>JAWWNF010000323.1:1200000-1504329 GCA_034641395.1 Darevskia armeniaca
ATGGTAGTTTCCCAGCAGGTGGGTCACTGCTGCTCACTGGGATGGAGAGAGGGAGGTCAAGTGATGAGGGAATGTCAACAAAGAGCAGCAGTACCCCCCAGGGTTGGGGTGTGGGCTTCAGGAGGTACCCAAAGATGCTGTCTCCTGTTGCCAGTGTTGGCTATTACTTCTAGTTGCACCCTGTAGGTTACAACCAAGAGCTCAGAAGTGTCCTAGGAAGAACAAGCCCCTTTCATCCTTGGGACACCACCATGTGTATGTTCTGCATTGGTTTTACTGTGTTCTGTTAACTGTAGAAGCCGGTGGCTCAACATAAGCAGAGGTATCTCACGAGTGGGGCCTGCAGGCGTGGATATATTGAATTCCCCAAATAAATGCCACATCTATGCCTGTAAGAAGTCAGGAGAGAAGTTGAACTCTTCTCCACTCTCCATAAAAAGCATTATGAGAATCAGATGACTTCTAAAATAGAAAGTGTGATATCTGCATTCATTTAGCACAGAAGGTAGATTTCTACTACAACTAATTGTGGGAACATCCGAATCTTCTCTCTCTCTCTCTCTCTCTCTCTCTCTCTCTCTCTCTCTCTCTTCCAATTTACATTTTGTTCCCATAAGTCCACATTATGTAACGACTAGAAGCTGTGCAGACTTGAAATCACTACCCAAAAGAACACTGTTTCCCAGGCTTTGGTAGCTGGAAGGCTCAGAGCATTCAGACGCCCACAGAAGTTTTAATCTTTTAACACCTGGTTTGACGTCGGAGAGGCTGGCTTTGCTGCTGTAAGCTTTTGAAAAAAAGGTGTTTCCATGTACCATGGAGGGCATAACAGAAGGTTTGAGGGCAAGAGTATTGCTACAGCATGCTTTGTGCTGACTCACAAGATTTGGCAGCAGAGGGGAAAGTGAATCACCCGGGGTTGACATATGCAAAAAACTTCTGATAGCTGCTATGCACCATTTGCTTGGGGATTTAATCCCTTTAAGAAAAGGACTCCTCCCAATATCCAATACAAAGAACACAAAAGCCAAAAGGAATCTAAATATTATTATCATTTATTTTTTTTATTTTTTTTAAAAAAGGAAGGATGGAGGAACGGAAGAGTCTTGATTTCTGCGTAGGAAAGGTCTATTCACAATACCTGTGTCTTTTCGGTGTTAAGCCAGAATTATCTGCCTACTGGGGAAGGATTCGATGCTGTGGCACCAGAAACATCCCCCAAGGGGACATGTCAAAAACAGGCCCTGGGCTTAGAGCCAAGGTAGTGTTTGCCAATGCCAGTTCCCTTATGGAAGAAAAAAAAAGTTGCCTCAAGGAAGAAATACATTGTCATTTTGATTGTTGACTTGCAGGGAACAAGATCTGCTGGAGATCACACAACTGTGTGAGATAAACATTGGTACCTAGCCTATGGCTCTCTCTGTGTGTGTAGATAGATCGATAGGCATGATAGTTAGAAGATAGATAGATAATAGATCGATTGATAGATCGATAGATAGATAGATATAGATGAGGAAATAGGATGGCCATCTTCAAATATCTCAAAGGCTGTGACATGGAAGATGGAACAAGCTTGTTTTTTCCTGCTCTGGAAGGTAGGACTTGAACCAATGGCTTCAAGTGACAAGAAAGGAGATTCCGACTAAACATCAGGGAGAACTTTCTGATGGTAAGAGCTGTTTGACAGTGGAATGGTCTCCCTCGGGAGATGGTCAACTCTCCTTCATTGAAGGTTTTAAAGCAGAGGTTGGATAGCCATGGATGCTTTGGTTGAGATTCCTGCATTGCAGGGGGTTGGACTAGATGACCCTCGGGGTCCCTTCCAACTCTACAATTCAATGATTCTATGAGATATAGACAGACAGGGAGATGGACTAGGATGTTGAAAGAGGGCAGGGCTCCTGCACCTTTAATAGTGTTATAGGAGGGGGAATTTCAGCAGGTGGAACTTGTAAACCTGCTGAAATGCCCTTTTCTGCATAATTGCAGCTAGTCAGATGAGTGAGCTGCAATGGGTTGCCCTAGCCACTGAGCAGCTTCCAGCATATAGAAAAACATATTAAAACATTCAATATTTAAAAAACCTTCCCTATACTTTTCTCCTTGGCTCAGGGGTCTCATCACTCCATACCCTCCGATGAAAATAGGGACATCCTACCACACCACCCAAAATTTCTCAGATGAAAATAGGGACATCCTAAGGAAAAGTGGGACATTCTAGGATCAAATCGGAAACCAGGATGACTGCTGTAAATCTGGGGTGGTCCCTGGAAAATAGGGACACTTAGAGGGTTATGTGTGGATGCTTTAGCTGAGACTCCTGCATTGCAGGGAGTTGGACTAGATGACCATTGGGGTCCCTTCCCGCTCTACGATTCTATGATTATATGACCCCACCCACCCGCTAGCATGCGGCCCAGAAGAGAATGTGGCCCATAGGCCCAAGCAGTTCTCTGCTAAATAGCAAGGGTAAGATCATTGCCACAGAGTTCATTTTCTGTCTCCTTTGCAGTACGGATGTAAACAGAGACCTCCTTCCTTTCCATTGGAGAAAGCGTGTTCTCCTTCATGGAGAGCACGTGTTGTGGTGGGGGCCAACAAGTCACCCGTCTGGTGCTGGGCGGGAACGTTTAGATGGCCACTGCTGTGATTGGACCCAGGGTGTTGTTGGGGAGATTTGTATGTTGCAAATTGATGATGGACAGCCCAGCGTATATATAATGGTTGGTGTGCAACGTGATCTCCCTCTTGGCTGAGTGCTTCGGAGCACCCACCCTCCCTCCCTATATTTTAGGCCTCTGCGTTGACATTGCTATGCCTGTCATGAGGTTGTCTGCTGTTGGGGCAGGGGCCTGGTAGGAATTTTTCCATATGGTTGATTGGCTGGTGCCACCTGGTTTTTGCCTACTGCATAGCAAATAGTCACAACTTGTAAGGTTGGCAGTGAAGCATTGGTTATTATGTTGGTTGGAGGAGGGGTATGGTTGACTGTGTATGCCCCTCCTATTGATACTGGTGTACGGGGAATTCCGTTAAAGGAATCCAGGGACTCGATATGCTTTTGTCCAAACCCCCGGTCGGGGGCCAGGGCCGTGCAAGAGCCCTGGGAGCCTGTGGAGAGAGAGGAGGGTCAGATCATCTGGCTCCCTTTATCTCTCCTGAGTGTTTTCCCCTTACTGACAGTCGTCAGTTCTGTCCTCTGTGGGACAGATAGTCTTAACCAATGCCTAAGCAACCACTCACATTATTTGTATTTTAAATAAAGTTGTGGCCAAAATCATGCCAAAAACCAAAACAAAATTCTGTCTGATTTGTGAGTTATTTGAGGGGTGGTTTGGGGGGACCTCGACACGCAATATGATTCATCGGAGAGGGGCAATTAGCGAGAGGGTGCTTTGCTGTGCTTCGGAATCAAATAACCTTGATGCATGTTGCACGTAGCGAGGGAAGTGTCTGGAGTGGGGTGCTTCATTTGTCATCTGTTTTCTTTGCTTGCCCAGAATATTATGCGGCTTCGCGATGGCTATTGCAGTGCCATTAAGCCAGCATTAGCCAAGAGTTCAACAACAAGGGTTGTAAAGGGCTGGATTTGCAAGGGATATAATGAGGACACAGTGCAGGAAAGACAATGAAAGCGGGGAGAAAATCAATTTTAGCATGGATTGCAAGTGAGGCACTGGGTGTCTCCTCCGTTTGAGAAATCGTCAGATGTACAGCAAGATCCAAATCATGTACTCTTGCGGCTAAATCCGACTGCAATCAATGTGACAATTCCAAGTAAACATGGGCAGCTTTGCAGGCACGAAATAAGAAAAGGATAACAGTGATGTTCTGGTCCATTAACAGAGATGGGCTGGAGTTCTGTCTCAATGAGAACCTAGGCTGTAGGTTCTGATAAAACTCTATGCTCATTTTTAAAAGTAACTAGTTTGCTCTGTCCAAAAAGGAACTGGTCCTTGTTCAAGTTCGCCCCTTCTACAAAACAAGCTAGTTCAATTTCATCCAAATGAACTCTTTAGTTCATAAACAGTTCATCCTCAGCAAAAACGAGAAGAAAAGAAAGGAATAAGAATGTCGTCACAAGTGAGAGAGGTCCGGAGGGTGGCAACATGAGAATGGGCCTTTTCTGCGGTGGCCCCTCATTTGTGGAATGCTCTTCCCAGGAAGGCTCAACTGGCACCATCATTATATACGGTATCTTTAAGCGCCAAGCAAAAACAGTTCTCTTCTCCCAGGCCTTTGGCTAATTAAACAATCTATGGCCTCTTAAAACAAATTGTTTTTGTTTGTTTCTATGGTGTTTATTTTCATGTTTTTATATTGTAAACCACCCTGTGATACTCTGATGAAGGGCAGTGTTGAAATTTAATAAATAATAATAATAATAATAATAATAATAATAATAATAATAATCTACCAAATAACATAGATTTTCTGATAAGAAATGGGCGACTGTCTTGATGTTTCCTTAGCTCATTCATGGAACAGTAAAGTTGTGATGTCTGGTCATCTTTCTGAACTGCTGGACACACAGAATCTAGTTCTAAGCAGATGGATCAGGAAAGTTCTGCCATAATTTTATTTTTTATTTTTTATTACTAGCTAATTAAAAAATGAGCAATGGGGGAAAGACGTTGTATGCCCATTTGACATAAACTGTCAAACAAACTTAAACATATTTTCAGCTATATTTGGGTTGTGATCCTAATCTTGGATTTTATCTTTTGGTGTGTGTGTGTGTTCTTAGATTTCCTTATCTTTTGTTTATTTTTGGAAAACTGTTTTTCGTGTTTTGGTTTTAAACATGTCACAAGGTGCACTCTGTCTGCAGGATAGGCCACCAATCATTAATTGATTTTAAAAAGAGAAGCTGTCTTACAAACAACTGCTCGAAGGCCCTTAGAATAGTTAATTTAAGGAAGTTCTCCAAATGAAAGTTTGCCATTTCCTCTTCCCCTTTGGTCACCTACAATCCCTGCCAGGGTGGGTGGGGGGTGGGGGATATATGGAAAGTCAGGGCCTTCTCTTGAGTAAGGTGCACTGCATCTGAGAAGGTTGGGAGGCGGAGAAGAGAGAAATGCATTGGCAACTTTTCTCCTGTGAATTTCCATAAGTTAATTTGTCTTAGGGTTCAAGCTCAATCTGGGGTGATTTATCAGCTCGCGTTGCACAAGAGGGTCCCCTCACTTATTTAAATAAGGCTGCATCCACACAGCAGTTTATTCTGCTCTACAGATGTCCCCCTAATTGTTAATATTCACATTATATTTGAACTTTTGCACAACGTAAAAGCCACTCCCCAAAACATAGCGGAATAAAGTGCAAGTCTTGCACTCGTTCCCATACCAAGTCTTTTTTTTTTTTTGGAAACAAATGACACGGGCATTAAATTTCTGACCCTCCAAGTGGACAGGGAGGGACAGCCCCAGATTTACAGAACCCATCCCGGTTTTTCATTTGATCCTGGAATGTCCTGCTTTTCCTTAGGATGTCCCTATTTGCACCAGAGAAATGTTGGAGGGTATCAGGGGCATAGGGCTGCCCACAAATGCCCAGGCTCCCTCCGCACTCACCCAGCCCCTGCTGCTGATGGGCCATCAACCCTCCTTTTTTTGTGTGTGAAACTCCCTTATTCCAATGCAGTTTCCCGCTGCTATCCCGGATTGTTGATATCCCTTAAATTTCCCGGATTTCAAAGGAAGCAGCTCCTCTCCCTCCCTGCCGGCCAGGGAGGCTCCTCAGCTGCGTTGCTTGGCTGCCAGTAAGGAGTCTGAGACCGACTGAGGGCGGAGCTTGCATGCCTTGTGCAGCCAGACCCTCACGCCCAACCAGACAGACAGACAGCCTGCCGTCTACGCGCTCGCTCTTTCGCTCACGCGTTCACGCGCAGCCTCTGGAGCGCAGGGTGGCGAGGCTACTTGGTGCCATTGCACCGCCCTCTCGGCATCCCTTATTTTCAAATCCGAAAGTTTGAAAAAATCCCTTATTTTCAAATCCGAAAGTTGACAGCTATGTGATGGGCGGATGCTCACGTGCTGGGCGAGGGCAGAGGGGGCACAGGCAATGGTATTCATCCCCAGTGCCCTGCTCCCACCCAGTGCGTGAGCGCCCTCTCGTCAGCTGGCGGGTCCTTGTGCGGGTGGGAGCATGGAGGTTGAAGAACAGCCTCTGCGCTCTGTCCCTGCCAGGCTCGTGAGCGCCCGCCTGCCAGCTGTGCTCTTTGCCCTCTACGGCCTGCCCCTGCCCAGCATCAGCTAGCTGGCGGGAGTGGAGCAGGGCACAGAGGGTGAAGAACAGCCTCTGCACTCACCCAGCACCCATCAGCTGACATGCTGGGCGCATGCCTGGTTCGTGCCCTCCATGTTTCTGCACCCATCATCATCATCATCATCATTTTTTTATTTGTACACCGTCTTTCTATCTTACAATACTCAAGGCAGTTTACAAGCTGAAGAAACAAAAAAAATGTACATCTTATAACAATCTAATGCAATACAAAAATGTAATAATAAAACAAAACTTTAAAATAAGCAACCTACATCAAAAAGTAACATTCAACAATTATTAAAAAGGTAAAGGGACCCCTGACCATTAGGTCCAGTCGCAGACGACTCTGGGGTTGCGGTGCTCATCTCGCTTTACTGGCTGAGGGAGCTGGCGTACAGCTTCCGGGTCATGTGGCTAGCATGACTAAGCCACTTCTGGCGAACCAGAGCAACGCACGGAAACGCCGTTTACCTTCCCGCCGGAGCGGTACCTATTTATCTACTTGCACTTCGTGCTTTTGAACTGCTAGGTTGGCAGGAGCAAGGACCGAACAATGGGAGCTCACCCCGTCGCAGGGATTTGAACCGCCGACCTTCTGATCGTCAAGCCCTAGGCTCTGTGGTTTAACCCACAGTGCCACCCGCGTCCCTCAACAATGATTAGAGTAGTATTAAAAAATAATATCAACATATAAAAGTTAAACAGAAATCCACTCAACAGTTACAATAAATAATTTCTAAACTATAATCAATAAAACAACGGCAAGCCACAGTACATAAAATAATACATACCCATAGCCCCACCCACCCCAAGCCCCTGGAGTGTATGGAGTTATGCAGTACATTCCAGGATCAAATCAGAAACCAGGACAGCTTTTTGTAAATCTGGAACTGTCCCTGGAATATAGGGACACTTGGAAGCTCTGCTAACTTACATCCTTGCACAAAGGTTTGCTCCGATTTTAAACTGGGAAGCAGGTACTTAATGCCAATAGATTTATTTACCCCCTTTTCATGAACCACAAGGGCTATTCATGCTCAGAGTTCCTGAAAGTCTGGATATTTTACTTCTTTCGTCTCTTTGCTTCTGTCACTCAACCCATAAAAACTCAATTGACTCTTGTTTCCAAAGTTTGTTTACTCCCTTCTCTTTCTCTGAAGCAAGCAAAGCTGGGAACCCTTTTCTTTTTGGTGCTTAAGAGCACACCGGAGAGATAGCCCAATCAATATTTGGCTTTTATACAGTCGTTAACATTCTGTGTTTGTTGTTCCCAGACCTGCCAACTGTTTGCACGCCAAACAGATCATGTTTTGCTTGTCAGGTTTCTAAGCTGGGTTTTAAATGTTTCATTTCCCTGACTGGTTCAGAGGACTTTCAGCTTGCACTTTACAACACATGAAGTCCAAGACAATGCCGTGAAATGCTGTCTTACCCTAGACTTTGTTTTGAGGACTGGAGATGAAATATATATTAAGGTGCACGGCAAATATATTTTGTCAATAAACAGAAGTGCATACTTGGGTTGCATGGATTGGGGAGGAAAGCTTACCTAAGTGTTATCAGCCCTATGCAAATCCACACTTCTAGGAGGAAAAGCAAAACAGGATTGCCTCGCTGGAGTCTCACTTTGGCACTAATTTGCCCTTCCTTTGTCTGCAACGGTGGACAGAAGAACGATAACAATGCACATTTTTGACATCTAGGAATGGTGGTGCTTAATTTTTACACCCATTTGATGCACATTCTTAATAACCCAGTGATGTATAACATTTCGCCAGTCTTCTCAATCAATGTGACAGCTACAGTATGAGGGATGCTGGCTACACCATGTCAGCTGTCTGAAGCATATATTAAAAATCAACCTTTGTACTGAAAGAATGGTTGACATCTTATCTACAGTAGTGTTAAATCATCCAGTCTCCCGTGTTGCCTTGAATACATCTACATAACAATTCAGAAGAGAAGGGACAGACCATTTGAGAAAAATAAAGGCCAAGGACCAATCTACCCATTTTCCCCTATGCTTGGTGGTCATAGAATCATAGAATTGCAGAGCTGGAAGAGACCCTAAGATCATCTAGTCTAATCCCCTCAATGCAGGAATCTCAACTACAGCATCCTGAACAGATGGCCATCCAACCTCTGCTTAAAAACCTCCAAGGAAGTAGAGTCCACCACCTTCCAAGGGAGACCGTTCCACTGTAAACCAACTCTTACTGTCAGAAAGTTCTTTCTGATGTTCAGTCGGAATCTCCTTTCTTGTAACTTGAAGCCATTGGTTCAAGTCAAAGAATTCTATGTGTGGGGTTCTGATTTTGACCACTGAAGGGAAGCCACTGGCTTTGATGGCTCTGAAATTTTTGAGGAAGGACTGTACTCAACAATAGAGCAGTGGCCATGCATTCCGTTGGTCCGAAGTTTAATTTCCAGCATCTCATAGAAGAGCTGGTAAAGGTCCCTGCCATTAACCCTGGAGAGCCCTCGTCCATGTGAGAGGGATATCTTTTTCTTACTGTGCAGCACAGAAGCCAAGTGATCTGCCCATGGAGAAAGAGATCGCCCTTTATCCAATGACTTAGACAGATTCTTGGCTAGGCATGATGGCTGTGTACTATCTCCAGTATAGAATGATGCATGCCTCTGAATTCCAGCTGCTAGGGTGCACAAGCTGTTCAACTCAAATCATTGCTCCAGGCTTCCCATGGACATCTCTTTGACCACTGGGAGAATAGGATGCTGAACTAGATGGGTCTTTGTTCTGCTCCAACAGGGATCTTCCCATGTAAGTTCACATAGCACAGAGATGGTGAGTCTAAAGACCTCCAGATGTTGGACCCCAGTTCCAATGATTATTGGCCATATACTTACAGAGGCTGATGGTCATATACATCTGGAGGCCCACTTGAATGGAAACCATGACACACTAATGTTTTTTTAAACAAAGCAAAACAAGCTAGGATTCCTAAGTAAGCTTTGTACGTAAAACATGATCTTTCAAGTTTTATCAATCCACTCCTGTTTATAAGATTGTTTGGGAGACTTCCAATTACATACTATATACATGACTTCGTTTCTGTAGACAATTTCTTGAGAAGTTCTTTATCAGGAATCTAGGGTTGTTGAGTCCAAGACCATGAAGAAGCATAGCTTTAGGTGTTATGTGCTATGTAATGCAAAGAAAGTCCTGGAGGCCATCAGCAACCGTGTTCCAGAACTCCATGATAATAATCCACACCGTAATCTGTGCAATTTCTTTCCCCTTTTAATCTCATTGCGTTGTTTTTCTTCCTTTCGGTAGCTTGCATTTTAAACTTTGTTTCCAAATAAAACCTCGTGCTTAAGAGAAGCATACGACTCCCCTATGAATGGCAGATTCCATAAAAGATTGCATTGAATAAAAGTTAGCAAGAGGTGCTACACACTTGTAAAAAGCATGCACTGAAATAATAATAATAATAATAATAATAATAATAATAATAATAATAATTTATTATTTATACCCCGCCCATCTGGCTGGGTTTCCCCAGCCACTCTGGGCGGCTTCCAACAGAATATTAAAATACAATAGTCTATTAAACTTTAAAAGCTTCCCTAAACAGGGCTGCCTTCAGATGTCTTCTAAAAGTTTGGTAGTTGTTTTTCTCTTTGACATCTGGTGGGTGTTCCACAGGGCGGGTGCCACTACCGAGAAGGCCCTCTGCCTGGTTCCCTGTAACTTGGCTTCTCGTAGTGAGGGAACCGCCAGAAGGCCCTCGGCACTGGACCTCAGTGTCCGGGCAGAACGATGGGGGTGGAGACGCTCCTTCAGGAATACTGGACCGAGGCTGTTTATTAGTCCTGTGAGGCTGAAAACCTAGGGAGCTGTCTGATATTGAGTCAAATGATTGGTAGATCTAGTTCAGTATTGTCTACACTGACTAACAGCAGTCCTCCACAGTTTCAGACAGCAGATATTTCCCATCTCTACTTGAAGATGTCAGGGATTTAACCTGTTTGCAAAGCAGAGACTTTGCTGATGATCTATGGACCTTCCCATGTTATGGTAGAAAAGTCATAATGCAGTATTGTCCAGCTCTCCTGTTCATGCAGATACAGATGCTGATAGGCTGTATTTAATGGAAATATCCTGAATGGGTCTAAAATGCAATAATATTTTTTTTTTTAAAATTACTGTATGTGATTAAAATGCCATAGCGGAGGACAGAGTGAAACAATGCTGTGACAATTCTACCATGTGCAGTTGTTTCTCTCTGTTCCAGTTTGAAATTCCAGACACAACCATTATAAGTTACTGGATTTTTTTTTCAACTGTACCCCATTTCCTGCTCTTGGTGTGATCTGCCTCTTGACTTCAGCCAAAACAGGTGAAAGCAGAGCTGCTGTTCAGAAAGCGGAGCCTAGTCGCTTTGCATTTTTAGGTGTGTTTTGATATTATCAGTAAGCATTTAGTCCTTCGTTCACCTGTTCCTAATTCCTCCGGGTCAATGGAGCAAGAGAAGGTATTTGGCTTGGTCAGGAGATAACCTTTGGATAAGAACCTCCTGCTCTTGTGTTGGGATTGCATTTAATGGTATAGTTGCTAATAGCCAGGCAGGCAGGTTATCGTTCCTGTAAAAAAAACTGTTTCTCAAAAGAAGTGGAATGCAAACATGAGCGTAAGTTACAATTTAACACGAACCTTTTCAGAAAGAAACTAGGCACCATCATTTGGAATGTTGACCTTAGGTGGTGTGTGTTGTGTGTAAGTACCAGGGCTGAGACGAAAATAACTGAAATTAGAATTGTGGCCATTTTTGAGGGTGTACATAATATAAGAACATATGACGAGGCTCTGCTAACTTATCAGGCCAATGTCCTATCTCATGCAGCATCCTGTTGTCACAGCGGCCAACCAGATGACCATAGGAATCCTACAAGCAGAATAGAATAGAATAGAATATATTTTATTGTCATTGTCCCCTTTGGGGATAACGAAATTACTTGGCTGCTCCATCCACCCAGATAGGGCACTCCACGCAAAAACAAAACAAAACAAAAACAAAACAACTACAAAAACACTGATTAAAACCATACAGTAGGATACAACATAACAGGTAAGATTAGATGACTTTCAAAGTCCAGGCTTCCCATTCAAGGCCGAGATCGCTCTGGAGAAGAAGCTGTTCCTAAGACAGTTTGTTCTTGTCATCATCGTCCTATATCTCCGTCCCGATGGCAAGAGCTCAAAGAGAAGGTGACCAGGATGCAATGGATCTTTTACTATCTCCAGTGCCTTTCTGTGGCACCTCATAGAATATGAAAACAACAGTGCTGGGATTCCCAGTAACTGATATTCAGAGGTATAATCGCCTCTGACAGGGACAGGGGAGCCGATTTATGCCCCAGGTTATGGGTTCCTAGTGTGCGTGACATCATGACATCATGTTGCGACATGATGTCACGTCATGACATCACACGTGCCTCCCCACCCCGGCCTCAGAACCTGACTTCTGGTGAGACCTTGGAAGTTGCATCGAGGGCTCTGTGGTGTGGGGTGCTGAACATCCACAACAAAAAAATTGTGGGTGTTCAGGCACCCAGAGCCCCCTGTAGATGGTGTCCCTGGACAGAGAGGAGAACTTCAGATGTCACTCGTCAGCAGCAGAAATGTCAATGGCGGGTGGCTCACCACCTCTGCTGCCTGGTGCAGGGGTCCAGGGCCTGTGGATGTGTGGGGTGATGGGACCCCTGCAACTGCCTGAGGATTCTGGGCACCAACATAAACACCAAGTGTACCTAATATCACCTGAAAGAGGATCAGTTGCCACTGCCAAAGGGGCAGGCAAACAGGTTTCTACTCTCACACAGTTATACCTCCATTTCAAACCAACTGCTCTCTTCTTTTCATGTCCTGGGTGACTTACCGTAGATGGCAACTTGGACTAGTCCTGTCTTGCTTCATTGTTTAGGAGAACTACTGACAAGCTGACACTTTTTCTAAACACTTATTTTTTGTTTGTTCCTCATGATTCACATCCATTTTTTTATTTTTACTGCTGTGTATTTGTGTGTGTGGTCCACATTAAATATGAGAAGCCAGAGTTAGTCACCCTTTCTTTTGTGTGTGAGTTAAGTTAAAAAAAAATGAGAGAGGGAGCTCATTCACATTTGCTGAATGATATGCTCCAGCTGGTTTCAACTTCTTTCATCATATTTACCTCGGGCCTCTTATGTCAAGAGAGCAAATTAATGCACATTGGTTTGGGATGCTGATGTCATTGGTGACTAAGGGCCACCTGTTCTTCCTGAGGCTGGTGGCTGAGTCATAATGACACAGCACTTTCTTCCCTAGACCTATCATTCACTCAGAACAGCTGTTCTGGCTTCTAATAAACCAATACAACTCTCTTTCTCACTCACCTTATTTTAAACACAGCATTGTAAGCAAATAACTCCCAATGTACACAGTAGGACTTATTTCAATGTAAACATGCTTTGGATCAGGCTGCATCGAATTCTGCTTCAAAACAGCACGTTTGGGATGCACTGATTGGGAACTGGTGGGCCCATTATGAACCAGTTCTATTCCAGTTCTATATGGGGTGGGGTGGGACTAAGTTCATCCTGCCTCACTTCTGTGTGGATTTTAAAGGGGAAATCCTTTAAAAACTGCATGGAAATGCAAACGTAAAAATATAACAAGACAGAAATTGCCCAATGTGGTTGCGAACTGCCCTGAGAGGTTGTGAACCACCCTGACAGTGGTGAACAGCCCTGAGATCATAGAATCATAGAGCTGGAAGGGATCCTAAGGATCATCTAGTCCAGGGGTGGCCAACTCCCAAGAGACTGCGATCTACTCACAGAGTTAAAAACTGGCAGTGATCTACCCCCTTTTTGGGGGGTTCAGGTCAAAGTTGTTGAGTTTTTTCAGGAAGGAGGTAAAATGTTGAGCTTTTTTTAGGGGAGCCACAGTTTTTCAGCTTCTTTGGGGGGAACCAATGATCTACCAGTGATCTACCGCAGACGTCCAGTGATCTACTGGTAGATCACAATCTATCTGTTGGACATGCCTGATCTAGTCCAACCCCCTGCAATGCAGAATTTTTTTTTTATTTTTTTTTAAAGCATCCAAGACAGATGGCCATCCTACGAATCTATGGATGAAGGGCAGTATACAAATTTAATAAATAATAATAAAACAAATAAAATGAAAATGAAAGCACTTACAGGAGGTAGTCTGAGGGCTGTAGTGCTGCCCGGCTCTCTCTGTTTAAAACTGAGAGGCTCAGAAGGCTTCCACAGTGGAACATCTTTCCACCATGCACTTTCAATGGAAGAGAGCAATTTCCCCTTGGAACGATGGGACTTGAACCCCTGGAGAGCTAACGGAGACCATGGATGAGCCCTCCAGATGTTTTTCACAAATTTATGATCCTCTTTGGCTCAGTTGGTAGAGCGTGAGACTCTTAATCTCAGGACTGTGGGTTCGAGTCCCATGTTGGGCAAAAGATTCCTGCGTTGCAAGGGCTTAAACTAGATGACTCTTGTGGTCCCTTCCAACTCTAATTCTATGATTCTATGATTTTAATCCACACTTTCAGAAAGGTATAGCAGGTAGAGTACAACCTATAAGGATAAAGACAACAAAATATCAATCAAAGCATTAATAAATACTGATTGGTTAAAAGGAAAATGATCCGTGTTGTAAAGACCTGTCCAGGAAAATCAGTTTTCACAAGACAACCTAAGCGGGTGGGGAGGTGTTTCTCCTGGCAAACCTTCCATTGTCCCTGATCGCTCATAGGATTAGCTTAATCATGAAGTTCAATTTTGTGTCTATGCTGTTCTAAATAGCTCATGCGACAATAAAATATGGTCCAGTTTTTAAAGGCAGCAATGCAATTGAGTCAATATTATAACTCTAAAGTCTCATTGTAGCTTGAATGAGACAATAGTAACCCAAGTGAAAGAAGGTACGTTTCTTGTCTCCCTCCAAATTTGATGCCTTCTTCCATTAGAAAATTGCTGAATTTAAAGGTGCTTCCAGACTGTCATTATAATTTACAAGAAGGGATTCAAGTGCATGACGATAATTTAGGTTTGGCCAATTAAGGTGAGTTAAAGCTCTCTGTTGCCCTATTGCAGGCACAGGCAAACTTGGCCCTCCAGATGTTTTGAGACTACAATTCCCATCATCCCTGACCACTGGTCCTGTTAGCTAGGGATGATGGGAGTTGTAGTCCCAAAACATCTGGAGGGGCGAGTTTGCCTATGCCTGCTCTATTGCATGGGTAGGCAAACTAAGGCCCGGGGGCCAGATCTGGCCCAATCGCCTTCTCAATCTGGCCCGCGGACAGTCTGGGAATCAGCATGTTTTTACATGAGTAGAATGTGCCCTTTTATTTAAAATGCATCTCTAGGTTATTTGTGGGGCATAGGAATTCATTCATTTTTTTCCTCCAAAATATAGTCCGGCCCCCCACAAGGTCTGAGGGACAGTGGACCAGCCCCCTGCTGAGAACGTTTGCTGACCCCTGCACCTATTGCAACAAATCCACTTATGAAATAAACAGCAGACTTTTTGCTGTTGGGAAAATGCATTAAAAAGCATTGGATGAATGATGATTAAGGGGGGTGGGATGTTTAAATACCCTGCAAGCAAATCAGAATGAATGCTCAATAAAAACCCAACCTCCCTTAAGCTTTGTGGAAGCAGGTCAGGTGGAATCCTCAATATAACAAAGGTAATCTGGAGGAGCCCTAAGAAATTTTTTTGAAATACCCCACTTCTTTGATAATCTGCTAGCAGGGACAAAATGTTTCTACTGGGTGTAATAAAATCTGAAAGTAAATGAATTCAACTGAATTAATATTTCAGCGGGGGGTGGGATTAAGAAAACAAAATGTTTCAACTGAGAGGTCTTAGCTAATGTCCTACAGGACTGATGGGCAAACCAACTTCTGGAATTTATTTTGCCAACAACTGGGACATTTTCAAGTAACCCACCAGCCCCTGATCTCAATGACCCCTAAAAAGTGCCCTTTCCATGAGAAATACGGCTGCCTACTATGAACTGTTAAGAGGAAACAGTCACGGCTAGCTGCCGACTGACTGGAGATTCATAAAATCACAATCCATTCAAAAAAAAATGCACATCCAGTATGATCCTCCAGAGCTCCGTTTAAGATTTCAAAGCAGCAGCTTTTATTCTGATTCCGCTGGCCTCATTGAGAAGGAATGGGCAGCTGCTGAGTTCCATCACGGTCACTGAATCCTTGCAATTCATTCATACTCATGTCAGAGGCCCCACTGCACACACAATGGCATTTCTGGCAATGTGTGAGGCACCAGCACACACACACACAAAATCTGTGTGTCAGCACTGAGCTAGAGGCAGCCCATCTGAAGGAAAGAGGAATCCGTTTTCACATACTCTCCAATATTTCTCTGATGAAAACAGGGACGTCCTATTGCATCATAATAATAATAATAATAATAATAATAATAATAATAATTTTATTATTTACACCCCAAACATCTTACTGGGCTGCCTCAGCCACACTGGGCAGCTTCCAACATATATAAAAACATAATAAAGCATTAAACATTAAAAATCTTCACTATACTGGGCTGCCTTCAGATATCTCCGACAAGTTGTATACAGTAGTTACTTATCTCCTTGGCTTGGGGGTTGCAGAAAGGCTATGAATGATTCGAAGCCTAATGAAAAAGAAATGTTTTCACCTTGTGCCTAAATAAATATAATGAAGGCACCAGGTGAGCCTTTCTGGGGAGAGCATTCTACAAGCAGAGAGCCGCTGCAGAAAAGGCCTGTTCTCGTGTTGCCACCCTCTGGAGGGGGCACATGAAGAAGGGTCTCAGATGACCTCGGCTCCTAGGAGTTGTCTCTTATGGGGGCTCAGAAAAAGGAATAACTGGGCACAACCCCCCGTCACCCCATCTCATCCCACTGCCCCCTTTATCCAATGAATATTATGTGTAGGATTCAAATCATAAGTTGCAGTAGATGTATCATAAGAGCCAGTGTGGTGTAGGGGTTGAGAGCTGTAGACTCGTAATCTGGTGAACCGGGTTCGCGTCTCCGCTCCTCCACATGCAGCTGCTGGGTGACCTTGGGCTAGTCACACTTCTCTGAAGTCTCTCAGCCCCACTCACCTCACAGAGTGTTTGTTGTGGGGGAGGAAGGGAAAGGAGAATGTGAGCCACTTTGAGACTCCTTCGGGTAGTGATAAAGCGGGATATCAAATCCAAACTCTTCTTCTTCTTCCTGACTCTGTGAGTCAAAAATTGAGATGGTTGTCTCTTTCCAGTTTGCCTCATAAACATTTTGAGTAGACTGTCTTCATGAATATTATGCTGGAGACCATCTCAGCCAGACTGGCACTGCAATTTCTGGAAAGAGCTGTTAGCTAAACTGGCAGCTCTCTTTCTTCATACACTTTAAGGTTATTCCATTGCCCTGCTGTCTGGAAGAATACAAGCTCTGTGTCTGTGACTGAGCTCAGATTCACTTGTTTATTAGAGGGAAAGCTCTCAGCCTCCAAAAGAATTTTATGAGATTGGACTGGAAGTTAGTCTTATCAGAGTGAGCAAGACCGAAGGAAAATGTAATCTAGCATTCTATAGCTTGCACATATTAGATAGTTGTTCCTGTAAGAGAGGGCCTGTTATGCCTTCCCATCAGAATCCAGTTAGTCACTGTGTGAACAGGCTGCTGGCCTAGGTGGGCCATTGGCCTGATCCTGCAGGCCCTTCTTGCATCTTCTTATCAACTGAAACTTATTTGCTAGAGAACTCAGACTGACGAGAAAGAAATAATTCTTCACACAAATCGTATTTAATTCATGGAATTTGCTGCCACGTGATATGGAAATGGCCCTGAGTTTAGTTGACTTAAAAATCAGATTAAATTCATGGAAGATAGGTTCTATCAATGGCTACAGTTAGGGTGGTTATATGCAACCTTAAAATTGAAGCATAGTATGTCATTGGACCCAGGGACCCAGGTGGCGCTGTGGGTTAAACCACAGAGCCTAGGGCTTGCTGATCAGAAGGTTGGCGGTTCGAATCCCTGCGACAGGGTGAGCTCCCATTGCTCGGTCCCAGCTCCTGCCCACCTAGCAGTTCGAAAGCACGCCAAAGTGCAAGTAGATAAATAGGAACCGCTCCAGCGGGAAGGTAAACGGCGTTTCCATGTGCTGCTCTAGTTTGCCAGATGCGGCTTTGTCATGCTGGCCACATGACCTGGAAGCTGTATGCTGGCTCTCGGCCAATAAAGCGAGATGAGCGCCGCAACCCTAGAGTCGGACACGACAGGACCTAATGGTCAGGGGTCCCTTTACCTTTATGTCATTGGACTACCAGTTGCTGTGCTAGGAATTTGCAGAAATTCATTCACTGGGAAACACAAGAAATTAAATACAGTGGTACCTCGAGTTACAAATGCCTCAGGTTACAAACATTTCAGGTTACAAAGTCTGCTAACATGGAAGAGTTACCTCGAGTTGAGAACTTTGCCCCAGGATGAGAACGGAAATCGTGTGCCGGCGGCACAGTGGCAGCAAGAGGCCCCATTAGTGAAAGCACGCCTCTAGTTAAGAACAGTTTCAGGTTAAGAATGGACAACCGGAACGAATTGAGTTCGTAACTAGAGGTACCACTGTACTTGCATTGTCATTCACATGTAGCATGAGCATGAACAGATTTCATACCTGTCAACAGCCCCAGAAAAACCAGGATATCCCATTTTTTCCTGTGTGTGCTGGTCCCATGGGTTATCCAAAAGGCGAGGTCCAAGTCCGGTCCATGGTCAGAGGTGCAACATAAATGCAGTCCGTAGTCACTGAAGCTGGGTGCAGGGCAGGGAGTCAGGCAAAGTCGGGAACAGGTAGGCAAGCAGGGAACCAGGGCGGGTCTGGAGCTCAGGCAGGAAAGCAGGACAGGTTTCAAGTGGGAACTGGTCACCAACCATGTTGCTCCTACAACTTGGGGCTGGGGCTGGCCGGCTTTTATCTGCCCCGAGGCATAGGGCGGCCCCGATCCTCTGGTGACTCGCCTCTCCTGGCTTGGAGGCGAGCACTCCTCCTGCGGGAACTCAGTTCCCTTCGCCTCCCTGCCCTGAGCCTCTGCAACTCAGGAGAGGCTGGTGGGTTACTGGACCCAGAGGCAACCTCAGCTTCCCCTGACAGGGATGATAGTGGAGCACCTGCAGGCAATGGGTCCTCCATCCCATCAGGAGCCAGAGCAGACTCAGCAGATGCTTGCACCTGAGGATCCAGCACAGGTGAGGACCCTTCAGGCTCAAGCCCTAGCCCCGGCCCTGCTGGTTCTGGAGTCGGGGAATCCTGTGCAGGCTCGGATCCCTCAGGTTCAGCATCTGAGTCTGAATCCCAGGCTGTGAGAGTATGGTTGCCATTTTGGGCACTTTGCTCTCTCTCGATTTTGGGCTGAGGTCTCACCCCTCAAAAAGTGCCTTTTCAGGTCTGCTATCTTGTACAGTGCCTCAAAATCAATGTTTTTTTTTGGTGCTGTGCCCCCCAAAAGCACTTTTAGGGGTGTGCAATTTTGCACAGTGTCCCCAAACACCTGGGCACCTGGTCCAAAAACACTTTTTCCGGATCCACAATCTCTTGCATCTGAGATTTTGGACCCATAAGATGGTGTCCCAGTTTTGGGTCACGTTGTGTTGAAAGGTATGAGATTTCAAATATTCATATTGTGTGTGCGCTCAATCAATTCTTCATATAACAAATTTACCATGAACCTTGGCAAATGGAATGCTACTCCAGAGCACAGCTGATCTTAGCTGACAGGCCAAAAATAGTATAAAATGGCAGAAACAGAACAGTAAGACTTTTATAGGGGGAATCTTAAGGTGTGATTACCATCTGTCCAGGTTCTTTTTTTCCTCTTCCTGGGTTGCCAATGAAAGCATCAAGCCTTGGAAACCAAGCCTTACGAGGAACGGTTGAAGGAGCTGGGTAGGTTTAGCCTGGAAAAGAGGAGATTAAGAGGAGATATGATAGTAAAGGTAAAGGGACCCCTGACCATTAGGTCCAGTCGTGTCCGACTCTGGGGTTGCGGCGCTCATCTTGCTTTATTGGCCGAGGGAGCCGGCGTACAGCTTCCGGGTCATGTGGCCAGCATGACAAAGCCGCTTCTGGCGAACCAGAGCAGCGCACGGAAACGCCGTTTACCTTCCTGCCAGAGCGGTTCCTATTTATCTACTTGCACTTTGATGTGCTTTCAAACTGCTAGGTGGGCAGGAGCAGGGACCAAGCAACGGGAGCTCACCTCGTTGCAGGGATTCGAACTGCCGACCTTCTGATCAGCAAGTCCTAGGCTCTGTATGATAGCCAGCTTCAAATATCTCAAGGGCTGTCACATGGAAGAGGGAACAAGCTTGTTTTCTCCTGCTCTGGAGGGTAAGACTTGAACCAATGGCTTCAAGTTGAAAGAAAGGAGATTCTGACTAAACACCAGGAAGAACTTTCTGACAGTAAGAGCTGTTTGACAGTGGAACAGACTCGCTCGGGAGGTTGTGGACTCTCCTTCCTTGGAGGTTTTTAAGCCGAGTTTCCTGCATTGCAGGGGGTTGGACTACGTGACCCTTACAGTCCCTTCCAACTCTACAAATCTATGAATCTATGATTCTATAAGCTGCTACACTGAAGGAACTCCAAGAAAATGTCTCTTCAACATTAAGGCTGCAGTCTTTTATTCCCTTAACTGGAATGCAAGGATGGATAAATCTGTCACTTTTTGCTCTCTTGGTTTCTTTCTTCCTTAATTTCTTTCAATCTTCAGCTCAGTTCTCCAGATTTCAGCAACAATTTGTGAATTATCATTATTTCAATCATCATCGTTATTATTACCCACCCTTCACCGTAAGGTCCCAGGGCGGGTTCCAACAATTAAAGCACAACATTAAGGTTAAACACAATATTGCACAATATGAAAAACAGTTTAAAATGACAGAAAATTGCAGAAATAAGGTGGGTCCTATAAACATACATCTCAAGTGTCAAAAGCCACGGTAAAGGGGCACATCTTCAGCATTTGCCCAAAGCTGTATAATTAACGTTGCAGATGCATCTCTGTGGGAAGGAGTTCCACAACTCAGATGCTGCCATGGAGAATTCCCTCTCCTGGGCTGTGGAACAACCAAGAGCACACCTGGCCCACCCATGAGGCAAGGTGAGGTGACTGCCTTCTGAGGTCTACTAAAGGTCTACACCAGGATCAGCTCCATAGAGGATCCTGATGTAGACCTTTAGTCCCCTCATGTTCCTGATGCAAATCTTCAATTGCTCCTTCTTCCGGGGGGGGGGTATGGTTCACCTCAGGTGCCAACATGTCTTGGGCCAGTCCTGACCAAGAGGTCACCTTCCACTGCACCCAAGAGGGTCTGTAGAGAATGAGGTGGTCTTTCAAGTATTTGGGGCCTGAGTCACTTAGGGCTTCAAACACTAATGGAAGCACCTTGAATTGGACCCAGAAACAGGGGTTGTATGAGTTCTGAAGGGACACACACAAACACACACCACAACTACGATCTGGCTGCTGCATTTTGGACCAATTGCAGCTTCCGAATCATCTTCTAGGGCAGCCCCACATAGCGTACAATAGGTAAAAGGTAAGGTAAAGGACCCCTGGATGATTAAGTCCAGTCAAAGGTGACTATAGGGTGCGGTGCTCATCTCGCTTTTCAGGCTGAGGGAGCCTGCGTTTGTCCACAGACAGCTTTCCGGGCCATGTGGCCAGCATGACTAAACCGCTTCTGGTGCAACGGAACACCGTGATGGGTATCAGAGTGTATGGAAATGCTGTTTACCTTCCTGCCGCAGCAGTACCTATTTATCTACTTACACTGGTATGCTTAAAAAGGTAAAGGTACCCCTGACCGTTAGGTCCAGATGCGGACGACTCTGGGGTTGCGGCACTCATCTCGCTCTATAGGACGAGGAGCCGGCGTTTGTCCGCAGACAGCTACTGGGTCATGTGGCCAGCATCACTAAGCCGCTTCTGGCGAAGCAGAGCAGCACATGGATACGCCGTTTACTTTCCCGCCAGAGCGGTACCTATTTATCTACTTGCACTTTGATGTGCTTTCGAACTGCTAAATTGGCAGAAGCTGGGACAGAGCAACAGGAGCTCACCCCATCATGCAAATCCGAACCGCCGACCTTCCAATCAACAAGCCCAAGAGGCTCAGTGGTTTAGACTACAGCACCACCTGCGTCCCTTGTACATTACAATAATCCAGACTGGAAGTTGCCAAAGCATGGAGTATAGTGGCCAGGTCATCTCTGTCCAACAGGTAGGTAGCAAACTAGTCATAGAATCTTAAAATTATAGAGCTTGAAGGCCATCCAGTCCAACCCTCTGCAATGCAGGAATCTCTGCTAAAGCATCCATTACAGATCGTCATCCAACCTCTGTTTGAAAGCCTCCAAGGAAGCAGAATCCACAACCTCCTGAGGGAGACCATTCATAACTGAAAAAGGGCACTCCTAGCCACTGAGGTCACCTGAGCCCCTAGTGAAAATTCGTCATCATTCTAGTTTGAATTTGAAAAATAACATTATTATTTGTTAAATTTCTATACCACCCTTCATCTGAGGATTGCAGGGTAGTTTACAATATAGAAACCTTGCATGAACCTTTATGCACAATTCCACCTAATACATGCAGTTTTGTACACGCTGCTTGGTTGGAGAACTGCATTGCAAAATTCAGGGTGATATGCATTTCGAATGATTGCTGTGCTTCAGTTTGCGTATTGGTTTGTGAAGTGCAGGTTAGGTTATTTCTCATTCAAATGTGTGAACAAAATTGGATTGCTCCCCCAGCCTCGCCTGGAAGTAAGTCCCAGTGAGCATAAGAGGGCTTACTTTGAAGAGGCACATATTGGATTGCACTGAAACATATTTCAAGGTTCGTCCTCTGTAAACATGACCCAAGTTTGCTAGAGTCAAAACATCCTGCGTAAGCCTGGCATGATATTCACCCGCCATAGGATGAGCTGGGTAGTGCTTTCTTGACCAAAGCTGTCCCCTAAACCTCTATGCTAAAAATAGGCATAGGTTTCTTTGTTTAAGGAGAAAAAACTCAGCGCAGAGGGGAAGTGACAGTAGTACATAAATGCCATGAATCTAAAGGAAACAATCACCAGCCACCCCCACCCCTCCTGAGGAATAAATAAGAGACAATGAAATCCATGGACAGAAGTGAAAGACAAAGTTGTGAGCCATAAATCCACCCCCTTTTATTGTGTCATAAATCGTGCCACTGTCCAAGCAACACATGCATATCTGCATTTTGTCGCCTATCAGGAAAGGGGAAGGAGGGCCAGGTGACAGGATGCTGGGAAGTTAGAAAATAGCTTTTTCGTTAATGGGAAAAGGGAACCATTAATAAAAAGAACGGATTTCAGAAAGGAAATTGACTCTCACCTTCCTTCTGCAAAGCCTCTTATCCTCTGCCCCACGGACTGTTTACCTCTTTCCGAAAACCCTGAACAAAAAATTGAGGTTGAGATTTTATGGGATTTGTCCTACGTTTTGCTCAGAGTAGAACCACTGGATTTAATGAACATGATTAACCACCCACTAGGCTTACATCCAAATAAACATGCATTGCATTGCATTACTTGAAAAATCCATGTTAGTTTTTGCTAGACCGGATCACTTCCTTTCATCCATAGATGAATCTTCCAATCTGTTGTTACTCTGTGTTTTCCCTTCTTTTAAACCATATTTGCTTTCATCCCATCTCCTGTCATCTTTTTGGTTTATCACCTGATTATACGGCAGGGCCAATGCGGCAAGAAACAACAGCTTTTCTCATGCCAGCTGCTTGTGTCCATCTCTTCCCTTTTATCCTCATTGCCAGACTCCCCCCCTTGACAGTGCCAGAACTCCATAAGTGGACCCAATCCAGCCCAATCCAAGGCTACCCTATCTCACTCCAGTAGAATTCCAGGTCAACCAGAACCAGTTCAATTCAGTTCACGATCCTGGATTCATCTGGAGTGGTACACAGCCCCAGACCCTCCAAGTGTCCTTATATTCCCAGTCCTGGATTTACAGAAGTGTATCTGGTTTCTGATTTGATCCCAGAATGTCCCGCTTTTCCTGAGGACATCTCTATTTTCAGCAGAGAAATGTTGGAGGGCATGCAGCCATATTATTTTGCATTATCTGCCATTTTATTGATTTATTTTCCTCTTGTAGTCCCCCACCCCTTTATTGTAGTTTTGTATTTTAGTTCCAGTTGTCTAAGCCAGCCTGGGATAGAGAGGTGACATCTTGGAAAATTGGGGGTGGAGTGAGGAACAGATTCCCCCCCTTTTCCCAGTTTCTTTTCCAGACCTTCACATCTCTGGCCCTGGAACATTTCGTTTGAAATATGGGATGTAAGTGTATTCATAAAAATAAATGATTTCCAAACCAAGAGAGGATGCCAAGGGTATTCAGGCAATGCATTCCTATTCTGAGTATTAAAGAGTTTCCCCATACTTTGGAAAGACAACCCGCGAGAAGGCTCTTGACCGCTCTGATGGGCATATAGCTAATAATTTACTCTTGCAAACTGGCAACTGCATCGGGTTATTTTAAAACTTCCAAGCTTCTCTGTGGGTTTCAAAGTATAGGCCCTTGTGTGATCTTGAGAGTATGCATGCCTGGTAAACATTATGCCACTAAATTAATTTTAATGGATTCCTCAGAAGAAGAGCAGCAATAGCATCAACAGCAACAATAGACAGCTAGCTCCCAAGAGAGCGATATAAAACGAGGGAGGGGGGCGGGAAACAAAAGGTGTGATGGATCAGGAGAAAGAAAAGTAAGAAATTAATTCCCACATCTCCCCTTTTGCAATTAATATATCCCCTTGATAGCCTCCTTAGCTTTTCAATTTAAAATGTAGCAGAATGTTCCTGTTGGTTTTCGGGGAGAGGTTTCCAGACTATATTCTAAGAAATCCGGGGGGGGGGGGTTTCCTCCAAAAATTACCAGGGGATCCTCAATGAGAAGGTAATGAGGCATAGAATCGTACAGCTGGAAGGGATCCCGAGGGTCATCTAGTCCAACCCCCTGCAATGCAGAAATCTCAACTACAGCATTCATGGCAGATGGCCACCCAACCTCTGCTTAAAAAGCTCCAAGGAAGGAGAGTCCACCACCTCCTGAGGGAGTCCGTTCCACTCTCAAACAGCTCTTACTGTCAGAAAGTTCTTCCCCATATTTAGTCAGAATCTCCTTTCTTATAACTTGAAGCCATTGATTTGGGTCCTACCCTCCAGAGCAGGAAAAAACAAGCTACCTGGGGCAGCGACGGGAGGCACCCCTGGGGGCGGGGCATCGTGATGTCTCGTCATGACGTCATGACGTCATGACGCAACGTCACTGCGGCTCCGCCCCGGCAGCGGGAAAAAAAGCCCTTAAAAAAAAAGCAAAGCCAAGGCAAGCAGCCTGCTTGCCTTGGCTTTTCTTTTTTTTTAAAGGGCTTTTTCCACCACTGCCAGGTGGAGCCGCCCGCAGGCCCGCAGGGGCGAGGGAAGGGGCGGGCTAGCGAGGATGGGGTGTCACCCTTGTGACAAGCGTGACACCCCTCCTCCTCGCTGGCCGCCCCGGCAACGGGGAGAAAAGCCCTTTAATTTAAAAAAAGGAAAGCAGGCACCGGTGGCTGGCTAAGCAAGCCAGCCAGCCGCTGCGCGCTGAGCAATGCTTTCGGCAGCGCCGATCACGGGGGGCGGTGCCCCCCACCCCGAGTGTCACCCCCACCCCAGGGCACTGCCTGGGGCGGCCCGCCCCCTCGCTACGCCCCTGGCTCCACGCCATCTTCAGATATGTGAAGTTGGCTATAATGTTTTTGGAAACCACAGGAGGGGAGAGTGCGGTTGCACTCAGGTCCTGCTTTCAGGCTTCCCATGGGCATCTGGTTGGCCGCTGTGAGAACAGGATACTGGACTTGATGAGCCATTGGTCTGATCTAGCAAGGCTCTTCTTATATTCTTATATGTTATACTTCTCAAACTAATGTGTTGCTGTTTTATATCTAAAAGGAGCCCTGCCAGAAGAAAAGATGGCAACCGTACACCAGTTGTGCCAGCTGGCAGGGCCTCCGCTTGAGCCATCCTCTACTGAGTCATCCTATTGGTCGATCTAGCTCAGTATAGTTCACGCTGATTGGCTGCAGGTCTCTGGGGTTTCAGACAGAAGTCTCTCCCGGCTCTAGCAAGAGATGCTGTGGATTGAAACTGGGGCAGTCTGCATGCAATGTGTATGTTCTACTGATAAAGCATCTTTTGAGGTTGCCCAAGGTAGCTTTGGAGAAAAGGGAAGCTGACATGGGGAGCAGGAGGAGGATATACTCTGCCCTGAACCTTTCCTCTTACGCCCAACTCTGCTCCACATGCCATTAGATGAGCCTTTTAGATGAAAGGCAGAGAATGGGATTAGGTATCTTATCTGTATTCATTGCTTATGTTACAAATAGTGTGGTTTTCACTGCAGCACTGCTTCTGATTACCAGCTCTGTCTGCTGCTGTCATTTCAGAAAATCCCCCCCCCCCACTTTGATTTTAATCGCTTCTGTCTGATTGACTCAAGGCACCGTTTCATTAAGCTCCGCTTTGCCACTCCTACTCATAAATGGGCTGTGTTGTGTATATACCTCGTCTCGCCGTCCTACTATTTTTGTCTTCCAATTGCTACGCCTTTCCTTCAGAAGCATTCCTTTCCCACTCGCCTCATGTCGACTCCAAGGGCTGCCTGCGCTTCAGTCGCCAGCACCAAGAAGAGCGTCTCCGCTGACTTCAACATGCCCCAAAATGGGTTTGGATCAGGAAAGATGTTGTTGGAGACCATCTCCCATCAGCATCAGTCGTCAGGTCAGGGATGATGGGAGTTGTAGTCCAACACCACTGGGAGGACCACAGGTTCCCCATCCATGGTTAGGAACATGGGAAGATGCCTTCTATTGGTCCATCTAGCTCAGTATAGTTCACGCTGATTGGCTGCAGGTCTCTGGGGTTTCAGAGAGAAGTCTTTCCCGGCCCTACCAAGACATGCTGTGGGTTGAAACCGGGACAGTCTGCATGCAATGTGTATGTTCTACTGGTAAACTATAGGTCTTCACAGAAGGGTCTATATTGAGGTGGAGAATTTTTTTCTGCATTTTCATGGGGGGAATTCTTGGGGAGGGGAGTCACATGTCAGTTCTGGGTACTGCCAGAGGCAAATGTTGATGGAGTGTGACTCTTCCCTACACGCTGGCCATGCAAAAGCCAGAGCTTTCTACTCCCACCCCCTGACCCTCTATCTTCCTTTCAGAGAAGCAAGAGGCATCATTACAGTTCAATAGCTCACTCCAGCTAAGCCACAAGGACTCGAGAAAGGCATAGAGCAGATCCAACAAGAAGGTGATTATTAGGGCTGCAAAGCATCCTTCGTTGTGACACCAGTTGATTGATAGGTGGGTGGCACTGCCCATCTGATAAATTTGACCCATGGGGGTAGATCCTTCCGACCAGATCCAGTTCCCCATCCCTGCTGCAGATCAAGGGTAGAGAATCGTTTTCAGCCTGAGGGCCATATTCCTTTGCGAATTAAATGTCTAGCCTGCCACTGGAAGAACAACAAGGAGGGAGTCAGTCTAGCTTCTTTTGAGAAGAACTTCCATAGTCTGGAAGCAGTCACTGAGAAGGTCCTCTCCCACGTCCCCACCAAGTGTGTCTGTGAGGGAGGAGGGACTGAGAGAAGATCTCAGAGCCCAGGGCAGGTTCACGTGAGAGAATGTGGTCTTTCGGATAGTCTGGACAAAAGCCATATAGGGCTTTATAAGTCACAACCTATGTATATATTAGTCAACATCAAGAAAAAGTATATTAGGAGAAATTTGCACTAAAATGCTGGAATTTTCACAAAGACATTTTGATATTTTAATATTAGGTTGTAAATCACTTTGAGATTTGTTTCTTAAAAATATAAAACAGTATAGAAATAACATGGCTAATAATGATAATGATAATCATCATCGAAATATGAGGACCTGAATTTAAGATTGGAAAAATGGGAAATCAAGAGTAACAAAATTAGCAGATCACCCATCCCTACTACAGATTGCCCCGTATTAGATACCATAACAAATTAAAGTAATCAAACAAACAAAAACAAACACACACAGAGACATTATATATATAGTTTCTATATATGGCTGTCCATTTGTATCTTATGACACAGTGCCGATGTGATTAGTTCAGAGATTATGTAAAAGCTAAATCTGAATAAATGAAAAAAGGGATTGGGGAAATCTATGAACGCAATTCATATTTGGATAGTATTTTTAGAGGTGTAAGTTTACAGGGCGGAGATGGACTTCAGCAGCATATGATTGAGAAGACACAGGAAACAATAGTAGCAAGATGAGAGTGGTAATATTTGCCAGGCAAGCAAATTCTGTGATTTTTGGGAGGTTGGTCAGGGACTGTTTAATCCCTGCAGTATCTGACTGGAAAGAATAAAGATGTGAAGAATTATCGCCACAGAAAAAAAAAGTGATGTATTATTTACAAGCACAGTGTGAGCTGTCAGGTCAGTTAAATCAATTATTCACCATTTGTTCAATTTAGGTTTGTATAAATCTTCATTTTCTCACTCAGCAGATTCCAAATTTACTACAAAGTTGTATGCCATGACCTTAATGAAAACAGACTGGGGAAGCTTATAACCACAAAAAAAGAAAAGAGAAAGGGGGGAAAATGGCTTCCACTTGCTAAATTTATAAGCAGTCATCTGAGAAACGATCAGAGCACTGCTTCATTTTATCTGGAGTGTGATTTTTACCCATAAATTGTAACTGATGTCTACATCGCTTTATCTCTTGAGATGGAGGGCTCTGTTTCATTTCCTTTTTTCCAGTATTTGCTACTCAGAACCACCGACTTCCTCAAAAGCTTCCTTGTGCCTTTGTAGTTGGGATAAGCTCCTTCTGGTATCCCCTGGTTGGGACTCCTGCTCTGTAGGGGCTCTCAGGTGATGATGTGTTGATGTTTTATTAGGGTTTTTTGTTGGTGGGTGTTTTTAAATTTAAAAACATTTATTCAAAAGTTACAATACAATTACATTTTCAATCAATATATAATATTTTGTTGCGAACTGGTCCAGAGTGGCTGGGGCAACCCAGTCAGATGGGCAGCGTATAAATAATGCAATTATTATTATTATTATTATTATTATTATTATTATTTCAGCTAGGCTGTCTATGTGTGCTAGTTTAGAGAGGGCTGTCCTCTATTTGAAGGGCTGTCAGAGAAGAGCCTTCTAATAGAAGGGATGTCCAGTAAATGTCTGCCTTAAAGACAGATAACTATAAGAAAGAAGAAGAAGAAGAAGAGTTTGGATTTGATATCCCGCTTTATCACTACCCTAAGGAGTCTCAAAGCAGCTCACATTCTCCTTTCCCTTCCTCCCCCACAACAAACACTCTGTGAGGTGAGTGGGGCTGAGAGACTTCAGAGAAGTGTGACTAGCCCAAGGTCACCCAGCAGCTGCATGTGGAGGAGCGGAGACGCGAACCCGGTTCACCAGATTACGAGTCTACCGCTCTTAACCACTACACCACACTGGCTCTCGAAGGCTTCCATGTTGAGTTCCAAAACTGGGACATGCGTCTTCCCAGCTGTGCTGCTGCTGCATGAGTCACATGATCCATCCGAGATCACGGAGCCCAGAAGACCCCCTTTTTTCTGGGCCATGCTCTCACATGACAGCAGGGCGCCCCAAAAAACATGCATTCTGGGGCACCGTGCAAGATTGCACTCAGCCCCCCTCCCCACACTTTTTTGGAGCAAGCTATTAGCACGAGATGGCACGAGGTCAGGGTGCACAAAATGACCAGCATGCTCTCACAGGGGGGAACAGGATGTTCCAGTTTTTCCAGGACACTTGCAGGGTATGGAAGATGAAGGAAACCTGGTGGGATGAGTCTCATGATTGGAATGTAGTAATAGAGGGATACAATCTATTTCAGAGAAATAGACCAAACAGGAAAGGAGGAGGAGTGGCGTTATATGTCAGGGATGTGTATACCTGTGAAGAGATCCATGATTTAAAACTTCAAAGCCAAATTGAGAGTATCTGGGTCAAAATTAAGGGAGAGAAAAATAACAGTGATCTCATTGTGGGGGTTTACTATAGATCCCCAAGCCAAACTGAGGACATAGATGATGCCTTCCTGGAACAGATGACCAAGCATTCAAAAGGAAATGAGATAGTAGTAATGGGGGATTTCAACTATCCTGATATTTGTTGGATGTCAAACTCAGCCAAGAGCATAAGGTCGAACAGATTCCTCACTGGCCTTGCAGACAATTTCATTGTCCAGAAAGTGGGAGAAGCAACAAGAGGATCAGCCATTTTAGATCTGGTCCTAACCAATAGTGATGACCTGGTTAGTGGGGTAGAAGTGGCAGGATCATTAGGTGGGAGTGATCATGCTCTTCTGGAGTTTATTATACATCAGAAAGGAGCAACCAAGCATACTAAGACTCAAATTCTAGACTTTAAGAAAGCCGACTTCAGAAAACTTAGGGAAATGCTGGGTGTGATCCCATGGTCAGTAATACTAAAAGGGAAGGGAGTTCATGATGGATGGGAGTTTGTTAAAAGGGAGATATTAAAAGCACAACTTCAAGCAGTACCAATGAGACGAAAACATGGAAGGTGCCTAAAGAAGCCAGGGTGGCTATCTAAAGAACTTTTAACTGAGTTAAGATTTAAAAGGGATATGTACAAGAAATGGAAAAAGGGGGAAACCACCAGAGAGGAATTCAAACAAATAGCCAGCACATGTAGAGACAAAGTCAGAAAAGCTAAAGCACAGAATGAACTCAGGCTTGCTAGAGAGGTTAAAAGCAATAAAAAGGGTTTTTATGGGTATGTCCGTAGCAAAAGGAAGAACAAGGAAGCAGTGGGGTCACTTAGAGGAGAAGAAGGTGAAATGCGAACAGGGGACGCAGAAAGGGCAGAACTCCTCAATACCTTCTTTGCCTCAGTCTTCTCCAAAAAAGAAAACAATGCCCGACCTGAAGAATATGGAGCAGATGATTCAGCAGGGGAAACACAGCCCAGAATAAGTAAGGAGGTAGTACAAGAACACTTGGCTAGTTTAGATGTATTCAAGTCTCCAGGGCCAGATGAACTACATCCCAGAGTATTAAAAGAACTGGCAGAGGTGATTTCAGAACCACTGGCAGTAATCTTTGAGAATTCCTGGAAAACAGGTGAAGTCCCAGCAGACTGGAGGAGGGCAAATGTTGTCCCTATTTTCAAAAAGGGGAAAAGAGAGGACCCAAACAATTACCACCCAGTCAGCCTGACATCAATACCAGGAAAGATTCTAGAGCAGATCATTAAGCAAACGGTCTGTGAGCACCTAGAAAGGAACGCTGTGATCACTAAAAGTCAGCATGGGTTTCTGAAAAATAAGTCATGTCAGACTAATCTGATCTCATTTTTTGACAGAATTACAAGCCTGGTAGACGAAGGGAACACTGTGGATGTAGCCTATCTTGATTTCAGCAAGGCCTTTGACAAGGTGCCCCATGATATTCTTGTAAAGAAGCTGGTAAAATGCGGGCTAGACAATGCTACCATTCAGTGGATTTGTAACTGGCTGACTGACCGAACCCAAAGGGTGCTCATCAATGGCTCCTCTTCATCCTGGAGAGAAGTGACTAGTGGGGTGCCACAGGGTTCTGTCTTGGGCCCAGTCTTATTCAACATCTTTATCAATGACTTGGATGATGGGCTTGAGGGCATCCTGATCAAGTTTGCAGATGACACCAAATTGGGAGGGGTGGCTAATACCCCAGAGGACAGGATCACACTTCAAAATGACCTTAACAGATTAGAGAACTGGGCCAAGGCAAACAGGATGAATTTTAACAGGGAGAAATGTAAAGTACTACACTTGGGCAAAAAAAATGAAAGGCACAAATACAGGATGGGTGACACCTGGCTTGAGAGCAGTACATGTGAAAAGGATCTAGGAGTCTTGGTAGACCACAAACTTGACATGAGTCAACAGTGTGATGCAGCAGCTAAAAAAGCCAATGCAATTCTGGGCTGCATCAATAGGAGTATAGCATCTAGATCAAGGGAAGTAATAGTACCACTGTATTCCGCTCTGGTCAGACCTCACCTGGAATACTGTGTCCAGTTCTGGGCACCACAGTTCAAGAAGGATACAGACAAGCTGGAACGTGTCCAGAGGAGGGCAACCAAAATGGTCAAAGGCCTGGAAACGATGCCTTATGAGGAACGGCTTAGGGAGCTGGGTATGTTTAGCCTGGAGAAGAGAAGGTTAAGGGGTGATATGATAGCCATGTTCAAATATATAAAAGGATGTCATATAGAGGAGGGAGAAAGGTTGTTTTCTGCTGCTCCAGAGAAGCGGACACGGAGCAATGGATTCAAACTACAAGAAAGAAGATTCCACCTAAACATTAGGAAGAATTTCTTGACAGTAAGAGCTGTTCATCAGTGGAATTTGCTGCCAAGGAGTGTGGTGGAGTCTCCTTCTTTGGAGGTCTTTAAGCAGAGGCTTGACAGCCACCTGTCAGGAATGCTTTGATGGAGTTTCCTGCTTGGCAGGGGGTTGGACTGGATGGCCCTTGTGGTCTCTTCCAACTCTATGATTCTATGATTCTAAGGAGGGACTTTGAAGTTGCTCATCAGCATTTGGCACCTGAACAGAAATCTAACAGGCACATAGATCACCAGGTCACAGTCTCCCCCGCTGCACCACAATGGATGTTCTTTCTGAACCAAGAAGTCCCAGAGTAGACTTTTTTATAGAAGAGATTCTGAACGTTTTACCATGACATCTCAAACGTCAATCTGGGTTGAGTTCCAGGCCAGTTCAGACTTATTCATTGAAGACGTGAATGTCATGAGATACCTAACAAATAAAATATGAGTAAATGCTTAATAATAATAATAATAATAATAATAATAATAATAATAATTTATTTATTTATATGCTGCCCGTCTGACTGGGTTGCCCCAGCCACTCTGGGCGGCTCCCAACAAAAAAAAATAGCATCTTCAACTTGCTGGAAAAAACTGCCATCTGTCTCCAGCCAGTTAGACTTTGATGCAGATGCTATTACGACAATTATCAACATGTGTTTCCCTAATGACAGAACCTTGCAAAGATGCCTAAAAAGTCAACAAGAGAAATCCTTAATGGACTCTTGTCTTTTTGAAAGAAACGCTGTGGGGCATGGCTTAGCTTTGTCATCCCTTGCCAAGGGAAGAGGTGAAGACGACAATGCGCATACTTCCAAAACAAGCCGTTCTAAATTTTTGGACCCTCAACCCCCTCCCAAAGAAACAGTAATGCGTCTTTCATGGGAAGCTCCTTCCAAGAAGCACTGTGAATGCCCACTGCTAATAAAACCCCGTGGAAATGCTTCCGGAGGGGGGAAGGATCTCTGGCAAATCTCTAAAGCTGCAGTCAGGAGTTCTGCAAACTCTTCTGCATGGTTCACTCAACACTCAGTAGATTAGAAGTAACTGAATCCGCATGAGTTTGTGTTGAATAAATAACGCGGAACACAACAGCTGGGGCTACTCGCTTCTCCGGCAGATGACAACCATTGTCAAACCCAAAGGGGACTTGTCAGTATTGCAATTACTTAACTGGGTCAGTGGTTAAATAGAGTGTGGTGGAGCTAGTCAAAGGAGTGTCCTCATTTTCTCTGCCTTGGTCTTGCCTTCCAGTGGCTTGGTTGCTTAGACAAACAGCTTGATCTTTCCATTCCACCCGAATCGTCTACGATAGATCTGAAATGGAATGTGCAATAATCAAAACGCGGCCAAATCGAAATATACACGCACCGCATTCCATGCCCGTTGGAGAATCTGATCGCTTATGGAGCTGGCTTTTCCGAGCGATTCTTGCTATTGGCTTTTCAGCAGGATAAACAAAAGGTAGCAGGAAATGCTGAAGGAACGGATGGAGCCACACGAATTAACAAAGAAAGTACGTGCGGTTTCCGGACAAAAATATGTAGTATGGGGGGAGCCCATGTGGTCGCCAGAGGGTGCTAGACTGCAGCTCCCATAATCCCTTGCCATTGCACATAGAATTGCAGTTGGGAAGGGACCCTAAGGATGCTCTAGTCCAACCCCCTGCAATGCAGGAATGTCAGCTAAAGCATCCATGACAGATGTCCATTCAACCTCTGCTTAAAAACCTCCAAGGAAGGAGAGTCTACAACCTCCCAAGGGAGACTGTTCCACTGTCGAACAGCTCTCACTGGCAGAAAGCAAGACAGGTCATACTGGCTGGGCTGATGAGAGGTAGAGTCATACAACATCTGGCTATCCAGATGTAGTAGAATCAAAGGAAAGGAAAGTAAGCAGGTAAACGGAACAAAATTCCCCTGTGAGGGTCACCTTTAAGAACATATCCAGATCATAGTTCTTACTGATGAATGTTAAGTGGATGTTATGCATTATGGTCTCCCGATACAGATGGATGCCAACCAATCTGCTAAACTCAGTGTTGTCGCTTTATTCCTCTCCTCCTAAAATCCCTATGTCAAACATTATCTATTACTTAGTGCTTTTGTGAACTTCATTTCTCTTGAGTCAGTATGGTGTAGTGGTTAGAGTCATAGCTGTCAACTTTCGGATTTGAAAATAAGGGATTTTTTTGAACTTTCAGATTTGAAAATAAGGGATGCCGCGAGGGCGGTGCAATGGCACCAAGTAGCCTCGCCACCCTGCGCTCCAGAGGCTGCGCGCGAACGGGTGAGCGAAAGAGCGAGCACATAGACGGCAGGCAGGCTGTCTGTCTGGTTGGGCGTGAGGGTCTGGCTGCACAAGGCATGCAAGCTCCGCCCCCAGTCAGTCTCAGACTCCTTATTGGCAGCCGAGCAAGGCAGCTGAGGAGCCTCCCTGGCCGGCAGGGAGGGAGAGGAGCTGCTTCCTTTGAAATCCGGGAAATTTAAGGGATATCAACAATCCGGGATAGCAGCGGGAAATGGCATTGGAATAAGGGAGTTTCCCTCCAAAAAAAAGGGAGGGTTGACAGCTATGGTTAGAGTGTCAGAGCAGGATTGGGAAGATCCATGATCATGTCTCCACTCAACGGTGCAGCTGACTGGGTGACCTTGGGCCAGTCACTGACTCTCGGTGTAACCTGCCTCGGAGGGTTGTTGTGAAGACAAAATGGAGAGGGAAAGAACCATGAAGGCCACCTAGGCTTACCTTTGGAGGTAAGGTGGGATCTAGAAATAAATTAAGAAACCAAAACTGGTGACCCATCTGCCCTGTTTGGCAGCCCACCCAGAGTCCTAGGAAACTTCCCGGTTTTGCTGCCAATCCAGGACTGTAAAAACAGAGTGTTGTGTTAAGGATCTGTCATGTCACCCAATATAGACAGTGGACTGTGTTTGGCTTGCTGGGCTCCATGTTTCATAGCCTGGGTGTATATAAACATACATGCTTTTTTCATCTACTGCTGAACACAAGGAGGATGAGCAATGCTACACTCCTCATTTTCTTTGTATTCCTCTGCAAGAAACGTGTCCAAGCATGTAGTCTTGGATGAGGAACCCGCGCATGATGTTTGTTGACTTGACATCCCTTTTTCCGTAACTTGCACGCAACATGCCTCCTACCACAGGGCTTAGGTGGGAACCATTTCAAGCTCCCTTTGGAAACCGCAGTTGTTGGTTTATGCTTTGTTTCGTTTTGAAAGAAAGTTGCTGTGGGTTCTTAATTCCGAATTTTATTATCCCTTAGGGATCACTTCCTACACTTAAAAACAAAACAAAACACAAAAGGAAATATTTGAGGATTCCAGGCCAGGTTCACATGAGTTTGGTGAGTTGTCTCCCACTTCTACTGCCATGGTCGCCACAACTACCACTGTTAATAGTGTTTAGCGTCCACGTGTTTTGCTAGGTTTCCAGAAGCGGCTTCTACATTGTGTGAAACACCACATAAAATGCAGAAATTTTCAGGGAAGGAAATTCCCAGAATTCCCTGGGACGAAGGACTGATTCTTAAACTGCTCTGGGAATTGTAGCTCTGTGACGGGACTGGAGGTCTCCTCACAACACTCAGCACCTTTCACAAACTACATCTCCCAGAATTATTTGGGGGGAAAGCCAGGACTGTTCAAAGTGGCATCATAGTGCTTTAAATGTATATAGTTGAGAATATGGCCTGTCTGAATGCAGCCTTTCTCTCATGGTAGCTCTAAAACTAAAACAAGAAATCAACTTACGCACCTATGTCTTGTTTCTGGAGTCGAACTATTTGGACGGCAGGGGCATTGCATTTCAAAGGTGTGCAATGCCTCGTTTTAGCACTATTCTTAGCGGCATCACCAAGACATAAACGCCTGTCTCCTTTTTGTGTGCATCGTAAAGGACACTGCCCTGGAAGCGGAGACATGGCATGTGGGACAGGAAGCATGAAACAAAGGCAATGCTGCCTTTAAGAGCAATGGGATTTAAAGCACCTCGCAGGCAATAAGGAGAAGATCAGGAAGAGGAACAGCAGGAGAAATGTTCCCGGAACGGCTGGGTGGGTCTCGGTGTTGCCATGGCTATCGTACATCTAAAATCTGATACGCGTGTCGTTTTTGTTTTGTAACATTTAACATTCATGATGAGGGAGAGAGGGCAATTATCTTTTCATTTCATTACTATTATTATGTTCAGGCTGTTGTGTGACAAATCACATTTCCCTCCTCCTCCAGGCATGTCTGTACAGGGATAGTGAATGTTCACATATTTTCACCAGCTGACTCCGCTCAGGAATGGACAAATTTGCAACAGAGCGGCACTGTGGTTTTCAGACCTTTTCAGCTCCACATTGACTTGTCTGGGTTCACCTGCTGGAGAACGATTGTACATTGCACTAGATTCTGGGGGTGGAGGAGGGTCAAAAATACACCCTCCCTTCACACAATTGCTGTCCAGGTTTTCTGTGTCTCAGCTCTCCCCCCTGTGAAGTGAGGGTACACCCTCTGGTTATGTGTTGCAGGGGACGATTGAAACAGTACCTCTTTCATGAATGAACTTCTCATAATTCACTGCCAAGGAACCCCCATCCCCCCCGCCCAGAACACCAGATTGAAACCCCCAGGCATAGCAGATTATAAGGCAGGGGTGGGGAAGTAGATCATCTGACAGGCTGGATCACTATTTCACCCACCCATCACAGGCCAAGTTTGACTGGTGGGCCATCAGTCAATCACCTGGTGTCACCAATGATGTCAAGGGATCTGGTTGTTGTTGTTGTTGTTGTTTTTGCTTGCATGGACAATTGGCTGACAATCCTTTTGGCCCAGCTACATCTTCACCCACCCCACACCTGGCATCATACATGAGAGCAGGTAGCGGTGGCCTGGCCGAAATGGCCTCTTGGGCCAGATGGACAGGCTTGGCTGACCAAACTAGCCCACAGGCTGAGATTCCCCACTGCTCTTATGGGTCTCCAACTTAGGCATTGGCCCAGGGGACACCTTCCTCTCTGTGCCACGAAAGCAGTCGATATGCTGAGGGAGATGCAGGCTTGATCTCTGTTGCTCTTACAGCACCACCAGGGCGGATGGCCAGTAGTGGTACTGCAGCTTCCAAGATAGCAAGATCAGGCGAGATGAGAAGCCATTGTGCCAGCCCCTCTTGGTCCTACACAACCACTGCCTTGGGCTGCTGAGCTCCAGCGGACTACCTTGAAGCTTTGTCTAAGCCTTTTAAACTGTGCGTCTGGCTTGCCCTTTCTGCTGTTGGCACACAGTACTGAGGTTTGGTTAAAGCAGAACTTTTGGGGGGAAGTTTTAAGGGTGGCGGTGGGAAGAAGCACCCCAGCCCCCCTCCTTCCTACTTACTGACAATCTGTACAAATAATGTTAAACCATTGTAGATTTTCCTGTCAACCTCCATCAGGGCTAAAGAAAGGTTCTGCCATTCACTTGCAATGCAGATATAACATGAAGATCTGATAGCCAATCCCTTAGTTGTTGTTGTTGTTCAGTCGTTCAGTCGTGTCCGACTCTTCGTGACCCCATGGACCAGAGCACGCCAGGCACGCCTATCCTTCACTGCCTCTCGCAGTTTGGCCAAACTCATGTTAGTAGCTTCGAGAACACTTCCCAACCATCTCATCCTCTGTCGTCCTCTTCTCCTTGTGCCCTCAACCTTTCCCAACATCAGGGTCTTTTCTAGGGAGTCTTCTCTTCTCATGAGGTTGCCAAAGTACTGGAGCCTCAACTTCAGGATGTGTCCTTCTAGTGAACACGCAAGGCTGATTTCTTTAAGAATGGATAGGTTTGATCTTCTTGCAGTCCATGGGTTATGTGGGACAAATAGAGAGTTATGTGGGACAAATAGAGAGGGTGATGTAGGGAGGGGCGGATCTCTTAATGCGGGCTCTCTCAGTGTCTCTTTCTTCCAATCTTATATTCAGTTTGCTACATTTCCACCTCTAATTGTCTCCACAAACTGGTCCCCACTTGCCAGCATTTTTTATTTTATTTATATATAAAAAACAGCACAGATAAAATACAAAAAAGCCAAAAACATATTTTACTCAAAAAGCTGAAAACATATTTTTGCATGCACCCCCCTCCCCAACATAACTTTTTTTGCAATCCTCTACCCTGTATATAATGCATTTTATTTGATGTCGTTTTCAACGATCTGTGCATTTTTGTGCACAATTTCCCTTCACCTGTGCAATTTGGGGTACATATTTTTTATGGCGGGGTTGGAGAACTGCACCTTAACATTTGGAGAAGTGAGCACTTCAAAGGATAGGTGTGTTTCCGTTCTGAGATTGTTTCAGGATGTGGGAACTGCGTAGGTTCACATTAAAATGTGAGGTGAACTGAACTTCTCCCCCTTCCCTATTGGGAGGCAATGTGTTTTCTGGGTCATTTCCTCCCCAGGTTTTTTGATATAAGAAGAAGAAAGTTGCAGCACCACTCTTTGGGTTTTTTTGGGGGGGACACTCCGCATGGACCTTAAACGGCACCCCACCAGCCTCAAACCATTGCCCCACGGCTCTCCTTGCCCTCTTCTATCTGCATCTCTCATCATTTCGATCCCTATTCTCTCTTTCAGTCAGAGATAATCTCCCGTCAAATCCACCTGACTGCTGGACACACGGCTTGTTCTCAGGTGGCCACGACAAGGTGAGAAAGCAATGCTTCTAAGAAGCCTCGCAAGCAATGCCGAGTTGACTTGGCAGTGGATCTCGGGTGCTCTTTCTGCAGTTGCCTAGCAACCCTGGGAGGGGTCTGATTTTTCCACTCAGCTCCAGCAGAATGTCTCTTTGGGAAATGAGGACAGGAATGCAGGAGCCCGCCTTATACAGAGTGAGACCACTGGGTCCCTCTAGCTCAACGTTCCCTGCACTGATTGGCAAGTTCTGTCCAGGGTTTCAGGCAGGGGACATTCCTACCTGGAAATGTCAGGGACTGAACCTGGCACCTTCTTCATGTAAGGCACTGAGCTAGGACCCTGGTGAAGGGAGCCCAGTGGATAGCCAAGAGGTAACCTCTCAGCGGCAGGAATGGCCCCAAACAGTGCGAACGAAGTCCATTGGCCGCCCGGAGCGGCGAACGTGGCGGCACCCCCCGGGGGCAGGGTGTCGCTCCGTCCGTGCGTCGTAACATCACGACACACGGACTGCGCATGTGCGGCAGTCCGTCCATGCTGCTGCTCCCGCCGCGACCTTACGAGCCGCCGAGCGAGGGTCTTTTAATGGGCGACAGGGGCCCGGGGGCTCAGCTTGGGAGTGGGGGGGTTCCGCCGAGTGTCTCCCCCCTCCAGGGTGGAACCCAGGGTGCACCACCCCCAACACCCCCACTTGCTCTGCCCCTGGCCCCAAATCCAACTGGACTGCCAAGCCCCACTTCCGTCTTCAACTTGGGAAGTGGCATTGCAGGCGTCACGAGCGACCCGCCTACTGGGCTGGGAATCAGCCCGGTACAGCCGGGGGGGGTTCTCCCACCCGCATCACCCTCAGACCGACCAATCAGGTCAACCTGGGGGGCGTGTCTTGCTTCCCTTTAAGCAAGAAGCGGGCGGGAAAGCCTTCCTTTTCGCCCCGCTCCCCAGCTGGTTAGGTTCACCCACCATCCCGCCCTTACACTTAGTCTTGACTTTGCTATGGACTTCGGTTGGTTGCCTTGGTTGGCCAAGGGGCCTGGTAGTTCTTTTTCCCGCTTGGACTAGCCATTCGGGTTTTTTCACCTACCTCATAGCAAACCAAACTTTGGTTTGGCGGTTAGGCATTGGAAGAATTCGTCATAGAGCTGAGGAGGGGAGGTAGCGCCATCACCTGCCCCTATCTTGAAGGGTATTCCGGTAAAGGATTCCGGGGGCGTGGCCATATCCGAAGCCTAGGGAGGTTAGGGCCCAAGGCACGCCCCAACGGTGATCACAGGGGGAGTTCCATTCGATGTACATCAATGGGGCCCCTTACTGGGGATTAACCCTTCCCAGACTTCCAACACACGGGTTGGGGTCGGATATAGCCTGTTAGGGTCCAATGCCTAAGCCAATACCGCTCTACATCCATAACCAATAAAGTTGTGGCCTTTACGCCCATTAAAATTTATATAACGTGTCTGTGTCTTTACTTCAAGGGGAGGGAGGGACTTAGCCATGCAATTGAGTTCAATAGAGAAGAAGAAGAAGAAGAAGAAGAAGAAGAAGAAGAAGAAGAAGAAGAAGAAGAAGAAGAAGAAGAAGAGTTTGGATTTGATATCCCACTTTATCACTACCCGAAGGAGTCTCAAAGCGGCTAACCTTCTCCTTCCCTTCCTCCCCCACAACAAACACTCTGTGAGGTGAGTGGGGCTGAGAGACTTCAAAGAAGTGTGACTAGCCCAAGGTCACCCAGCAGCTGCATGTGGAGGAGCGGAAACGCGAACCCAGTTCCCCAGATTACGAGTCTACCGCTCATAACCACTACACCACACTGGCTCTCCACTATCACCACTGCTAGAGGTGATAGCAGGTCCGGCCTGACCCTATGGTGGGCTTAGGCAGCTGCCTCAGGCGGCAGAACCGCAAGAGGAGGCACCTCTGCAGGTGCCCTGCCTGCCCCCACCACTTCCATCTGATGGAGAGGTGGCTGCTTCCACTGAGGTCTCATGCACTCTGCAAGATCTTGCAAGAGCCCTATGAGATTGCAAGAGACCTTGTTGGAACCCACTGCCACCAGTTTACATGACCCAGGTAAAGGAGACAGGGGGCACCTTCCCATTTTGCTTCAGACGGCAAAACGGGATGTGTCAGCCCTGGGCAATAGGACAGTGCACTCCAACACACCTGAGGGCAGCTGGCAAGTTCAGGGGGCGTGGTGCATACAGCTGTCTTCTCCAACGTATTGGAAGAGTTGGGCGGGAAGCTCCAGAGAATCGCAGCACTGCTGCCTTTCAGTGCCTGCCGCCTGAAGCATATTGAGAAGGGTTACAGTGTGGAAATGCAGTGAGCCAATTCTGCCAGGGGGTTTTCCGTATAGAGGAGCTGTTGACATGCTGATTTTGAAGCATACATTTATTTTCCGGCTGGAAAGGAGCTTTGCAATGCAAACCCCAGAAATAAGCAGATTGCCTGACCGCATTCCTCTTCTACCGTAAATGCTCTCTTTCTCATTACAGGGCAATCCTGTGTAGGTCTGTTGCAAAGTGCATACTGTTTAATTTGGCGGGGCACCGTCCAAAGTAAGTTTCTAAAGGGTTGCAGCCTTAGAATTCCAAACCTCAGTACAGTACACACCAGCAGAGTTGTCAGGTCCAGAGAGACATAAGTGGCTGTTCGTTCCACTGATAAACAACCAAAACCACCACACACTGGCTGAAACTATAATAAAAGATTTACTGGAATCCTCTTCTGAAAAACTAATAGTCTTTCAATAAAGCCACATGATTAACAAGCCATATATGCGTGATATAACAGAATGTATAATGTTCACGTGACTGAACCATTCAGCAACAGGTTGGGTATAGCAACAAAATCTTGGTGCCAACAAAACATTCACAATAGGTTGATGGTGAGTAGATAGTAGACTTCTTCAACGGTTCAAAGCAAAAATCTCATGGATGTAATAGTAGATGAAGCATATTTATATGAGTCTTGCAACATCACCATCCAGCCGAAATCAACACAGGTGGCACATGAGAAGGATGAAGAAGACCTGTCCTCCGGATTACTCACAGGTTTCGCTATATAGCTGCATGAGTTCAGGTTAAGCATTCTGATTAGCACACCATGCGAAATATTCCACAGGCACATGTGCCACCTGTGTTGATTTCGGCTGGATGGTGATGTTGCAAGACTCATAAATATGCTTCATCTACTATTACATCCATGAGATTTTTGCTTTGAACCGTTGAAGAATTATACTATCTACTCACCATCAACCTATTGTGAACGTTTTGTTGGCACCAAGATTTTGTTGCTATACCCAACCTGTTGCTGAATGGTTCAGTCACGTAAACATTATACATTCTGTTATATCACGCATATATGGCTTGTTAATCATGTGGCTTTATTGAAAGACTATTAGTTTTTCAGAAGAGGATTCCAGTAAATCTTTTATTATAGTTTCAGCCATTGTGTGGTGGTTTTGGTTGTTTATGGTTCATATTATCACCACAGTGATACTTTAGGCTGTTTGTGTTCGTTCCACCGAAACAGCCAAATTCAGTATCCAGCTTGTAGTGAGAAAGGAGGCCTAGCTGGGAAGCAGGTTTCGGGCAATGCTTCTGCGACATGCTCTTGGGGTGATATCTCCTTTTCTCCTGGGAAGGTTTCTCTGCTTTTAACAGTTGCCTGACAGGCATAGATTCAACAGGTGTAGCTTTTTCAGGCAGGCATAGTTTCCCCCCCCACCCTTAAAGAGACAGTGATATGGGAAACTTGTTGAAATTATGCTTGCCTTAACCTTCAACAACGGAAGTGAGAGCTGGACCATAAAGAAGGCTGATCGCCGTAGAATTGATGCTTTTGAATTATGGTGCTGGAGGAGACTCTTGAGAGTCCCATGGACTGCAGGAAGATCAAACCTATACATTCTTAAAGAAATCAGCCCTGCGTGCTCACTAGAAGGACAGATCCTGAAGTTGAGGCTCCAGTACTTTGGCCACCTCATAAGAAGAGAAGACTCCCTAGAAAAGACCCTGATGTTGGGAAAGATGGAGGGCACAAGGAGAAGGGGACAACAGAGGATGAGATGGTTGGACAGTGTTCTCGAAGCTACTAACATGAGTTTGGCCAAACTGCGAGAGGCAGTGAAGGATAGGCGTGCCTGGCGTGCTCTGGTCCATGGGGTCACGAAGAGTCGGACACGACTGAACGACTGAACAACAACAACCTTCAACAGTTTTACACAAATTGTATTTGGGGCATCTGACTGCCTCAACCCAAATCCCAATGTTTCGTGAGGTAGTCAGATGTCCCAAAGCAATTCAGGAAAAAGGCACGTAAGTCCATTTTCAAATCATTTTTTGTTTGGAAAACCCCATGGGACTTAAAAAGAAGAAAAACCCAGTACTTACCACTGGCTTGGATGAAAAAGAAGCCCAGTGACAAATAGCAATAAATTAGTATTACTATTAGTAGTAGTAATAGTAGTAATAACTGATACTTGTTCAAAGATATACAAATGTTCATTCTCAATATAAAGCATCTTTTTTATAATGCACCAAAGTAAAATATTTTTTTCTAAAAATCAAACCTAAAAAGGAACGGAGGAGGAGAGAAGGGAAAAGGGAAAAGAGGACAGATTTAGATTTATTAGAATATATTTTCCCCATGATTTTCAGTAAGAAAACACTATATGGGCACTTAAATCTGCTTCCCTGAATCAGATTTGGAAGGACATAATTTTTACTCCGTTGACTGGGAAGGCGGGATGAACCCCAGACATAAGAAGCCGTTGTGATTTTTCTTCAGATGTTTTGTGTCCCAGCTGCTTTCTGTGCACAGAAGGAAATTGGAAATACATAGCTTGCAGGTAAGAATGTTCAAGATTTCAGGTGAGAAACCGAAGCCTAAGGGGTTGAATATGGCTCTCTCTCCAGGCTTCCCTATCTGTTCCTTGGCCACACATCCTCCCCAGCCACACCCCTCCTCCCCAGGCCACACCTCCTTGCAGACCTTGCTTTTCACCTTCCTTAATTGTTCTTACTTGGTGTGAGTAAATTAGCATGTGTTGCTCCACCCATTTCTGCTCCTGGCTACACCCACCTCCACGGCACATGGAAAGTTGCCTGGAGGGAAATGCAGTCCTTGGTCTGAAAAAGGCTTGATTTGATTTAGCACTGTAGAATCATAGAATTGTAGAGTTGGAAGGGACCCCAAGGATAATCTAGTCCAACCCCCTGCAATGCAGGAATATGTCGTTGCCCCATACAGGGATCAAACCTGCAACCTTGGCATCATCAGCACCATGCTCTAACCAACTGAGCGAATCAGGTTGATTTGATTTCTTCTATTTCTTTGCTGCTTTTCTTTCAAATGAATCTAAAAGCAGCTTACAAACAATAAATAACAATAACATAATAGAATGTCGCAGATATCAGATTATGTGGCTGAAAGAGAGGCAGAGCTGGCCTAGGCTGTCCAGTTGTGATGCAATTTGAAATATACTCAGAATGTCATGCTCTTTATTCAACTCATAGTAGCCAGGAATGAATCTTTCCCCAAAATGTCTGCTATATATACACATTATTTACATAATGGGCCCCACGTGATTGGCTAATTCTGGGCTACTCCTGTAGGCCAATCAGGTTGCGGATTCACTTCGTCCAGGAGCCTGATTGGCTGCTCTTGCAGGCCAATCAGGTCGCTGATTCACTTCCACCTGGAGCTGGATTGGGTGGCTCCTGCAGACCAATCAGACTGCTGTATTCTGGATCCTATTGTTCTAGGACCAATCAGACTGCTGCATTTTGGATCCTATTGTTCTAGGATTCAGCTCAGTACATAACACAATTGTTATTCAGAAAAAAAGTGAGATTTCCTTTCGGTGGTGGAGTGAGTACAGGAGGGAAATTCTGACACGTCAAAGCAGGGGAGTGCATTTAATGGAAGGGGACTTATTTATAAAGATCTGGGTGGGATTTGAATACAGTGGTACCTCTGGTTGCAAACGGGATCCGTTCCGGAGCTCCGGTCGCATCCCGAGGAATTTGCAACTGGAGGTGCCACTTCTGCGCATGCGCGCAGGGCAAAACCCGGAAAAATACTTCCGGGTTTGCTGTGTACGTATCCCAAAGGATACATAATCGGAGGTGAACGCAGCTAGAGGTACCACTGTATTATCACTATCATCACCTTCATCATTTATGAATTTCTTCCCATAAAGCATCATGAAGCAATTTCACAGTTCAATAAAACGTATATAAAAACAACCACACATGTAAAAATAATTAAGAATAACTGCATATATGCAAAATACTTTCAAATCCAATACAGATACCACCTGGTGAATCTTTACTTAGATTTGTTTAAAAAATCACACCAGAAAGACTTCAACAGACACAGAAAAGACAACAGAGATGGCATCTATCTGATTTATAACCAACGGGGTGGCGAGGAGTTCCACAGGCAGGTGCTGTCTCACGAAAGGCCCAGTTCCTAGATTGCATGGGATGCACCTTCTGATAAGATGATATCTGCAGGAAGTCCTTTATACAGTGTGTAGTTCCTTACCCCTACTTCTGTATAAATTTGAGAACCGGAAGTCCATCTGGGGTAGGAGGATTGGGTCCCGGCACTGCTCAGCACAGTTGCCCTGCCAGAAAATAGGTGGCATCACGGCATTCTTTCTGCTTGCCAAGTCTCCAAAACTATTCAGAATTTGCAGCTATTAGCTGGCCTCTTCCCTTTGGACATCTGCAGAAGAGTAACCTCAGAGATGGCTTTGAGGAGCGAATCCGTCTTTGGTAGGATTGGAGTTTGCCGGGGATGGTGGGGGGCAGGGGAGATGCTGTGAGGAGCTTCTCAGACAAAGCGGGACGAAGATGGCATCTTGGGAATGGTAACACTGCCATCGTGTGGCTTTTGGGCAGAATAGCCCAGCAGAGGGAGAAAGTCATAACTGGGTGAAAGTTCATCGCAGGCATTAATAGCTCAGGGGCGAATGAATCCAACCTGATGGAAAAAGCACAGGAGGGGCGAAATTGCTCCTGAACCATCAGGTGAGCTGAAGTGCATCTGAGTTGAAAAGAGGTTGGCCTCATGGGAAAGGCTAAGGAAGATGCACAAACTTGACAGATAGGGGAAATACTTCTATATATCCATCGAAGTCTTCAAGCAGGAATATGCAAATCTACAGAGTGCAGTATCCAGGAGAATAGCACAGAAATGTAAATTCGAGCTGAATGTCCAATGCATGCAAGTTAAAACGGAGAATTCCTCTGTATGCATGAATTTTTGAACTTTGACCTCCAGTGCTGTCATGGAAGTCCTGCCGTTCAGCAATCCTGACTTGAGTGGAAGAGAAGCTAGGGGTGGGGGAAGCATCATAATGTGGTTCTCTCCAGATGTTGATGGGCTGTAGCTCCCATTATCCTCAGCCAGCATGACCAATAGTTAGAGGTGTTGGAAATTGTAGTCCAACAACATCTGGAGGGCTTCACATCGACTACTTCTGGTTTTGAGGGTGCATATCATGGTGATGGGACGCGGGTGGTGCTGTGGATTAAACCACTAAGCCTAGGGCTTGCCGATCAGAAGGTCGGCGGTTCAAATCCCCGCGACGGGGTGAGCTCCTGTTGCTCGGTCCCTGCTCCTGCCAACCTAGCAGTTTGAAAGCACATCAAAGTGCAAGTAGATAAATAGGTACCACTGCAGCGGGAAGGTAAACGGCGTTTCCGTGTGCTGCTCTGGTTCGTCAGAAGTGGCTTAGTCATGCTGGCCTCATGACCAGCTGTACGCCGGCTCCCTCGGCCAGTAAAGCGAGATGAGCGCCGCAACCCCAGAGTCGGTCACAACTGGACCTAATGGTCAGGGGTCCCTTATCATGGTGATGGTGACAATTGCGCAACAGCAGTAGCATTTCTTGACAAAAAATGTTTGAATTGTTTTTAAATTATTGCTTTCTCCCTAGGTTTCTAACTGTTTCTATTTTAGTTGTAATGTTCTTCTTCTTCTTTGGCGGTCACTTGCTTCCGAGTAAGATTGTCTTCCATGAACACAGACTTCTTTTTGTAATCATTCTTATTTGATTTTTCAAATATAGATTTATAACAAAACCAATTACATTTCCATATACAGAGATTTCTCTGAATCTCATAACTTCCCCCCATTCCCTCAGTGGATCCTAATATCAACGTTTTCAACTGCATATTGTATCACAATCTATGTTTCATATCTATCCATATTATCTATCGTATTTGTTGCACTACAAGTGTTATAATAATCCTACTAATGTTTTCATCTGCTTACAGTGGTCTCCTAAATGGACAGGAAGTTGGGTTGGACAGGAAGTCTATGTGGGTGTGGGTATGGGTTTGAGTTTACTTATGTGTATATGTATATATTCAGTTATGGTTTCATTTTTTATGTTTTTATTTTATGTCTTATGGTTTTTTTGTTTGTTTGTTTGCTATGTTAGATACGATGTATTAGTGAAAAAAGGAGAGACACAATAAGGGATATGAAAATAATTTATTGTAACAAAGTTGAATATTGTCAATTACTGTTCACTACTGTAATATATGAATATGCTCAATAAAATCCATTAAAAAAAATATACAGTGGTCTCCTAAATAAATTACAATTTCCCCCCATTCTTTCTTGAAGTTTTTGTCTTCTTGGTTCCTGAGCTTTCTGGTCAGCTTTGCCATTTCGGCGTAGTCCATCAGCTTAGTTTGCCATTCCTCTCTGGTCTTAACAGTGAGTCCGTAAACGACTGTGGAGGTCAATTCTGGGTCCACATGTCCTTCCACAGTGGGGACATAGGTTTCTGCCAGGACCGCGTTGTGGTTTCTCACAAGTAATGACAAAGTCTGTCTTGTCTATATACAAGTTTATTGTACAACTATTTACAGTGCTGAGCTGGTGAAAGCATGACTGCCTCGGTCGCTAGCAGAATCCAGGAGTGCCGGTTTCCGGCTGCGACCCCAACATAAGAACTTGGGGATGCCTGAGCGCCTCCTCCCCTGTCTCCTCTTGACCCCTCTGCACAATTGGGGCGACGGAAGTGGCGTGCTCCCCTCTGAGCGAGTTTCACGGGATGCGCTGCGTCTCTCTGCAGCATCCTCCAGCCTCTGCCTCACCGGGCTGCCTGTTGCCTGCCCCTCCCCGCTGGAGGAGGAGCGCTTTGCCCGCTTGAAGAGGTCTCTATACATCGCTGAGCCCTCCCGCGGGGCTGAGGGCAGTTCCCTGACAGTGGGAGTTGATCACAGGATGGATTTTGGAACACGCTTGTGTGTGAATTTATGTGTGGAGATCAGTGCACGTTGACCAGTGTACAGTCTTTGCAGTAAGGCTCTGTCCCGATGGCATGAGTACCATGATGACAGGTAGATTTTTATCTGCTGCAGCCTTCTTCCGCCTTCAAAGCCGTTGTAACATACTGCTTGCTATCTTCCGCCTGTTCTGCTGCTGGGGACTTCTTGGATCATTCTTTGTCTAGCTCCTCCCCTTTGAACTCACCGCCTTGGGAGACCCCACTGGGGGTACAAGACTCCCGACAGCTTCGCTCACAAGGATCACAGGAATGTGCAAGCCCACTCACCATGACAAGGTGATGATCCAGCGAGTGACAGCTGTAACATAAGCCACCTCAAATCAGGGGGAAAGGCAAGAGATAAATAAATAGTCAAGAGATAAATAAATATAATAATAATAGGAATAAATTTGGCCCATCCTTAAATATTTACTATTTTCATTTCAGATTTATAAACTGTCTTAAATCCAGAGAATATATGAGTGGTGCATTTAAATAAAATAAAGAAACATAATACAGATTAAAAAAACCAGCAAGAATTTAAAAATGCAGAGACAGATTACCGTACATTTGGAAAGGCTTGAGAAAGGGAAAAAAAGTTTTCCAGGAAGGTAGAAAACAAAAACAGTGTTGGGACTTGCTTCCCTTCTAAGAGAAAAGAATACCAGGGAACTGGTGCCCCAATGCTAGAAGCATGTGCTCAAGTCACAACATGATTTGCCACAGAGCTGTGTGTTGCATGCAAAGTAGCTATATGAATCTTCTTCTTGTCCATCCCCCCCAATGCTCCCTACCAAAATCTATGGATTTTTCCTAATATGCATATGAATCTATGCAATTTCGCCTTATATACACATTTCACAAAGCAATTCCAACTAAAACAATGCATTTTTGGTATGCTATTCCCTCTCAATATACGCACACAATTTCCTTGGCACAATCAGGAGAAGCGCAAAATTTTGAAGGACAGCTGTGCTTCGCTTCACGTATTCTTTTGGAAAGTGTGGGTGAGTTAGGTCTCCCTTTCAGTGCCGGTGGATTTCTCCTTCATCCTTTCTCTTGACAGCCACGCAAGGATGTTCTAGGGCTGATCTTTGAGAATGCAAAGGAACTGTATGCGTTGAACTCAAAGACCTTCCCTCTGCCTTACGGTGAATGATTCATGAGAGGCCTGAATGAAGATGAGGACGGGTGTTAAATATTTGACTTCCTCCTCTTTATTCTTCCTGTTCATATGCCCCGAGGGAGGCCAAGTTTATTCATTTGTTTGCTGCCACTGACAGGTTCTCAGGAGGCCTTAGATTTCTAAGTAATAGCAGGGGCCGGGTTCAGGTATGCCTGCGTGTTTATTGATCATCAAGGCACCGAAAGCTGTGAGGCAAAAGTTTTGGCAGTTAAACACGACAGGAATTTTTCACCTGTCAGATGCACTGACGTATGTCCCTGATAATGACTGGCAAGGTCAGTACCCATATTGATAGCAGTTACTTTCTTAAAAATAAATAACCTCGGCGGCATGCGGCAGGCCACAATTATCCCCCTGAGGGCAATTTTTCATGCTGAGCGGTGCTTACGCACTTTGGAAGGAAGCAAGTTCAGCGGGAAGCCAGAAGAACATCCTTAGGTGATGGATGGGGAGAAACAGCAGGAAGACTTTATGGAGTAAATTGGTGGGTTTGACTGGCTTTTCCCAATCAATATGTGATTTGCCCGCCTTCCTCGATTCCTTGGCTCACATTAGCGTGTTGAGGTCCCTAAGCCACCCCCAGAATAAATTCACACTTCAGACATAATTTTTGTTTGGGTTTTTGGCACAATTTAGGCCACAACTTTATTAATATACAAATCATGTGAGTGGTTGCATAGGCATTGGTTCAGACTAGCTGTCCGACGGGACAGAGCTGACCACATGTCAGCAAAGGGAAATCCCATCTGGGGAGAGTTATGGAGGCTGGGAGCAGAGCCCTCCCTCTCCCCAGAGGTTCCCAGGGGCTCTTGCGTGGCCCTGTCCCCCTACCGGGGGTTCGGACAAAAGCATGTCGAGCCCCTGGATTCCTTTAATGGAATTCCCATCACCATCATCACTTTGGAGGGCGACCGCCCTTCCAGCAACCAACATAATCAATGCCTAACCACCAACCTTACAAGTTGTGACTAGTTGCTACGTAGTAGGCGAAAACCAAATGGCACCAGCCAATCCGCCATATGGAAAAATTCCTACTAGGCTCCTGCCCAACAGCAGACGACCCCATGACAGGCAATAGCAAGGTCAATGCAGAGGCCTAATAAAACAGGGAGGGAGGGTGGGTGATCCGAAGCACGCAGCCAAGAGGAAGGTTGCACCATGTGCTGACCAATATATAGGACGCTGGGCTGTCCATCACAAATTGCAACATATAAATCTCCCCAGTAACACCACCAGGTCCAATCCAAGCTGTGGCCATCTACCAACTCAGCCCAGCTACAGGGGAGGTGGCTTACTAGCCCCCACCGCAACATGTGCTCTCGAGAGGGAGAACACGCTTTCTCCAACCATACAGCTCCTTTGCTCTTCTGTTCTCTTTTCTAGACACCACACAGTCCCCCTACCCCTTGTATGAGATGCTACTCTCTCTCAGACAAACTGCCTTTTTAGCTCTCTCACAGTTGCAGCATGTACACAGATGCTTCTCCCTCATTGGCTAGGAGGTTCATGAACATTCTGTGATAACTGAGCAACTCAGCCAATGGCAGGGGAAAGGCATAGGAACAACTATATTGGTGAAAATAACATACAAAGAATGAGCACTCACACTTTACATTGGGGTGCCCTTTGCGGGATCGCACATGGTGCTACAGTTCCCAGGGAGCTTACTGGCAAACAGGGGCTGGCTTGCCTCTCAGTGTTAATTTTTGGAGGTTCATGCCTGTGGCGTTTGCCCATTCTTTGGGCATACGTTTGTATTGAGGGAGAGAAAGGGTTAATAGGTTGACCAATAAGAAAGCCCAGAGGCGGATTGTAACGGAATGTTGAGTTTGCCCCAGCGTCTAAGGTGTTAAACTATGTCAGCTGTCAGTTCACTCAAAAGGAGGCGGAACCTCCTGAGGTTTAAAGGGGGGGGGAACGGCAGTTGGTCGGGGGGTTAGTGTTGGGTGGATCGTCGGAGAGGGAGGTTTTGAGGGTAGGATTAGTTGTAGTGGATGAAACTGTTAGTAACTAAGTCTGTAATGAAACAAAGCTCAATAACCAAGAATATCTGAAACCATTATGCTTGTAGTACAATAAAATCTCTGTTCTCAATCGTGCCTGAAGGAATCGTCTTTTAAGGAAGTCCAGCGTGATATATACAGGCTCTAGGCTGGGAAAACTCTGAGAGGGGACAGGACTTGACCTGCGAGGGATAGTTTGTTTCCTGGAGATACCCAGAAGGAGTGGCTTGAGGGTGAAAGTCTTAAGCGTGCCACAGAGTTGCTAGCGAGGCTAGGCAGCTGAATACAGTGGGAAGGGGGCTCGAAGTAAAAGAATCCCAAGACTGTAGGCAGTGAAGGCTTTTCACCAAAATAGCCCAGAGCAGGGAATATATTGGGACACGCTAGATTGGACGGTTGCCCTTACGCTACCGGGATCCCTAAAGTGTATTAGGAAGGGGGATCGGTCCGAAGTCAAACCTCAGCGGGCAGCGTGTGAGGGGTTGAATTTAAAAACCAGTACACCTGCAGTGCCAATAAACAATCTTACTAGGGTAACCCACAGTCCATCAAGGGGGTTCGCTACAATTGGTGGCAGCGTCGCGATTCGAATACAAAGCCCACACGCCAAGTTTTGTGTGATTGAGACGATACTTGGTTGACAGGAGATGGCACATTTAAAGAGAGCTAGAGAGCCACCAGCTAAAGGTGATGAGAGGACGGGGGAGGTCTTGGAGAAGGAAGACCCTAGTTCTTTGGAGGTTTTGAAAATGCGGATTGAATTAGCCCGGATCGAAGCCGAGAGAGATCAGGCCAGAGTGGTCACAGAGAGAGAGAAAATGGCTTCTGAAGAGAGGAAGTTAAGAGTGGAGCAGGAAATGCAAGCTGAACGTTTAAAAGCTCAGTTAGATCAGGAGATGCAAACAGAGAAAATGAAATTGGAACAAGAGAGGCTAGCGTTCGAAAGAGAGGTTCAGATGGGTCGGTTGAGACTTGAGGAGCTTCAGCTTAGGGCAGGATTACCTCAGAGTCAGCCCATTGATGTTTTTAACCCTGCCCACTTAAAAAGGTTCCCTAGGTTTATGGAAGGGAATGATGTAGACGCATTTTTGTTTTCCTTTGAACAAGTCTGCAAAGAATTAAAATTAGCTGAGGAAAACTGGATGATCTATATGAGGCCACAGATCAGTGGTATTTTAAGTGAGATTTATGCAGACCTGGGAGAGACAGAGCTGTCCAGCTACGACATGTTCAAACAGCGTGTTAAGATCAGGTGTGGTCTAACGCCTGAACAGAGCCGGAGGACTTTCCGGGAACTAAAAAGGGGACCCAGAGAAACTTATTCACAGTTAGCCAGCAAGCTCGAGAGATTGTTAGATAGGTGGATTCAGGGGAGTGGGGTGAAAAGCTTTGATGAGCTAAAGCAGTTGATCTGTATAGAACAGTTCTATAAACACGTCCCCATGAATCTGCGATGGTTTATAAAGGACAAACACATCTCCAAAGTTGGGGCTATCGCTGAAATTCTGGATGAGATGGGAGATGGGTTTCAGGAGGCAGTGGTTTCCAAGGTCCCCCAAAAGAATAGTCAGGGGAAAAATGACTTTAAGAAGGACAGAAAAGAGAATGTTTCTCTCAGAGAAAACAAGCCATATACAAGGAAAATAATCTGTTTTTTTTGCGACCAGCAGGGACACAGGAGGTCTGAGTGTCCTCTACTGGCCAAAAAGCAAATGACAACACCAGCCCCTAAATCAGTCAAGCTGGTTTCTCAAACAGAGGTACCTCAGAGCCAATGCACAGAATCACCAGGCAATAACCCAGGTGATGCTGATGCAGCTAAGGTGATGCAGGTGTGGGTGTCTGACCAAGGGGGCAATGACGATTACATAGAGACAGTGGTGATTGAAGGAAAAGGACTGAAAGCCTTAAGAGATTCAGGTGCCATGGTGTCGCTGGTACAGTCTCAGTTTGTGCATGATGACCAATATCTCAAAGGTCAATTTTATAATTTAAAAGGAATTTGGGGGCCTAGTTTTCAAGTCCCAGTGGCTAAGATTCAAGTTGAGTATAAGGGCTCCAGGGGAGATTGGCAAGTGGGCGTTTGGGATCAACTGGATACCCCAGTGCTAATTGGGAACGACGTAATCAAACCCAAGGGGGTACAAGTAATCACCAGAGCCCAGTCCCTAGCTTCAGAGAGGCAGTTGGGAGCCGTTAGGGGGCCCGCTGTCAGAACTGAGGGAGACGGAATGTTCAGGGAGCTGACTTTTGGAGACCAGCATAAGCCACAATTCTTAGCTGAGCAGAGAGGCGATGAATCTTTAACTCAACTATGGGAATCAGCTCAAGAGCCTGAGTCTGATGTTTCATTAGAACAACCCTGTGTCTTTATAGTCAAAGATGACCTTTTATACAGACTGGCCATAAGAAGAAAGTCATTGGCAGAATGGGAGAAAAGAGAGCAATTGGTTTTGCCAAAGAAGTACAAACTGCAAGTCTTACAGTTAGCACATGACGTCCCCACCGCCGCTCACCTAGGCATTAACAAGACCAGAGAAAGGATACAAGCTAGGTTTTATTGGCCAGGCATGGGGAAAGACATTCGAGCTTATTGTCAGTCATGTCATGAGTGCCAAACAGCAGGCAAGAGCGGAGACAGGACCAAGGGATTTCTGCAAAATATCCCAGTGGTCACTGAACCATTCGCCAGAGTCGGTGTGGATATTTTAGATTTGCCAAAAGCAACAAGGCATGGTTGTAGGCACATACTTTGTGTGGTGGATCACTCCACTAAATACCCTGAAGCAGAGCCTTTGAGAACAATTGATGCGCAAAGTGTGGCAAAGGCGCTGCTAAGCATCTTCGCGAGGCTGGGGTTTCCTCGAGAGATCATTACCGATCTGGGAACAGCATTTACATCTGCGACGATGCAGGAGCTGTTCAAGCAGTGCGGCATACGTCACTTGAGAACCACTATTTATCACCCTCAGACGAACGGTTTGACTGAGAGGTTTAACAGCGTGCTTGTCCAGATGATAAAGAAATATGTAGCCCAGTATCCAGATGATTGGGACGAAAGGCTGCAACATTTCTTGTTCGCCTATCGTGAGGTCCCTCAAGAGAGCACCGGTTTCAGCCCATTCGAGTTGCTCTACGGCCGGAACCCGTGTGGACCCCTGGATCTGGTGAAGAATGCTTGGACTGGTAAAGAGCGGGTGGAAGATCCAGATGTGATCAGCTACATCCAAGATCTACAGCGTAATCTTCAAGAGATGCGTGGTGTGGCAGCTGACAACGCCAGAAAGGCACAGCGAAAGCAAAAGTCCTATTACGACGCACGTGCCCGTGATCGCACTTTCCAGCCCGGTGACAGTGTGCTGATGCTGCGTACCAGATGTCACGGGAAGTTGGAGGCCTCCTGGGTCGGTCCGTTCCGCGTGATGGAGAAACTGTCTGCCGTAACTTACCTGGTCGAAATAAACTGTGAGACGGGACAGTGCAAGGTGCTGCATGTAAACTTATTAAAGCCCTATTACGATCGGAGTAAGTTGGTGCTGAAGGTAGAGAGGGAGTTATCCCAGGGTGCACAGTTGGCAGGTTGGGGAAGGGTTAGCCCAGGCTCAACCCTGGCTGAAGTGTCTCTGGATGATAACCTGACACCTGAACAAACAGCCCAGTTAAAGGTGGTACTGGCCCAGCATGCCCAGGTGTTCTCTAACATCCCCGGCAGGACTAATCTGGCAGTACACCAAATCGATACGGGGGATGCAAAACCTGTCAGCAGTTCCCCATATCGTGTGACAGGAGTCCAGGCTGACCTGGTCTCTAAGGAGATCCAGGACATGCTAAACCTAGGGCTGATCGAGCCATCTCAAAGCCCCTGGTCGGCTCCTCTGCTACTGGTGAGGAAGAAAGACAATTCTTTTAGGCCGTGCATAGATTTCAGAAAATTGAATACGTTGACAAAGGCCGACGTGTACCCTATGCCACGGGTAGATGAGTTAGTAGAGACCATCGGACAGGCCAGGTACATATCGACCCTAGACTTAACCAAAGGTTACTGGCAAGTCGAGATGGATCCGCCAGATAGGCTCAAGACAGCCTTTATTGCAAGGGATGGTTTATTCCATTTCCGCGTTTTGCCGTTCGGGTTAAAGAACGCGGCAGCCACCTTTCAGCGCTTAGTGGATAAACTGCTGAGCGGTTTAAAATCTTTCGCGGTGGCGTACATCGATGACATAGCTATTTATAGTTTGTCTTGGAGGGAGCACCTGCGCCACCTCAGCGTTGTGCTGCATAGAGTCAAGGAGGCAGGGCTAACCGTAAAAGCCGCTAAGTGCCAGTTGGGGAGGCAGCAAGTCCGTTACCTTGGACACATCTTGGGGGGTGGACTCATTAAGCCAGACACCGACAAGGTGCAAGCTATACGAGAGTGGCCCAGGCCCACCAGCAAAAAGCAGGTGAGAGCGTTCTTGGGAGTAATTGGATACTATAGAAGGTTCATTCCCCAATTCAGTTCACACGCTGCAGTGCTCAGTGACTGCACCAAAAAGTCACAGCCCGACAAAGTTTGCTGGACTCCGCAGTGCCAGCACGCCTTTGAGGTTTTGAAGGATCATTTAATATCAGAGCCTATTCTTAGGGCACCAGACTTTCTGAGTCCTTTTATTTTACTGACAGACGCTTCTGGAGTTGGTTTGGGAGCGGTTCTGACCCAAGAAGGGGAAGGCGGGGTCATGCACCCTGTTTTATATATCAGCCGCAAACTATCTGATAGAGAGAGAAGTTTGTCAACCGTCGAAAGGGAATGTCTTGCTGTCGTTTGGGCGATGGAAAAGTTGAAGCCATATCTGTGGGGGAGAAAATTCACTCTTCTCACCGATCACTGCCCTCTGCAGTGGCTCAATCAAATGAAAAGTGGCAACAGCAAATTAGTGCGCTGGAGTATGAAACTCCAAGATTATACATTTGACATCAAACACATTAAGGGGAGAGATAATGTGGTTGCAGACGCATTATCCCGAAATGTTTGATTGTATGAAAAGGTGTATGTATGTATGAATTGTTGTATATAATGAACTGCAAAGTCAGTTTCCCTGCAACGGCATTTCTCTAAAACTGTGAGAATGCCTATGCAGTGTTTCCAGGCGGGGAGAATTGTAACGGAATGTTGAGTTTGCCCCAGCGTCTAAGGTGTTAAACTATGTCAGCTGTCAGTTCACTCAAAAGGAGGCGGAACCTCCTGAGGTTTAAAGGGGGGGGAACGGCAGTTGGTCGGGGGGTTAGTGTTGGGTGGATCGTCGGAGAGGGAGGTTTTGAGGGTAGGATTAGTTGTAGTGGATGAAACTGTTAGTAACTAAGTCTGTAATGAAACAAAGCTCAATAACCAAGAATATCTGAAACCATTATGCTTGTAGTACAATAAAATCTCTGTTCTCAATCGTGCCTGAAGGAATCGTCTTTTAAGGAAGTCCAGCGTGATATATACAGGCTCTAGGCTGGGAAAACTCTGAGAGGGGACAGGACTTGACCTGCGAGGGATAGTTTGTTTCCTGGAGATACCCAGAAGGAGTGGCTTGAGGGTGAAAGTCTTAAGCGTGCCACAGAGTTGCTAGCGAGGCTAGGCAGCTGAATACAGTGGGAAGGGGGCTCGAAGTAAAAGAATCCCAAGACTGTAGGCAGTGAAGGCTTTTCACCAAAATAGCCCAGAGCAGGGAATATATTGGGACACGCTAGATTGGACGGTTGCCCTTACACTACCGGGATCCCTAAAGTGTATTAGGAAGGGGGATCGGTCCGAAGTCGAACCTCAGCGGGCAGCGTGTGAGGGGTTGAATTTAAAAACCAGTACACCTGCAGTGCCAATAAACAATCTTACTAGGGTAACCCACAGTCCATCAAGGGGGTTCGCTACACGGAGCCTACCTGATTTTGAGGCTCAGCCCAGAGGTTTGGGGAATTAGTTGGGTTGGTTCTTTTTTCGGGGGGGGGGGAGATAAAGGAGTCAGAGTGAGTCAGAGACAGGGACAAGACTGAGAGGGAATAGAGTGACAGCGTTTCGAATATATTTTAAAACTTGTTTGTGTTTGAAATAAACATTAGTCTTCATTGTTAACTCTACCTGACTGAGACTCAATACTTCCCCAGGGAACCCTGGGTTTCCCCCACAAAATTGGTGGCAGCGGAAGAATAAAGTAGTGGTGTACAGGTCAATAGTCCATGAAACGACCAGGGGCTCTGTACGAACGCCACAATGCCCAGCCTCAGTAATCAAGATTCTTGCTGGGAGGTGGGGCCAGCCCCATTTATAAATAGGGGGTGGAGCCAACAATAGCCAGGCAGTCAGCTCTGGAGATTCACCTCCCTACCCTCCCTTTGTTTAATGTTTCCTGTCCACAGGTTAACTTTTTCTTCCTGTTTAGTGGGCGCTGCTGCGGTCTTTGACTGGTTGCTGTTGAAGGACCCGGAAGAATTTTTCCTGCATTGGCAGGTTTTGTCTTCCCCGTAGCAATTCATCACAACTTTGGCGGTTATGGCCTTGGGTGGAATCCTTTAGTCTTTTCTTCCCTATATGGTGTGTGTGTGAGAGAGAGGGGGGGTGACTCACACCCCTGCGGTGGCGATTCCAGGGTCCCCCTCTTAAAGGGGTTTTATATATATGGGTGTCACTGGCCATACACTGAAAGGTCATCAGTGAACTACCCTGCGTGTGGGGATATGGGCTTGGCTGCCTGCTACACTTACGTCTCGCAGAGCACCCCCATATCCCATTTACCCTGATGACCCACATTCCCCCCTGGCTGGGTGGCTGGGAGGGATAAACTCCAAAGGCCTAAGCCAAGGTCTTCCTACATCTGGAGGTTTAATAAAGTTGTGGCCTAATTTTAATTCCATATAACGTTGTCAGAGTCCTTATTCCTTCCTTATGATCTCTGGGGGCTGGGGCTGTCGCCGCCTGGTCGCACAATGTGTTACGTTTAGGGGGAATTTGTTGCAGCATGGTACTTATTAGGACATATTCATGCTAAATTGCTAATGGATTTTCACAGGGAATTTCTTTAAAAAAAAATCACAAATTGCTGTGGCATTGTGGAGAACTGAATTTAAGATAAAAGAGAGAGAAACGCAGAGACCTGGAACTGACAGATCCTTCCATCCCTACTCCTGAGGAATGATCATATATGGTTTGAAGACTACAGGGATGACAGCCATGATATCTCCTGCCCCAGTATCATCACTGCTTAGCAAACTCCCACTAGTTTCAATGGAAGCATCAACAGGAGTCTTAACCCTTTGGGTCCTCTCTTGCTATCATCTGCGCAGTCTTGTAACATCAATCAGAATTCATCTCGTTGACTTGTTTGTCTTGAACTCTGTTGTTCTTCATCGTAATAATTTATGTAATGCACATAAGTGTTCTCCGCTGTCAGAACAAGTCAAAATATTTGTCTTTGGCAGTTTCATTTAAATGTAAAGCACTATTTCCGCCTTTTTACTGAGCTTTCCTCCTTTATTTTTGAAAGTGTTGTAGTACCTGCAAAATTGGTGTTTTCTTTTATTCCTTTGTTTTGCAAAACTTCAAAGGGAAAGAAGCCCATTCCTTAAAAAAAAAAAAAAGTCAACACGTTTTTGCCTAAATTTGCATAGGGTTTTGATGGCTTAGGCAGTCAGCAACAGAAATCTGCCAGCCTCAAATGTTGGACATGTTTTGAGAGGCAGTGTGGTGTAGTGGTTAGACCTGGGAGACCAGGATTCAAATCCCCACTCAAGGTAGATGACCTTGGGCCAGCCTCTGACTCTTAGCCTAGCCAACTTCACAGGGTTGTTGTGAGGATAAGTGTCGGGTGCAGAACTATGTATGTCACCTTGAGCTCTTTGGAGGAAAGATGGGATATAAATGTAATAAAAAAATAAATGATTTAGCACAGGGTTATAGAGAGGTTCTTTGTTTATCTACCAGGGCACTTGTTGTGGAAGAAAATGTTTCAAATGTGATGTGTCCTGGAATGCTGTGTCCAATTCTTGGCACAATTTAAGAAGGATATTGACAAGTTGGAACATGTGTAGAGGAGGGTGACCAATATGATCCAGAGTATGGAAGCCAAGCTTGATGAGGAACGGTTGAAGGAGCTGGGTACGTCTAGCCTGGAAAAGAGTTGACTGAGAGGAAATACGATAGCCATCTTCAAATATCTCATGGAAGAGGGAGCAAGCTTGTTTTCTCCTGCTCTGGATAGTAAGACTTGAACCAATGGCTTCAAGTTACAAGAAAGGAGATTCCGACCAAACATTGGGGAAAAATTTCTGACAGTAAGAGCTGTCCAACAGTCTCCTTGGGGAGGTTGCGGACTCTCCTTCCTTGGAGGTTTCTAAGCAGAGGTTGGATGGCCATCTGTCATGGATGCTTTAGCTGAGATTCCTGCATTGCAGGAAGCTGGACAAGATGAGCCTTGAGGTCACTTCCAACTCTACAATTCTATGATTCTATGTGAATGAATGAATTTATTCTTATGGTCACAGACCAGCTTATTAGATCAATGATTCAAAAAATAATACATTAAAATTTACATAACAGCAATAGTACCGGTACATATATATATATATACGTATACAGCAATGTTTAAAATATATGAATTAAAATTGTGGCACTAAAATATGGCCTAAAAATTGCCATGTGATTCTCAGCTGAAATAAAGTATGCTTTTCAAATGGGAAAGTCAAGAGTACGTACATATTCCTGTTGATAGGGGGAGGTGTTTATCTCTTCCCCCTACCTACCACACGGCTACTGTTTCCGCACCTCACCTCTTCCCCAATATGGAGGCAACAGGTACATTCTGCAAGGATATCCCTACATCTGTCTGTGAGGATATAGAGTAGCTCTTGCTATCCTGGTGCCTTCCAGATGTTTTGGACTACAACTCTGTGGTGGCTGGAACAAATGGGAGTTGTAGTCCCAAACATCTGGAGTACACCAGGTTGTCAGGACTGCCATAGAGACGAAGGAAGTGGCATGGGGAGGTTGCGGTTGAAAGAGGTTGGCAAGAGAAGGGTTAAGCACCTCTCTCTTCACCGACACATTAGGGAGAATTAGGTAAGTTCACCTTTAAATGAAAACTGAATCAAATTTATTCCCCGTGCCTACTTTGAATCTTGCTGTACATCTTGACTCCTCCCCAGTAAAAAGCTAACATCGTGCCTCTGGCGAAGGGACCCAGAGAAAGCTTGACCATCACATGTCACATGCAAAAGCTGCTCCGACAGTGATTTCCAGCCTACTCTCTCTTGCCCTCCAAATCCTATGTCAGGAGAATGCTTCAGGTCATTTGGCATCTATTTATTGTTTTTTGCTCTCAGGAAGTGACAGCTGCTACTCACAACCTGTGTTGCTTTGTACATAACCTGTTATGTTATAACAGGGACCACATATGTTATAACAGGGACCACATTCATCCAGTGCTCTACCAGCTGCACTGGCTCCCGGTGGAGTACAGGGTCAGGTTTAAGGTGCTGGTTTTGACCTTTAAGGCCCTATGCGGCCTAGGACCCTCGTACCTAAGGGGCCGCCTCTCCTGGTATGCCCCGTGTAGGAGCTTAAGGTCCTCAAATAATAACATTTTGCAGGTCCCGAGCCACAAGGATGCTAGGCTGGCCTCAACTAGGGCCAGGGCCTTCTCAGTACTGGCCCCGACTTGGTGGAACGGTCTGTCACAAGAGACCAGGGCCCTGCGGGATTTGGCATCTTTCCGCAGGGCCTGCAAGACGGAGCTGTTTGGGTTGGTTTCAGTTTAACCCTGATGTTTCATTCCTTTATGGTTTGATTGGTGGGCTACTTAAAAATGAGGCTGCATTTTAAACTTTAAATCGTATTTTAACCTGCATTTTAGTTGATTGTTTTGTATGTTTTGTTGAGATTTTATTGGTGTTCGCCGCTCTGAGCCCGGTCTTGGCTGGGAAGGGCGGGGTATAAATAAAAAATTATTATTATTATTATTATTATTATTATTATTATTATTACTATTACTATTATTATTATTATTCTAATGCTAGTGATCTTGGTTCACACATGCATGCCAGCATCCACCATCAGATCCCAGGCATCTAAATCCTAGCAGTGCCAGCAATTTCTCCCACTGGGTTTTATTCCGTGAAAGAAATATGTTTGTCCCCCAAGGAAGCCACCTCACCTCGGCCCACCCTGAGTGATGCTAGCAACCCACCATTTCATAGCATCCCCCCTACAGCTGCCCCATTCTTGGCTTGCAGTAATAACAACAGCTGCAGAGAATTCAGTTCTCTAGCTGCAAGCCTTTACATCATATTCCTTGTGAGATACCCAGAGATTTAATAGTCTGGGAGGGACTGATGCCCCACACCCTAGCAGCTGTTGCCTACTGTGGCGTTCTTGGTTATCCATGATTTCAACAGGAACAGACAAGTGATCTTTTAATATACACACGGAAAAATGTGGGGCCTGGAAATGCATTCCAAAGCCCTCTCCCCACTCTTAAAGGACACAGACAATTTAAAGGCATTATTACCATTTGAGTTCATTAAATGTTTCCTACTGTGATCTGCATGGGACACGGGTGGCGCTGTGGGTTAAACCACAGAGCCTAGGGCTTGCTGATCAGAAGGTCGCCGGTTCGAATCCCCGCGACAGGGTGAGCTCTCGTTGCTAGGTCCCTGCTCCTGCCAACCTAGCAGTTCGAAAGTACGTCAAAGTGCAAGTAGATAAATAGGTACCACTCTGGCGGGAAGGTAAACGGCGTTTCCGTGCGCTGCTCTGGTTCGCCAGAAGCGGCTTAGTCATGCTGGCCACATGACCTGGAAGCTGTACACCGGTTCCCTCGGCCAATAAAGTGAGATGAGCGCCGCAACCCCAGAGTTGTCCGCGACTGGACCTAACGGTCAGGGGTCCCTTTACCTTTTTTACTGTGATCTACACCAGCAGGTTTCAAGTCTTCTCCCTTCATGACTCATAGAATCATAGAATGTTAGAGCTGGAAGGGATACCAAGGGTCATCTAGTCCAACCCTCTGAAATGCAGGAATCGCGGAAAGTTGCAGGGAGTCCATTCCATTGTCAAACAACTCCTGTCTTAATTCAGCCACACATTTCACTTCTGGAATTTTAGTAGACATTGCCCATGTACTTCCAAACGTATCTTTACAACCCCATGGACTAGAAACTTGGGTGGTAGTGGGAGAAGAAAGGAAGCTGGTGATCAGGAAAGAGATTTCTGGGCCAAATACCACCTCTTCTGTAATTCTTTTCTGTACACAAACAACCCTGGGTTTCACAATTGCACTGGGATGTTTGCATAAGGCTAAACTTGGGCGATGCTCAACCTCACAATCAGAGTGGTGTGAGAATGCAGATGGAATGGTGGCATGCAGGTTTTTGTGAGGGTTTTTTTGCCTAGAAATCTTGTTTTCCCATGAGACTGAGCAAATGAAAAAAGAAAAAGCCTGATGGGAAACAGAGGCTCAGATTACAGAGACAATTTTTCGTGATTGCACACATGGTTTTGGACGGGAGAAATGCTCTGCAGCAGATCAGAGGCCTGGATTACTTGAAATGACGTGGAAGGAAGATGGAAACGAATACAAGGCAGGAGTCCAATTTCTCATTTCCTTATGGAACTTTTTTTGGGGGTGGGGGAAAATCCACTTGGGAAATCAGACTTTATGCTCTGGACTCTTTAAAGCAGGGGTCAGCAAACTTTTTCAGCAGGGGGGCGGTCCACTGTCCCTCAGACCTTGTGGGGGACCCGGACTATATTTTGGGGGGAAAATATGAACGAATTCCTATGCCCCACAAATAACCCAGAGATGCATTTTAAATAAAAGGACACATTCTACTCAGGTAAAAACATGCTGATTCCCAGACCGTCCGTGGGCCGGATTTAGAAGGCGATTGGGCCGGATCCGGCCCCTGGGCCTTAGTTTACCTACCCATGCTTTAAAGCTTTTTCTTATTTTTTGCAGTGAAGTTCGGGATGTGACATTTGACCACTCACTTCTGGTGCAACCTTTTCAAAATCCTTTGCATCGAAATGATGATGATAAATGATGATAAATGCACTTAGTCATAGTCACCCCGCAGTTCCAAAAGTGATGGCTAAAATAAATAGATTACCTTAATCATTCCAAAAATTAGATCCATTTGAGTCTGGCAGGCTTAAATGAATCTGAGGTTGACTTATTCAAATGACTATCACCTGCAGTTGGGAATACAGGAGAAAAGCAGAAGAAGAAGAAGAAGAAGAAGAAGAAGAAGAAGAAGAAGAAGAAGAAGAAGAAGTAGATTTCACTGGAAGGTCCCAGGGTGGGTTACAGCAATAGTGAGGCTGGTTTTCATAAAGATCTTCATTTTTCTTGTGCTGCTTTTACAGTACTTGACATTTTAATATCTCTCAGCATCTGAAGATCAGACATGGCTCTCACATTTAGGATGTTCCTTACAAAAAGTGAAGCATGGCAGGTATCTTTTTTTTTAAAAGAGCAAGGGTTTGCAGGTGAATAATGAGCAAATAAAATGTCTTGCAATTACCGGTAACTGTAGTTCAATAACTTTGTCTTGTTGCAATGTACCCAGGGCCGGCGCATCCATTTAGGCGAACTAGGCAGTTGCCTAGAGCGCCAAAATGGAGGGGGCGCTGGCCAGCCTGCCCCCCGCCGCCCGCCGCCCGCCGCCGCCCCAACCAGCGGTGGAGCAAGTAGCTTGGGGTGAAAACCACGGAGGCGCGGGGCGCCCGGCGGGCAGGGGGCGGGGCACCGTATGTCATGCGCAATGATGTCACATGGCTCGCCCCTTCGCCTAGGGCGCCAAAATCCCCAGCACCGGTCCTGAATGTACCATACGAAGTGATCTGGTGCCCTCTGATGGTAAGGATGTTATTAGCTGTTGAACTGGTTAATTGCGCTGCTAACTTGTAATGGATGCAGTTGGGGGAAATGGACCACTCAGAATGATGGCCATTGATGGTCCCTATATATAAAATCGTAGAGTTGGAAGGGATCACAAGGGTCATCTAGTCCAGCCCCCTGCAATGCAGGAATCTTTTTGCCCAACGTGGGGCTCAAACCCATGGCGCTGAGATCAAGAGTCTCATGCTTTACTGACTGAGCTACTGAGCTTCATGAGTGAAGTCGCGCCAGGGAGATCGCTTTGTGCTTGCATTTCAGCAGGTGAGAAACCCTGCTTGTTTGCCTTACAGATGCACCGTGACATTCCCTTCATTAACAGCTGTTGAGCTTCTCTCCGGAGACCACGCAGGCACCTGTTCGCTCTTTCGATTCCCTCCGCACCTGAGCTTGTGGCAAGTGACCACATGGTGGCGGTCTCTGACCACCCTGGCATGTTTTTGTGAAGTCAAATCCCCACTAAGTCAGCCTTGAGCGTTTTGCTTAGACAAAGCTCTTGCAGAACGGCAGTTTATCTTGCTTTAAAGCTCTTCTCCCGCATTCAAAACTTTGCAGCTTAGGAGCAGCTGAGAAACAAGTGAGATCGCTGATCATCCTTCAAACACCCTTTCTCACATGCAGTGTGCTTCACAGTCCTTACCTCAGTCACTCAGCTAAGAAAAAGAAGAAGAAGAGTTTGGATTTGATATCCCACTTTATCACTACCCGAAGGAGTCTCAAAGCGGCTAACATTCTCCTTTCCCTTCCTCCCCTACAACAAACACTCTGTGAGGTGAGTGGGGCTGAGAGACTTCAAAGAAGTGTGACTAGCCCAAGGTCACCCAGCAGCTGCATGTGGAGGAGCAGAGACGCGAACCCGGTTCCCCAGATTATGAGTCTACCATTCTTAACCTTAATTCATGCTCTTTTAGGGCTTCTTTTGCTATCCACTCCCACCCCACCCCAAGAGCCTCTCAAGGGGGCTTGTGTTCAGTGACCACCATAGCTGTCAACCCTCCCCTTTTTTGCGGGAAACTCCCTTATTCCAATGCCATTTCCCGCTGCTATCCCGGATTGTTGATATCCCTTAAATTTCCCAGATTTCAAAGGAAGCAGCTCCTCTCCCTCCCTGCCGGCCAGGGAGGCTCCTCAGCTGCGTTGCTCGGCTGCCAATAAGGAGTCTGAGACCGACTGGGGGCGGAGCTTGCATGCCTTGTGCAGCCAGACCCTCACGCCCAACCAGACAGACAGCCTGCCTGCCTTCTATGCGCTCTCTCTTTTGCTCACCCGTTCGTGCGCAGCCTCTGGAGCGCAGGGTGGCGAGGCTACTTGGTGCCACTGCACTGCCCTTGCAGCATCCCTTATTTTCAAATCTGAAAGTTTGGAAAAAATCCCTTATTTTCAAATCCAAAAGTTGACAGCTATGCCCATGAATTCAAGGTGGATGTGAAAGGCACAACCAACCATCCCACGCCTTGCTTATGAACACTTATCTGCCTGTTTATGGACCAGAAAACCATTAAGAAATTCTTTGACACAAGTCCCATTGAAAGGGACAAGAGTTGTGAAGGAGCAACTTCCCTTATTTTCAAATCCGAAAGTTGACAGCTATGGTGACCACCTATGATTTAAATGACACTTGGTTCCCCTTGGCATCGTTAACCAGATCCCTTATATCCCCGCCCAATCACTGAGATCTTCAGGGGAGACACTTATAGTGGTTCCCCCATGGGTCAGATGCATGGCTCAAATCCACTAGTAGCCATGCATTCAGTACTTGGGCCCAATTTTATGGAGCTCCCTTCCAGTTGACGTCAGGCAAACCCCTTCCCTGCTGAAATTCTGGCACCTACTGAAGACCTGTGCTATTCCCCCCCCCACACACCCCAAAAAAGTGGTGCCAGAACTCACCATCAACAATTCCCTTGTTCTCTTAGGATGGTAATGGTGCCCACCTGGGAGGTTCTGGAACTGAGTTCCCATGAGTTCCCCCTAAAATGCCTGCTGAAGACTATAGTATTATTATTATTATTATTATTATTATTATTATTATTATTATCATCATCATCATCATCATCATCATCATTATTATTATTCCAGAAGAAACAAGCTAAGAGGAAGGCAAGTTTGACAAATCCTCACCATGATCAACTCCCACCCGGAAACCAATGTTCCCACTGTGGAAGGACGTGTGGATCCAGAATTGGCCTCCACAGTCACTTACAGACACACCATTAAGACTGTGTTCTTGGAAGACAATCTTACTCGGCTACGAGTGATCGCCAAAGAAGACCAACAAAGCAAACCCTAAAGAACACGGATGTGCTCAGCCACGAGTGATCACCAAAGAAGAGAAGATGAGGAGAAACAAAGTACAGAGTGGCTTGCTGGGTATAAATGGGCATCTGGACTTGCCAAGAGATATGCTTTCTCTTTGCCACTGGGCAAGTAGTGCTTCCAAGCATTGGTCCATCAGACCTTCCAATGGCAGGATTGAAGCTCATTCCAGGAACATCTATTTCAGTAAAACAATAATGCTTCTGTGTTTAGAGTGCAAAAATTCCAGCTGGATTTTCAACAGCAATGTGATAACTCTTGCATTTTACAGGAACTGGTAAAGCATAAACATGTCAGTGGAGGTGCACAGGAGGCAGAAATATTCTTCGCCGAGGCGCCCAGCAGGAGGTAGGTGAAGATCTTCAAAACGGAGCATGCACAATTAACAGGGAAAATATTGCCAATAAAAAAGCAGCGGGAACATGACCCGAGAGGTGATTTAGATGTGCCAGATTACAGCAAAGTGTGACAGGGAGGGGGAAAAGGGGGGAGAATTAGTATGACGCATCACAAAGCTGTTGAATGCAGGGGGAATAACTGCAGTAGGTCATTTTTGCAGAAGTGTGCTGAGGGTGGGGCACACAGTGTTGGCATCATCAAGAAGCAGCCAGCCTCCATGGTGCTTTCATCTCAGCCCATGTGTTGAAGATGCCCTGTCTATGATTGTCAGAAGTTGCTCTGGGCCATTTTACACAGTCATTGTTCTCAAGATCTGCTCCATTGTGACTTGAAAGCCAGAGAAACTTGCTTAACCTGTATAGATGTTTGCTGTGCTTACCTGCACAGAAAAGGGAGTATTGGCAACAGGTCAATAGTTGTTCCAAACCAAAGGGTCAGGGCCGTCTTCAGCATATGCGCCACCGGGGTGCAAAGAACCGCTCAGCACCTCCAAATTTAGTGCTGCCCACATCTACACCCAAGATATACTTCTCCACGGTTGCAGGCGAGGCCATGGAGTCAGCAGCGTCCTGCTCTTCCAAGTCTCGCTGCCATCGCCCCTCAAGAACTGGGTGCCCAAGCTCTGCAAAGGTGCGCAGCTTTACATCCAGACACTTTTAAAAGCTCCCCAAGAGGAGGAAGGAGAAGAAGAGGGATGCAGCAGCCGCGCCGACGGCAGATGAGAGAACAACGCCTCTCCATGCAGGGAGGGACTCTGGGGAGGAGAAAGCGGCCAGGGTGGAGGTGGCAGCGGCGGCCAGCTTTGAATGTCAGCTTGATCAAAATAATTTATTATTTCATAACAGGTAGATAGTTAAGAGCTTAGGCGGCTTCAGTGGCGGGCGCCTGGTGCTCCCCAGAATTTGGCGCCCGGGTGCCCCGCACCCCTTGCACCCCTCGGGTAAAGATGGCCCTGCAAAGGGTCCAGGGCTGGTTTCTTTAGCAGCCGTTGTGCCACTGCCTCTTTCAATGCAGCAAGGACCACACCCTCTTGCAGCAAAGCATTAACCACAATCTGGACCCAAGTCAGGAGGGACAGAGGGTGAGGGGGCACATGGTCGGACGCATTGGCACCAGCATCTTGTCCATGTCAATTGATCTGAGAAGGTGAAACTGATCCCACAAAACACCATTGAGTATCAATGGGTACTTCAACTGGAGCTGCAACAAGTAAATTGTGTTTTAAGCAGAATCACTAAACACACACACACTTGAGACCAAGGAGCAAAAAGGGAATTAGAAAAAAAATTAATGTGTGGATAAGCTCAACATCAAGCTTTTCAGAAAACCCCATCCTTAGCCAAGTCTGACTCACTGTGAGCTCTCCAAGGTACTAATTCAGTTACCTGAGCTTGCACATTCTGTGACTATCTCTTATGCAACTCATATACCTACCCGAATTCAGACGTGGCAATACCTACTGTGATCATGCCTGGCATGCCTGTCCAAGCATGATTGTCCCTGCTGCAACTGCCCCTAATGTGATCTCAACTGCCGAGCTTCCCAGACCTTTGCAAAACGGGATAAAATAAAGGGATTCTAGAAAAGCTTTTGTTCATTTTCGTTAGGGAGCTTTTCCAAGTGTGGTCGGCCAAGCTCAGAGCTTGCATAGTTCACGTGCCCACAGATTTTGTGAGTCTTCTGAACAATGTGCCCTGTGGGCTAGCTAAGGGACTGTACAATTCCTTGGGGTCCTAACAAAATCATTGGCTTATGGGTGACTATTACATTGTTTCTTCTGAGCCATGATCAGTGTTCAAGATTTGCATGGTGTATCAGGGTTTTCCAAACCTGGGACTCCGGCTGTTTTTGGATTACAATTCCCATCATCCCTGACCACTGGTCCTGCTAACTATGGATGATAGAAGTTGTAGTCCAAAAACAGGCAGAGACCCAAGTCTGGAAAACCCTGTGATAGATAGATAAACAGTTCCGTTAAATATTTACCAAAAACTAGAGTTGCTTTCCGGCAGAAATGAAAGTGAAAATGAAATACGAGAGACTGTTAACATCTCAAGTCTACTGTGAACCCAGCTATGCAACTGGTGGACCAGCAGTCTTTGATTTGTGGAAATGTGGTGAACTGAATTGGAAACGGGGGAAACGAGAAGCTGAGAGAAGCTGAACTTGACAGATTTGCCCATCACTCCGTGTGCATCCAGTATCAGGGGCGCTTCATTGGTGGACTCCTAGGTGATGTTCAAACTCCATCACATTCCTAGCGATGTCATCAGAGTCAACATTTCAGAATGGGGCTTTCAGGATGGAAACACACTTGTCTTAACAGCTATCATGTGATGCCATTCATAAAGTTGTCTAAACTAAGCTATTGGTGTTGTCTGCCTTCCCATCCAGTCTAATTGACTGGAAGTTTCTCTTTAGTGATTTGAGTAGGGGATTGCAAAAGAGAGAGGTCATCGTGACTTTTTGCATGTCACCATCTGAGTCAGACTAACAAGAACTTCTATCTTCCTTTAGAGCAATGATCTTTGCAACAATAAAAAAATCTTTTGAAGATCCGCAGAATGGTGATGCTGACATTTTGAGTTCCTCTCCTTTTTTCTTGGAATGTGAACTTTTTAAAAATGAAGGATGTTGCAGGAATGACTGCAGAGTCAAAGGGTCATAATCCAGAGAACCATGTGACTAGCACCACAGGCTGAGGGACTCTCTGGGCTTCTACAATTAAAGAGCAGATAATCGGTTTAGTGTGAATGGGAAACTTACCTAGGGAGGTTTTGTTCTCTGTATGATTACTTCTTCTCTGTGAGCTTCTGGTCATCCCCCCCCCCCCGAAATACATTGCAGATACAGGAATTTCACATCACTGAAATTAATGGAGGGACATCCCATTTTACTGCGAATTATACAACAAGTCCTTGCAGATTCTTCTAAGTGGGTTTATTCATTTGGCTTGCATACTGCACTAGTTAATATGCTCTGAAGATAGAATAAAACCAGGCTGCAAAAAAGAATCCTCTTATTTGAGGACTACTGTATATGGCATAGATTCCATCAAGAGAAGGGGCAAAATGATAAGCATTGAAAGGAATCTCAAAGGCCAGATGACATTCATTTGATATTTCTGAAGAAACCACAGCTTTGTCTAAACCACAATGCACCTAATATGGAACTGATCATTCACAGTAGCAGCACATGTTCCAGAGTCCAAGAGTGTCCCATATAGTGAAAGATGTTATGATTTTTGTCCTAGCCGAGCAGCAAACAGCTGCAGCGAGGCCTGGTCTGACTTTTGCCTGTCTCACTAAGCTGTGAGAAAGCTGCCTTATCTGTTTTCCTACACGGAATGTTTATGTTTCACTGTACTATTGTAATCCTAGCCTTTGTGCTCTCTCTTCTGGCTAAACCTAGATGCCGGACAGACGGCTTTATGGCAGCTCTGTCTTATTACGCTGGCAGCAGAGATTCTCTCTGCACTTTTCCTATAATAAATAGTTTAGCCTAAATCATGGCTTGTGTGTGTTGTTCTTCATGCTGGGAACAATCACATATGACTGCGCCACTGGACTCTCTGTAGCCGGGGATGTGCGCACACGGCTTTGCTCTGGCTTTTGAGCTGTTTCACACAATAGAAAATGGAAAAAGATTACAGCTTCCTCTTAAAGGTGTTAAAGACATGACACATATTTAGAGATGAACTAGGACTACTTTTGCATGTGCTTAAGAGTAAATTGCAGCAGTCTCAGTGACGGGGTGCGCTCCCGTTGCTTGGTCCCCGCTCCTGCCAACCTAGCAGTTCAAAAGCATGCCAAAAAGTGCAAATAGATAAATAGGTACCGCTCTGGCGGGGAGGTAAACGGCGTTTCCGTGTGCTGCTCTGGTTCGCCAGAAGCGGCTTAGTCATGCTGGCCACATGACCTGGAAGCTGTACGCTGGCTCCCTCGGCCAGTAAGGCGAGATGAGCGCCGCAACCCCAGAGTCGTCCGTGACTGGACCTAATGGTCAGGGGTCCCTTTACCTTTACCTTTATCTTGAAAACAAGGACAATATATCATAAATCACAAATCTCACCTTTTGAACCAGGCAAATTGTCCAAGATAATAGGCTGGATATTGATTTTTTTTTTTTTAAGGATTTTTATCCTCAATCTCTTTTTACAGCTTGGAAAATTGAAGCAATTTTAAACCACCCTCCTGTAGGAAAGAATGTTTTACCAGGAATGATTTACCAACATCTGCTGTGGAACAGCTTTTTCCACAGGAAGAGTGAGATCTCTCATGTTTCCCTTACTTCTAAATGCAGTTCCACTGCTAACATATTGCTACCCCAGTGGCCAAACACAAGTCAGTGTAATACTGCATCAGCTTATATATATATTTCCCCATCTTTTGCCAACCCATTCCTGACCTTTTGCTGAAGGACAGGAAAATCCATCATGAATGGAAATGGTGCAAAGGTCTTTGCTCTGAGTACTATACCAAAACGTACCCTCTAAGTCCAGGGGGACAAATCGGATTTATGAAACCATATCATAAGTAGATGAAGGGCACATTTACAGAACAGTCCAACTCATACAACATCAAATTCCCTATATAAACACGCCCATGAGCCCTGGGAACTGCAGTTCTGTAGAAGGGCAAATAATCTCTAAGAAAGACATCTCAGCCTCCTCACCAAACTACATCCCAGAATACTTTTGGTGAGAAACCATGCCTGTAAAACTAGCATAGTGTTGTGTTTGCAACATGGAGGACTGATGAACAACAGTTCGTTGGCCCTTACAGACTATTCTGTAGCTGATTTTTTAAAGCCACATATCTGTACCTGGTGAGGTGAAATTATTACGCATGCCTGGGTGATTGTTTAGGGAAGTTTTTAACCTGTGATATTTTAATGTATTTTAATATCTGTTGGAGGCCGCACAGAGTGGCTGGGGGGACCCAGCCAGATGGGCGGGGTCCAAATAATTTATTTATTATTATTATTATTATTATTATTATTATTATTATTATTATTATTATTGACATATTGAAGCTATCCCAAGATGACAGAGCTTTCCAATATACCGTACGTTGATCATCGGTGGTTGCTTCCAGTCTAGGAACTTTAGTGCTGCTGGAGAATTGTTTTCCCCCACAATCAGCTGGAAGTCAGATTAAAGCAGTGTTTCCAAATGGCACTTATATTAACTCCCTCTAATGGTGAACTACGCTAGTGATTGCCAATTGAATTGTAGCCCAAATGAAGTTACTGAAATACAAAAGGGAGGCATTAGCATGCTAAGATGAAGCTTGACGTCTGCATATTTATATATATATATAAAAACAAACTAAGGTGTCAAAACAACAAAACCTCAGTCTTGTGAGCACTGTATAGGCTCAGGGGCTCAGGAGGCTATAGCAGAAAACAGGTGGGGGAAGGGGGGGCAGTGTAGTGTGACGTATCCTTGAAAAAAAGCATGGCAGTTTGTAACACAGTTTGTTACAGATTCCACTTGTAATGATATGGTGTCCAGCAATGCCTTTGTGATAATGTATGGTTAATCTCAGGGTCGTGGGTTCTAAACCTATGTTGAGCAAAAAGTTTCCTGCATTGCAGGGGGTTGGACTAGATGTCCCCTGTGGTCCCTTCCAACGCTACAATTCTATGATTACTTAGCAAAGGTCCCCTACAATGTTTAACTTTTCAAATAAAGGATTCGATCCAAGCTTAACTGTGCTCAGAACAGACCCATTGAATTAAACGAAACTTAAATCCAGTGGGACTTTAGTTGTGACTAATGCCAGCACAATTGACTTCAGGTGCTCTAAGTCAGGATTCAACCCCCTCCAAAGTTTGTTTCTAAATCAGTAAAGAATGGCAATTCCAGAGGGGGGAAAGAGGTTAATGGAAGCAGGTTGTGAAGGCTCAGACAATCCGCTTGCCAAATATTTGTTTGCACATCCCATTAAGTTTCCACTGGGCAAACGGTTGTTTGTAGCCACCAGGTAACAGAGGGAAGAAAGAAGGAATTAAGTGATGGGCTGATTCTGAAACTTGGAGCAAGATGACTCACTCCGAAGCATTGCCTCCCTCCATTCCATTAATGCCTAGGGTTTTCTGAGTGCGTTAACCTGAAATCTGCCAACACCTTGTCCCCAGTTCCAAACTCCCCTTTGCTGGATCTAATATATCACCGTCTCACCTCTGCTTGATTCATTTTCTTTGTTAGAAACACTCCACAGCTCTGGCGTGTTCATTAATTATCTGCTTGGATAAGGGCCTCGCTTAGGTACAGCCTAGCTGCCTTTCATCTCAAAATATCAGGTAATATGATATGATTTTTTTTAAAAAAAAGCAGTGCAAATGCCCCATAAAATACCAGCGGCTGACACTGTGTCCCGGTATACTCTTCATGTACTGTTATGCTGTGTGATTCTTCTCTTTGAGGGGATATTCCCACCCCCATCTTTCTGAAGAGAGAAGTTCAGGTTAGCTTCTTCATGAAATTGCAGGTACAAATCTGAATGGTTGCAAAGGAGGGCAACATGGACAGAGCCCCTCCAGAATGCTGGTTTTTAGTAGGCGAATTCTGCAAGTTGTCACTAGCGCAATAATAGTACATTAGTGTTGGATTTATAGAGGAACTTCCAGACATCATTCCACTCGGTCAGCTGTTCTGTGATGTTTCCTCAAGGTCACCAATTATTGAGGGTAGGGTTAGTGACCCATCGCAACAAAGGCAGGACAAGCACATGGAGACAAAGAGAACATTTGTGGCATGAAAAACAGGCAGGATTTTTGTAAGAAGGTTCCTTTTATCATATGTGGTGGTCTTGTAGTAAGGTTAAAGCTTACTGGGAAATGATATATAATGACATGAAAAGGTTGTTCAAAATAACCTTTGTTTTTTTAAAAAAAAGCCAGAAGCTTTTCTTTTGGGAATTATAGGGACAGAACTACCTAAATTGTATAGAAATTTATTCATGTATGCTACTACAGAAGCAAGAATGCTACGTGCCCCAAAATGGAAAGAAGCAGAAGTCCCAGCAAAGGAAGAATGGATACAAAAATTTATGGAATATGCAGAAATGGCAAAACTTACTGGAAAAATGAGAAATCAAGATAACAAACTTTTTAAAAAAAGAATGGAAATGGTTTATTGAATATTTACAGATAAATTGCAAACAGATAAAAAAAACATTGGCAGATTATTGTAACAAGCTGCAGTTACATATATTTAAAGTAGATAATTAAATGAGCAAATTAAATGAATTTAGATATGCAGAAGATATAAAAAAATAAATTTAAGGAACTGCAGAAAGAGGGGGAAGGAAGTCAAGCTTTGAAATGTTAAAATGTTTGTAAAACTAATGAAATGTATAAACCTGAAATGTATTCAAAAAGAAAAGAAGAAGAAGAGCAGGTAGGATTTCAGCAGGATGTCACAGGACAAGCACTGGTGGGAAATGAAGCAGTATTTCCACCCTGAAACTTCTGCAGGTGTAGACAGTATTGAACTGCCCTGATACCACCATGACAAGAAATCATCATGTTGTTGTTGTTGGCACTTGTCTGTCTCTAGAGCATAGCTGTCAACCCTCCCTTTTTTTGGCGGGAAACTCCCTTATTCCAATGCCGTTTCCTGCTGCTATCCCAGATTGTTGATATCCCTTAAATTTCCCAGATTTCAAAGGAAGCAGCTCCTCTCCCTCCCTGCCGGCCAGGGAGGCTCCTCAGCTGCGTTGCTCGGCTGCCAATAAGGAGTCTGAGACCGACTGGGGGCGGAGCTTGCATGCCTTGTGCAGCCAGACCCTCATGCCCAACCAGACAGACAGCCTGCCTGCCGTCTAAGCGCTCACTCTTTTGCTCACCCGTTCGCGCATAGCCTCTGGAGCGCAGGGTGGCGAGGCTACTTGGTGCCATTGCACCGCCCTCACAGCATCCCTTATTTTCAAATCCGAAAGTTTTTAAAAATCCCTTATTTTCAAATCCGAAAGTTGGTAGCTATGCTCTAGAGTGTGCATCCAGGGATGATGTCAACCTTTTGTGTTAGCAAGACGAAAGTGACCTCCTCAGGGTACAAGCCTGGGCAGGGTATATGGAGGAGAAGGCCAATGGCCTCCTGGACCAACGGCCTTTGGAATATGGCTTCTTAGATCCACAAGACCACTTGATTTAAGGGAAAGGAAAGCTTTTCAGATGAACCAAAGCATTTTGGTTGCAAGCTATCGAACTGCAGCACTGAAGTCTGAACAAGATTAGTTGTTGTAGCTGTTGCGGCACATCAATTGGCCTAACCGTCTTAACCTAAAAAGAATAATGGAAGGTGGGGGGGGGGGAATCAAGACTGATTGTTCAGGAACTTAAATTCCATTTTGGGCTGCAGTTAATTAAAGTGGCTGCAGTGGAGTTGAACTGCATTTATTTCAGATTCACATAGTGAATGTGAATATTCATTTACTTGGGTGAATACACAGATTAAAATTCTTACTTTATGAATCTGTGGAATGTATCCAGTCTGATAGATGGTGCTTATGCTCCCTTTGAATCTACAGAATAGACCATACATCAGGGGAAGCCAGTGTGGTTCATTCCAGATGTCACTGGACTACAAGATCCACCATCTCTGACCTTTGACCTTACTGATTCCTATATGGGATGGTTACACATTCCTGCATATTCCTAGATGATCCTCAGGATCCCTGCCAACTCTACGATTCTATGACTGGGACTTGTGTGGAAGCCCATTTTGTTATAGTATTCTAGACTGTGCGGATATTTAAACTTCTGCTTAAATATACTTAGCATTTACAGGACTCTGCATCTATAGAAAGCATGATGTCGCCATGCTAGGCACTTTGAGAATGGGCCATTTCTGCAGTGGCTCCCTGTTTGTGGAATGCTCTCCCCAGGGAAGTTCGCCTGGCACCTTCATTGTAGAGACCTTTAGGCACCAGGCGAAAACATTACTTTTCAGTCATGCCTTTGCCAGATTAACATCCTATACACTTGTAAATATGTTTGTGGAAGGGATGGGAGGTAGCAGGATTATTGGTTTTTGACTCTTGTTATTGGTCCTGTGTTAGGCTCCCACCACTAGCGCAGCAGAATGCATGGCATCCTTGCTGGGTTGCTATCAGGCTAGCACTTCAGGGGAGCTTCTGTGTAGCACAGTGTATTGTGCAAAGGACCTTTGTGTCAGGGGCTGGACTGAGGGGGAATGATGGGAGCTGCCCCCCTTCTCCTGAACCTTCCCATGGGCAGGAGGACAGTATTGATTTAGAACACTGGTTTGCAGAGGGGCATAGTCCAGAGGGGAAAAGCTTGGAAATACTGGGTGAGGTACAGCTAGAAGAGGAAACACTAGGAGAGAGACAGCTGGCAGATTCAGTCTCCTTGGACAGCATTCTTGACCCCCCCCCTTTTGCCCAAGACTAGACGAGCTTTGAGGACAGAGAGCGCAATGGCAACAAGCTCAGATTACCCAACGTAGGAGTGACGTAGATTAATGGGGACAGAGGGGGTGAGCCTTTACTGGGTACATCGCCATTTCTAGAGAGATATACATTCCTTGTCTCTTGCCGTGATTATTAAAGAAACTAACTGGTAAGAACGCTCCTTTCATTTGATCTGCTTATTTACTGCCACCAGGGGAGGGAGGGATCCGATTCCCAGAAGCCTGACACTTTGGGAGGCAGGTACAGGGAGAGGCAAGGTACAGACCCCTGCCTCCCTAGAATTAATAACATGTTGTGCCAGCACTTTCTGGTACAAAAAAAATGGCCTTGCCCTACTGTAACTGTAGCAGCGTTGGATTAGACTGTCATTATGTTTTTATCATTGATGTTTCATAATGTGTTTCTAGGGTTGTACATTGTCCTGAGATCTTTTGATAAAGGGTGGAATATAAATTGAATTATTATTATTAGTAGTAGTAGTAGTAGTAGTAGTAATACATTGTTTGTTTTTATCTTGTATTTTTATGTTGTGAACCACCCTGAAATCTACAACTGAAGGGCAGTATATAAATTTAATAAATAAAATCATCATTGTCATCATGAGAACCTGCAGTTATAGGACGGTATACAAATTCAATAAATCATCATCATCATCATTATGCTGGCTTAATTTATGCCAGTGTGCTTTATGCCACTTTCTTGGCAATAGGATTGCTTCCTCGGTGTGTCACCTATCCAAGATTTGTTCCAGCTACCTCTGAAGTGAGACCAGAAGGGTCTTTACGGTGGTGGCTCAACCTTCTTATTTGCCGCCACTCGCCTTGACCTCATTTGCCCTGTTTAGTCGTATGGGCTGCAGTGACCCATATCACAGCTAGCATAGTGCTGCCACTGGTGAAGTAACATGGGTCACTGTAGACAGTGTGGGCAAATGAGGTGAAGAACAGGGAGGGCAGGACAGAAGGAAAACAGCATGGAGAAGAACATCACAGAAGCTACGCAAGCACGGTTTCAAAGGACACACCCACCCATATAAAATATAATTTATTCTATGAAGAACAATAAGTATCAATTAAAACGGCTAATACCTTGAAACTTGCAATACATGTTGTTACTTATGAAAGTGCCACATGAGCTTTGCTGGACTGGAGAATGAATGTCCTACTGGAAATATATATATTAAAAAAATAAACCTCTAAATTAGAAAAGAAAAATGTTTAACTGGGCCATAAACAAGAGTGGAAACTGAAGCATAGTTTATCCTCACAGTTGTCCAAATATAATATGTCGTGATAATCCAATCTGCTGTTCTATTGTTCTGCAAGGAAATAGCTTTCATCAAAGATTGGTAAGGCCACTCAAAGGACGTGGAAATTCACTGGGAAAGAAGGTGCTTTTCACCGCTTGCAAAAGCAACGGCGAAATAATCTCAGCCACGTTGGGCTTTGCTCTAATTAAAACACGTTTGCCCATAATTCTCTCAAAGTACGCTGAACTTTGGAACTTTGGCATAGCCCTGTGCAAGCAATTGTGAAGTCTGCTTTCGCTTAAAGCCTGTCCCTGTGGCTTGCTTTGCAGCAACCTAAACGCCACTGGACAGAATCTTGATTAGTCCCTCTACTAATTACAGTGACCTCGATATATTTTGCCTTTAGGTCGTCATCCGTCCTGCTTCTCATCCCTTGATAAATGAAAGGAGAATGTCTTGGGAATGGCAGAAAGCCTGGCGGGCGCAAAGATTGTACAAAGATTCATTGTTCCTCAGCCAATGCTTAGTTGCACTGCTTCAGTCTTTCGGGTAGTCTGTGTAGATGAGATCAATTAATCTGTCATGAAGCGTGTATACAGCAGAGATACAAAATGACTACAAAATATCCATCTAACCAGGGCCATTTTCAGGCTGGTGATAGACTGTGTGAACTATTATTCTCCCTGAAACACTTTCCTTGCATTGCATAAGCTGTTTTAACTTCCTCTCGGTGTTTCCCCCGAGTAGAAACCTCAAAATTTGCACAGATGTTGCTTTTGGTGGAATTTGATAACACAATAAGATCTGCACGCGTACCTTTTGCTAACTCTTCTAGCTTCCACCAGGGCAGAGGATGGGATTCAACAGATGTTCATGTGCCAAGATTACTGCTAGTGCAACAGGACTTTCTCACATCTCCTCTCCCTTCATGTGCCCCCAGATTTGCTCTGGAGGGCTGAGTGAACCCCCCAGAACAGATTTAGAGGGTGTGGGGGAGGAAGAGAGGGGTAGAACCTTCCCTTGCACAAGGAGAAACTCCTGCACAGTCATAACATTCACCTTAGTCCTACAAAACCCAAAGAATATAAGGAAAGTGAACAGGCAGGTTCATACAGGTCTTCCATATACAGTACCAGACGCATGTGGTGCCGTGGTCTAAACCACTGAGCCTCTTGGGCTTGCCAATTGGAAGGTCGGCAGTTTGAATCCCCGCGATGGGGTGAGCTGCCGTTGCTCTGTCCCAGCTCCTGTCAACCTAGCAGTTTGAAAGCATGCCAGTGCAAGTAAGGTAGATAAATAGGTACCACTGAGTCAGGAAGGTAAATGGCATTTCCATATGCTCTGATACCCATCACGGTGTTCAGTTGCACCAGAAGTGGTTTAGTCATGCTGGCCACATGACCCGGAAAGCCATCTGTGGACAAACGCTGGCTTCCTCGGCCTGAAAGCGAGATGGGTGGCCTTTGACTGGACTTCACCTTCCAGGGGTCCTTTACTATTTTTTTTACCATATGCCATGGTCTCAGAATGGTTAGGGATTCCAAAATAGCACTTTGCATTGTGCCTGGAAGCACACTGATACTTCAATTCTACGTAATAATGTTTTACTTTTGCATCCTGACAGAGAAATAGTGTATATACAGGTGTCTTGCTGTTAATTGACTACCAGAAATGATTGCCAATCTGATGTGAATTGACTTCATTTAATTATGAAATTTGTGTGTGTGATTTTTTTCCAGTTGCCTATGACTGATAGTAATAAAACCAAGCAGTAGGATTTAGCAGCAATTCTGCACCCACTTACCTCCTGAACCCACTTACTGTACCTCCTGAACTCAATGGGACAATATAGAATTGGGTTGCCCTTTCCAATCTGTCCTCAGATCCTCAGTGTAATATTTTTTGGAGGGAAAGGTTAATCTTTAGGAGCCCAAAATGCAAACTGAATCAGAACCACCCTCCTTTATTACACTGCCATGTACCTTTTTCTCCACCAGCTTTTGCCTCCATGACTTCCAAAATAAAATGGCACAACAAAAATGAAAACAAAACACCAACTCCCAAGCCTTGAGATCTGTTGGTTTCAGCTGGACTGGCTTCAAGAGATCAGTTCCAAAAGCAGATGGATAGATGACAGATGATAGATAGATAGATAGATAGATAGATAGATAGATAGATAGAGATGATAGATAGATAGATAGATAGATAGATAGATAGATAGATAGATAGATAGATAGATAGATAGAGATAGATAGAGATAGATGATAGATGATAGATAGATAGATGATAGATAGATAGATGATAGATAGATAGATAGATAGATGATAGATATAGATAGATAGATAGATAGATAGATAGATAGATAGATAGATAGATAGATGATAGATAGATAGATGATAGATAGATAGATAGATAGATAGAGATAGATAGATAGATAGATAGATAGATAGATAGATAGATAGATTAGATAGATAGATAGATAGATGATAGATAGATTAGATAGATAGATAGATAGATAGATAGATAGATAGATAGATAGATAGATAGATAGATATAGATTCACATGCATACCTGACCTTCTGAACAAACAACCCAGCAAACAATTATGATTTACTCCTTGCTGGTTTGAAGTTCCCCAGCATTGTGCAATATTTAGATTCTGCTAGCCATGAGTCAGGGCAGATTCCATGCATTAGAAATAAGAAACGATTCCGTCATTGTGACTGGGGATAGCTTTGGAGGCGGGAGGGCTAAGGAGTCAGAAGTCCCTGAATATTTTTAGCTTGCCTGCATGGAAACAATTTAGGGGAACCAAATCAGTCTTTAAATTGCTACAGAGCGCAACTATGAATTACCCTGGAGCCTTTATGCCAGCATATTGATTACTCTACAGTCAAGTGCAAATAGATGCATAGTCTACAAGAGCCATAAAAAAGAGAAGGTTTTATTTATTTAGAGTTTTAATCAACACTGCTCTTAAAGGCTCAGTGAGTAACAACATTTTTTAAAAAACTAAAATAAAATGAATTTAAAATAGAAATACATTCCCAGATGCTAAATGCTTGCATGGATAAAAATATCTTGCATTTCATTTCTGAAAGGTACCCAAGCTCAGACTTTAACATACCATTATAGTAAAGGGACCCTAGTACGGTGGGAAATGAATGGAGGAGGATTTGCAGAGAAGCATTCTCAGAGCAGAACATCAAGGATTAACCTTTTATGGACTTCATAGCATCATAGATTTCTCTTTTATTACAGTGTTAATGTTTGTAGGGTGGGGGGTTTGAGGGAGTTAACTGCTTAGAAGATATATTTACAAATCAAGTGGTATATAAATTATATTTATTTAATTAATTTTTTTAAAAAAAACGTAAGAAGAGCCTGCTGGATCAGGCCAACGGCTCATATATCCAGTGATATATTGGGGGGGACACAGGGGGACGTGTACCCCTAAACATTTTGTGTATCTTGTACTTTTGTCCATTTACTGTATTTTTTCCCCCAATTTGAACTATAAAATGGTGGTTTTCTTGAGTCCAAATGAAAGTACCCCTAAACGTTTTCTAAGAAAAAAATGCACTGCATATATTCCAGCATCCTATTCTCCCTGGGGCCACCCAAATGCCTGTGGGGAACCTGCAAGAAGGATACAAGCACACGAGCTCTCTCCCCTCCGGTGGTTTCTCCCCTCCTGTGGTTTCTAGCAGCTGGTATTCAGAAGCATTGCTGCCTCCTGATAGGCAGAGCATAGCCATTGTGCCATAGCTGTCAACCCTTCCTTTTTTTGTGGGAAACTCCCTTATTCCAATGCCATTTCCCACTGCTATCCCGGATTGTTGATATCCCTTAAATTTCCCAGATTTCAAAGGAAGCAGCTCCTCTCCCTCCCTGCTGGACAGGGAGGCTCCTCAGCTGCATTGCTCAGCTGCCAATAAGGAGTCTGAGACCGACTGGGGGCGGAGCTTGCATGCCTTGTGCATCTAGACCCTCATGCCCAACCAGACAGACAGCCTGCCTGCCGTCTATGCGCTCTCTCTTTCACTCACCCGTTCGCGCACATCCTCTGGAGTGCAGGGTGGCGAGGCTACTTGGTGCCATTGCACCGCCCTCGCGGCATCCCTTATTTTCAAATCCAAAAGTTTGGAAAAAATCCCTTATTTTCAAATCCGAAAGTTGACAGCTATGCATTGTGCCCAGCAGGCATTGATAGTCTTCTCATCCACGCATTGAATGCCAGTAGCCTTCCTGCTCGGTATCATGTCTACAGAAATTAAGAAAATTTGTAGACCTTTATTTATGTATGCCACCACAGTGGCAAGAATCTTGATATCCAAAAACTGGAAAAGCAACAATACCCCCACCAAATCTGACTGGTTAGCAAAAATGATTGAATATTTACATCTTGCAGAACTAAGAGGGAGAATAAGAGGAAATACTGTTCAAAAAAGTTAACAACGAATGGTCAACCTTCAAAGAATATCTTAAAAACTATACTCCTGGCAGATATAGATTAAATCTTGAAAACAGAGGAAAGATATGACAAAATTGGGTTAGATAAAAGAAAAGTAGAATAACAACACGAAATGCGTCTAGAGTTAAGTTTGGTAACAAAGTACAAGAGTTGGAAGTCTGATATTTGTGGTGTACGTGTAGGATATGTAGGTATGTATTGTATTGTATTGTATTGTATTGTATTGTATTGTAATTTGTCAAGTTTTTTGTTAAGTGAACTATAATAAAGATCATTTTTTTAAAAAATGAATGTCAGTAAGTGCTCAGTCTTGATAACCTTTCATGACCTGGACTAGCCATGGGTGGGATTCAAGAGAGTCAAATCCATGTTGACCCAGCGCCCTCTCTGTGTGAACCATATCCCGAATGAGACACTCTCTCTCTCTCTCTCGTTCTCACTTTCTCCATTCATTTTGTTCTGCATGAAGGCTGAAGATCACACCCAGTTCACAAGACAACCATGAAAATAAATCAAGCGGCACTTTCTCCGGGGTGTCTCGAGATGTTCACAGAGTCGAGATCGCACTTTCATATCTAAACCAGTTCAATTAGCAGTTCCAATCAAAGGAGCCAGAGGCTGCTGAACATCTATCGAGGGTGTAGACTCCAGAGCAACCATCTATAACTTTTGCAACAGTGTCCTGGACAGTGGAGCTCCAGCACTGCAAGTGAATATTCTCTGAAAGATTTTGCATTTTCAATGGCTATTTTTACAAAGTCTTCAGAAGAGTCAGGGGGGAGGAGGAGGTGATGATAGATGGCTTCTCTCACATTGTGCCACCTACTTCCTCCTCAAAGGGATGGAAGAGAACTTCAATTCAGGCCTCATTTCAAGGCGAACCTACTTAATTTCCACCTCCCTAAACAATGCATGAACCAATGCATAGCCATTGCTTAAAATCTGCACTCCTCTAAATTGGCAGTGCAATTCTCCAGCCAATCGGTGTGTGCAAAAAATGAGCAAGCTAGCATAAAAGGTTCATTGCGTGTTTAGACCTTTTACCAAAATAAATTCACACAGGAGTCAATCAATCAATCAAATCTTTATTAAGGTCCAGAGACCCAACAATTCATTACAAAACAATACACAATTTCGGCAGCCCTCCTTCAGGTTACACAAGCATTTTGTTCAGACTTAGGAATAGGGATCATTGGTTCTTGCAACCACCAATAGAAACTTCGCCACTGCTAATGTTCTGTCATTTGTCCGGTCTTCCAGTAGGAACCTGACATAGTAAGCCTCTGATTTTCCCGGGAAAGGTACTAGCAAGGGTAATATCAGTTCAGCCCTGGCTTGCTCGAATTTCACACAGTGCAGCAAAATATGTTTTATAGAGTCAATGTCTTGGGCACATGAGCATAGTCTGTCCTGGTATGGAACTCCTCTCAATCTGCCATCCAACACTGCAGAAGGAAAGACGTTAAGTCTGGCTTTTGTAAATAGCCTTCTGTAATTTGGAACAGGAGTCAGATATTTGGTTTGGTTTTTTGCAGAATTTAGGCCACAACTTTATTGATTGCAACCAAGTGAGTGGTTGCATTGGTTCTGGTTCGACAGTCTCCCTGCACCCTGGCAGGCAGTGCTGTCCCAGAGCCACGTTCGTAGGACAGCCAAGGATGAACACCAGGGACAGCTGCTGGAAGGATCACCAATCCGCCGACCTGATGTCCCCTGGACTTGGGCGTGGGCCAGACCCCTTTCAGGGAATGCCAAACCAATGAGTCCCTGGATTCCTCTACCGGAATATCCTTCATTTGCATAGGCGTGGCCATGTCACGTGCCACGCCTATCACCTGAACCAGAGCCTATCTGCAACTTACAAGTTGTGACGATTTGCTACGCGGCAGGCGAAACCCAAGTGGCACCAGCCAATCAGCCAAGTGGGGAAAATTCCTGCCGTGCCCCTGCCTCAAGAGCAGACGACACACGACGGCATAGCAAGGTCAAGCGCAAGCCCTAAATATAGGGAGAGGTGGGCAGGTGTTCCTATGTGAAAGCCCCAAAGAGGAAGCTCAGTAGCCTCACATGGGCTTAAATAGGTCCCGCATTGCTGCTCTTCGAGACACCCCATTGGTCAGATTGCACCCCAGCAACACGGGACCGACCTATCAGGGGTTGTGGCTGATCCAAAACTACACACCCACAACATCGGGTCAGGTAGCCGGTCGCACAGCAACACTTGCCCTCTTTTATGGAGGACACGCTTAAACACATTGGTGAAAATGACATGCAATAAATGCATTGCATTAGGGAAAACGGCTTTGCAACAATGTACCTAAAATCGCTTACAAGAATGTGTATATTGGGAGAAAGTGCTGGCGAATTGTTTTAAGGAGTTTTAAAGAAAAGCACATACTGATGTGGAGGACTGAAATTAAGACTGGGAAAATGAGAAACCGAGAGAAACTGAATTTACAGATTCCCCCATCCCAACTCCTCAGACCAGTACACTAAGGAACATTCATATTGAGAAGCAAGGTGGGTTATTTGCATGGTGTCTTTATATACGAAACTTGCCCAAATTCATTTCCGGCCCCTCTCAGGTGGGTGTCATTGCCATTCTGAGAGAACGAGGGAGGCATTACTGGTGAGTTGTGGCACCTCTTTTTCTAGAAAAATAGAACTGGTTATATAATGTCCAGTAAGTCCCCCCCCCCCATGACAAGCATCATTCAACCAGAATCCTTTCTGGAATTGGTTCATTAGCCTGTTTGTTCTTTCATTGTTGCCTTTTTGGACCCGGATACTAAAGAACAAGCCTCATGGCCCCTTTGATACTGAGAAGGCGCAGCAGAGACTGTACTTCCTGAGAGTTCTAAGGAAAAACCATCTTCCACAAAAGCTGCTGCTTGCCTTCTATCACTGTGCAATTGAGAGCGTGCTCACTTATGGCTTATGTGTGTGGTACGGAAGCTGTACTACCAAGGACAGGATGGGGTTGTGCAGAGTTGTTAAGGCAGCAGAGAGCATTGTTGGCTGCTCGCTCTCCACCTTAGAGCAGATTTATGCCACCAGGTGCCACAGAAAGGCACTGGACATAGTGAAAGATCCATCGCATCCTGGTCACCGTCTCTTTGAGTTTTTGCCATCGGGACGGAGATACAGGACGATGACAACAAGAACAAGCCGTCTTAGAAACAGCTTCTTCTCCAGAGCGATCGCGGCCTTGAATGGGAAGCCTGGACTTTGAAGTCATCTAACCTTACCTGTTTTATCATTGTATGGTTTTAATCAGTGTTTTTGTAGTTGTTTTGTTTTTGCGTGGAGTGCCCTATCTGGGTGGATGGAGCAGCCAAGTAATTTCGTTGTCCCCGAAGGGGACAATGACAATAAATATATTCTATTCTATTCTATTATATTACCAGTGTTCCAACTTTCTGACACACCTAAGGTTGCCTAGTGTTCAACCATCTCCTTCAGCTGTTCCTTTAACAATGAACTGATTTGCACTAATCACCCAGCGCTTGTGCTCATCTCCAAACTGTGAAAAGCTACACCTCCAGATTGCTGAAAATTGAACTGCTGTTGAAAGTACAGGAGCAGGACAGGCTGTTTTCTTTTCTGATCAGTTGACAATGTTAGTTCCATGGAGCTTCTTGCTCAGCTCCTGGCCATTTCACTCATTTCCCTCTCATGTTTCCAAGGTCAATTTGCTGACTGTGTCTGTTTGCCCTCCATTAAAAATAAAATAAAAATCTTTCTGCAAAAACAACTGGAGATAACAAAGCTGTGACAGGTGATTAGAAGTCTGAACGGGCTTGTAGGAAAGTCAACGATGCCCAAATTGTGTGCCCTCTGACGTCTTCCATCCCTGGCACCTGCTGATAAAGCGCTGTAATTAATGCTCTCAAGGTCTTCAGTCTCCTTTCATTCAGTGTTTAGCATTCTGACAGACAATGGCTTCAAGGTAGCCATGCCAGCTTCCATTGCAGATCTAGGAAGGATTGTATGGCCAAAACAAAACAGGAAACTCAGCAGTGAAGGACTAACGGCACTATTAGAGAAGACACTGGCCAAGAGTGGGGTGGAGAGGGATTTGATGGAAATGGTCCTCAGTGGTGAAAGATTATCCTCGCCATTCAGGACATGTCTACAAAAAGAATTGATATGATTAATTCAGGAAGTGTGACCTGAACAGGCAAAGCATGTTCTCCTTCATGGAGAGCACGTGTTGCGGTGGGGGCCAGCAAGTCACCCCTCTGGTGCTGGGCGGGATCGTATGGATGGCCACTGTTGTGATTGGACCCTGGGTGTTGTTGGGGAGAATTGTATGTTGCAATTTATTGATGGACAGCCCAGCGGATATATATTGGTGGGTTTGCAACGTGACCCCCCTCTTGGCTGCGTGCTTCCGATCCCCCGCCCTCCCTCCCTATATTTTAGGCCTCTGCTTATTGACCTTGCTATGCCTGTCATGGGGTCGTCTGCTGTTGGGGCAGGGGCCTGGTAGGAATTTTTCCATTTGGCTGATTGGCTCGTGCCATCTGGTTTGCGCCTACTGCGTAGCAAATAGTCACAACTTGTAAGGTTGGCGGTTAGGCATTGGTTATTATGTTGGTTGGAGGAGGGGTTATGATTGATTGCGTCTGCCCCTCCAATTGTTGCTGGTGTTAGGGGAATTCCGTTAAAAGAATTCAGGGGCTCGATGCTTTTTGTCCGAACCCCCAGTCGGGGGCTAGGGCCGTGCAAGAGCCCTGGGAGCCTGAGGGGAGAGGGGAGGATCAGACCACTCGGCTCCCTTTATCTCTCCAGAGGGTTTTCCCGTTACTGACGGTCGTCAGTTCTGTCCCCTGTGGGACAGATAGTCTTAACCAATGCCTAAGCAACCATTCACATTGTTTGTATTTTAATAATGTTGTGGCCAAAATCATGCCAAAAACCAAAAGTAAAATTCTGACTGATGTGTGAATTATTTGAGGGGTGGTTTGGCGACCTCGACACGCAAGCTTATTTACTGTATTGCATCACCCTGGCTATTGGCCATGCTGACTGGGACTGATGGGCCACAGGTCCTCCTGCGAAATAAACGCATGTGTAAATCAGCACCCAGTCTAATGTTAAAAGCATATTATATGAAATGGTAACCTCTGGTGAGAATCAGCAGTTGATTTTTTAAAAAGCGAGGAAGGACACAGTTGAGAACTTCCACCTTGTGTAATTTCTCGAGGAAAAAGAGGTGTCTGAACTCACTACAAACTCACTTATAATGGCAATGGCGCCTACCTGAGAGGTGCAGGAACTGAGTCCCGGCAAGTTCCGGCTGAAAAAGAAGAAGCCCTGTTTCCACCCATCTATCCTTTTAGACTTACCACTCTGGGGAAAGTCTTGCAAAACCACCGCAGGTTTTTTTGAGTGCTTGCTTGGAAATTAATCCGCTACAAGCTGGAAGTGTCTCGGCAGAAGGGACAATCCCTCCCTCCAGATGATGTGGTGACTATTGAAGCCTTTGCAGCCTGATGGAATTCTCCCAATAATATGACTCTCTCATAAGATAGCCCATAATTGCTATTTCTGGCTAGGCTGTAAATCCAGCAGAACAGCTTTATTTTTAATGGCATTCGAGGCAGCAGTTCCTGGTCCAGGCAGAATGCTGTGTAATAATATAACTAATATTTCACCCACAAGCTCATACACACATAATGTGGAGAGGGAAAGAGAGAGAGAGAGAGAGAGAGAGAGAGAGAGAGAGAACGCACACATTTGTGTGAGAGAGACACACCCACCCATATAAAATATAATTTATTATATAAAGAACAATAAGTATCAATTTAAACTGTATAAGAAAACAGGAGAAACAAGCTGCAAAAGGGGGGAAACCCTTTTCTTCTCCCAGAAGCCTTTTTGAGAAGCCCTGTGGTGATGGTTAAGGGAGGAAGAGAACACAGTGGTTGGTTTCTCTCTCTCTCTCTCTCTCTCTCTCATATGTGTGTCTACTTCTACAGCTTAGCTGAGTAGCAAAAACAAAACTCTGTTACGATAAGGCCCCATCCTCACTATGCAAAACACGGTTATTCTACTTTAAACAGCCATGACTTCTCCCAAAGAATCCTGGGAACTGCAGTTTGTTAAGAGTTGCCAGGAGACCCCTATTCCCCTCACAGGACTACAATTCCCAGAGTTCCCTGGGGAAAGGGCTTGGCCGTGAAACCACTCTGCTACATTCCATAGCTTATAAAAATTGCACCTGTAAGGCTAATACCTTTGTTATGTACTGAGTTGTCGGTGAGGTCCTCGTGGTGGACCCTTGGTTGGGATGGCAGGCTCGGCCGTGCCTCTTGCGTCGACCTCTCGGCGGCTTCTGTTGCCAGGGCCTCCTCCAGAGCGACCTGGAACGTTAGGTCCTTCTTGGCGTAGAGGCGTCGTTGCAGCTTCTCGTCCCTCAGGCCACCGACGAGGCGATCACGAAGCATGTTCTCCAACTCTGAGAAGTTGCAGAACCGAGCGGCTTGGCGGAGGGAGGTAACAAACCCAGTTATGGTTTCCCCGGGGGCTTGCCGCTTTGCGTAGAAGGCATTTCGACGAGCCACCACCGAGGGCTGCGGCGAGAAGTGCCCCTTCAACCGTTCCATTATTGTTTTGTAAGGAACGGTCGCGACATCGTCAGGTGCAAGGAGAGCCCGGGCGATTTCGAACGTCTCCTCTCCGCAGACGCTGAAGAATATCGCCCTCTTCTTGGCATCGTTGGTGACCCCTTTAGCTTCTAGGAGGAAGGTGAAACGGCTGGCATACCCTTCCCAGTCTCCTGATGCTGGTTTGAACGGCGAGAAGCTGCTGTCGGGTGCCATTCTGAGTTCCTTGGGTCCTGGAGCTGAAGCCTGGATACACGGTGCGAGGCAGCGGTGCGGCAGGTGGCGGTGCTGCGGTGCTGTGTGTGGCGGTCAGCTCAGCAGGATCCCACCTTCGTCGCCAGTGAAATATACTCGGAGTCGAGTGTGGATTTCATGCTCTTTATTCAGCTCATAGTAGCCAGGAATGAGTTTCCCCAGAACGTCTGCTTTATATACATTATTTACACAATGGGCCCCACGTGATTGGCTAATTCCCGGATACTCCTGTAAGCCAATCAGGTTGCGGATTCACTTCCAGCTGGAGCTGGATTGGGTGGCTCCTGCAGACCAATCAAACTGCTGCATTCTGGATCCTATTGTTCTAGGACCAATCAGACTGCTGTATTCAGAATCCTATTGTTCTAGGACCAATCAGACTGCTGCATTCTGAATCCTATTGTTCTAGGACCAATCAGACTGCTGCGTTTTGGATCCTATTCAACTCAGTACATAACAACCTTGAAACGAAAAATGTTTAACTGGGCCATAAACAAGAGTGGAAACTGAAGCATAGGTTATCCTCACAGTTGTCCAATGATAATATGTCGTGATAATCCAATCTGCTGTTCTATTGTTCTGCGAGGAAATAACTTTCATCAAAGATTGGCAAGGCTACTCAACATCATTTTCCTTCCTCTTCGGCCAGCACAAATGGAGAATCCATTTGTGAAAAAGCAAGCAACAAACAAAGGAAGAAACGAAAACCTAAAGAGCCACGGCATAAAATAATTTCAGCGATTTTTTTTAAAAAATAACAATAATAATAAATTTTATTTATACCCCACCCTCCCCAGCCAAGACCGGGCTCAGGGCGGCTTACAACAGGTATAAAACAATTGATTAAAATACAACTTAAAAACAAGATTAAAATACAACATTAAAGTGCAGCCTCATTTCAGTAGAAACTCAAATAAAAAACTGGGGAAGAAAACCTCAAATCATCACCAAGGCCAACTATCCAGACTGGTTCTACGTGGGTCAGAAAAAAGCCAGAGAAGTCCCCAAATTGGAGTTCCATCACAGAAGGAAAAAGGAAAGAGGGGGAGGGGATCAAGTTGATTCCAAGCCAAAGGCCAGGTGGAACAACTCTGTCTTACAGGCCCTGCGGAAAGAAATCAGATCCCGCGGGGCGCTGGTCTCATGAGACAGAGCATTCCATGAGGCCAGAGCCAGTGTTGAAAAGGCCCTGGCTCTGGTTGAGGCTAACCTGACTTCTTTGGGGCCTGGGACCTCTAGGGTGTTGCTATTTATGGACCTTAAGGTCCTCCGCAGGGCATACCAGGAGAGGCGGTCCCGTAGGTATGAGACCCACCACCTCCCAGAACCCGGCAAGACTTAAAAGTAGGAGAGCAAAGAGCTCAAAGACAGTAGGCACTTAGCAGCACCGGTAGAGGAGGTGATGATGCTGACGAATGAGATGGGGGATGGAGATTCACTCGGGATGACGCCATTATCCAAGAGGCTGGGTTCTTTAGCCTTTCTCTGTAAAGTTTGGAATAAAAAAGGACTGTAAGAAAGTTTTCCTTGTCTTTATACTTTCCTGGGCAACCAGCTGGGGGCTACTGGCAGCATCCTGACACCAGTCAACCTAATTGGCCCACACAATAATGCTGCAATGTTTATAATCTATACCCAAACCCTCTGAGCTAGTCATTTGGGACCACTTGAAACATGCTTGTCCAACCCACTCACTTTGCCTTTACAACCTAGACTGGCTCTTGTTTGTTCAGAAGTTAAGCTCTCCCAACTTCACCTGGACCTACTCCCGAGTAAGAGTGAATAGAGTTGTAACCTTAATCAGTTTTGCATTAGCACCGGGTGATTCACTCTATGACCTTTTGAGATACCTCCTGGCTTTTAAATTTTATGATTCTATAATGGGAAGGCAGTGTCATGAGAGGTCACCCTACCCTCCTACACTGTACCCCATGAACAGAGAGGGGACCCTAGCTTCCTGGACTTCAACCACCAACTCTTGACATCAGGGAAGCCATTTCAAGGAAATAGAACCTTTTCCTTACCTACGTGTGACCTACAGGAGACCCCAGATTAAGATCAATTTCCCTCTCCACTCCCCTCTGCATGCATATCTCCGACACTTATCACTTCCCTGTAAGCAAACTATAATGTCAGCAGAACCACCTGCATAGATCTACATAAGCCGATCTACATAAGCAGCAGCCAGGAAACCTTTTGTTATCCAGAAATTTGTGTTTGGGAGGGGTCGAGGAGGGATGACCAGGTGTGGGGAATTCTCAAGTTACCTCCTCTGACCCTCCCAAGTTATGATGTAGCTGTGATGTATCTGAGGGGTGGTCCTGCGTTACACCCCTTTTTGTGATGTATGTATGATGTACAAGGGGGTGGTCTTGGGCCGAAGGGGGGGGGAATTTCAAAGTCTATATAGGAGCTGACACACCATTGTCCGGGGTTCTCCCTCCTTATCGTACCTGCTACGTGATGGGAAACCTCTGTTGCAACAGATTCAATAAATGGGAAGCTGCGCTTTGCTTTTGATAACTCTGGTGTGGTCTCTGTCTGTGGCACGAAGGGAAAAGCTCTAAAATTCCAGCTCTTCCCAGGGAGAAAAATCCGGACTCCCCCTTGGGAAACCCGGACCCAACTTTATGCCTTTCCTAGTAAAATTTTGCTTATATCAGCAGCGAGTGTGCACCTTTGAATTATGTGAAAGAGGAAGCAGTGTGAAGCTGCCTTCCTTCTTCCTCCAAATATGTTTAAACACTGTGAGGTTCTGAGCTGGAAATAAAGGCAGGAGCCGAGAGCCTGAAGTGTTGTAATAAAAAAAGAGAAGGTCTAATGGGCTTCTGAGGGATATGAATTAATCTGTTTCATGGGGGACTGCTGTTTGATAACTCCGTGAATATTCTAGCAAGGGGATACATTTCACACCTACCCAGAATTTACTATTATGCATATCCTGAATGCTGTTCAAATCCCCTGCCAAATCTCTACCCTCTAATGTCTATATAATAAAAGCTAATGTGTATTCTTAGCACGCAGGTAATAAATAGGGAAGCATTCAAAAAAGGGGGGGCCCTCTCTTCAAGAGGAAATTCGAGATCTTATGGGATACGCATTAGTCCCTGCAATAAAAGAACACAAATCAAAAGACAGGCCTGGGTGGGAGAGATGAGTGACTGATTATTCTGGGCTTCTAATGAAACCCACTCCATGAACGGCGTTTGAAAGATTGATTGGAGTTTAGTTAGCTGCCCAAAATGTCCATCGCTATAATGAATCTGCCCAGAAATATTTCACTTGCTTTCTGCAGTGGGGTGTTTTGCTGCGAGTTAAGCACCGCAGGCTCATTTACAGACTCAGGGAATCGGATTGGTTCTCAGCAATTTTTGATTATCATTATGATTTCCAGTGCTTCGCCGAATATGTTTCTGAGCAGGCTCGAATTAACTGCCGTGCTAAGTAAACTGTAAGGTAAGGAGCCACATTTCTCAGAGCATTAAGGCAGCACCGCCTGAGAAGGAATGGTGGCTGCTAGCAGAGGAGTGGGAACGCAGGTAGCGCTGTGGGTTAAACCACAGAGCCTAGGGCTTGCCGATCAGAAGGTTGGCGGTTCGAATCCCCGCGACGGGGTGAGCTCCCCTTGCTCGGTCCCAGCTCCTGCCAACCTAGCAGTTCGAAAGCACATCAAAGTGCAAGTAGATAAATAGGTACCGCTCTGGCGGGAAGGTAAACGGTGTTTCCGTGCGCTGCTCTGGCTCATCAGAAGCGGCTTAGTCATGCTGGCCACATGACCCGGAAGCTGTACGCCGGCTCTCGGCCAATTTATTTAGCAGAGGAGTGAGCCTAGGAACATACACAGGGAATTGCTATGTACCACGTCGAAAGCTCGGTCCACCTGGCTCAGAGTCGTCTACACTGACTGGCAGCAGCTCTCTAGGGTCTTAGGTGGGAGTCTTTTTCAGACCAACCTGGTGGGGAGACCCCTCTATCCAAGGATCCTCCCAGGCTGCCCTCCTCGCTGCCTCTGCTCCTTGAGGGCCCTCACCTGGGTGGAATGTATTTCTCAACTGTGATAATACCTCTTGCACACCTGGATTGGTAGGTATGTGTTTGCATGCGCATAGAAAAATCTCTGGCTTTTGTGTGGCTGGGAATATCTTACTGTACAAAGGTAAGAGCCATATCCACTGCTCAGCTCACTTTTGCCTCTGGCTTGTAAGGGAATAATAATAATAATAATAATAATAATAATAATAATAATAATAATGTTAAAAAGCGTGGGGGCTAAAATGCAGTGCTCTTTCACACCACTAGTTGACTTGGAAGATTGAGACAAGCAGCCATTTAGGCCCACTCTGACTCTCGTGTCAGTATCGCTGCACAGCTTTCGGATCAGCAGGAGGAGTCTATGTTCTAAATTGGTGTTTAGAAGTTTCTCCCACGATCTGCTACAATTATTGGAGTCAAAGGCAGCGGATCAATCTATGAAGGCAGCAAAAAACTTGCGCTTTTTAATTCTAATATACTTTCTGATGATATGATTTAGCATAAAGCATTGGTCGACGGTGCTGAATCCTTCTCTAAACCCCAAATGTTATTTGTATGTAGCCAGTCAGTTAACTTTATTTGTAAATGCTGAGTGTATAACTTTGAAGGGATATCTAACAGACTGATGGGGGCAGTGAATTTGTGGCAAAGATCTGTCTCCTTTCTTGAAAATTGGAACATTGATGTTTGTCTTCCAGCTGGGAGGAATTTGGGCTGTTATTTATATGTGTAAATAGGCCAAAATAGCCTAACCACCATTCCTAGTCTTGAAGAGACATAATGTCTTCTCCTGGGCCTTTGTTTGCTTTTAAGCCTTCAGTGATATGTTATATTTCATTTGGGGAACCTCTCGCCATTTGGGTAAATTTGACGGGTCGGTGTCCATACGCCGCCCATCTGACTGGGTTGCCCCAGCCACTCTGGGCAGCTTCCAACAGATATAAAAACACATATAATAAAACAGTAAACATTAAAAAGCTTCCCTATACAAGACTGCCTTCAGACATCTTCTGCCGATTCCTCCTGCTTTGACTGGATTAAGGATATTAGGAGAACCTGCTAACTCGGACTGTATTAGGAATGTGTCAACAATGTTTGTGCAGGGAAAACTCGTAGATAGAGAGGAGGCACCTTGTTCTTTTCACTGAACCAGCCATCCAATTCTGATAATGCAGGGAAGCTTTTCCTCAGAGAACGTGACTTAATTTCTGTGCATGTGCAAAGGCGGAATTTCTGTGCACGTGCAAAGCTTGAATCCCAAGCCGGAATTAAGATTGCCGGAAGAAATATCAAAAACCTCAGATATGCTGATGACACAACCTTTGAAGGGATATCTAAGAGAGCTGGACCATCAAGAAGGCTGATCACTGAAGAATTGATGCTTTTGAATTATGGTGCTGGAGGAGACTCTTGAGAGTCCCATGGACTGCAAGAAGATCAAACCTATCCATTCTGAAGGAAATCAGCCCTGAGTGCTCACTGGAAGGATAGATCCTGAAGCTGAGGCTCCAATACTTTGGCCACCTCATGAGAAGAGAAGACTCCCTGGAAAAGACCCTGATGCTGGGAAAGATGGAGGGCACAAGGAGAAGGGGACGACAGAGGACGAGATGGTGGGACAGTGTTATCGAAGCTACCAACATGAGTATGACCAAACTGTGGGAGGCTGTGGAAGACAGGAGTGCCTGGCGTGCTCTGGTCCATGGGGTCACGAAGAGTCAGACATGACTAAACGACTAAACAACAACTACAAAGGCAGCCCTGTATTGGGAAGTTTTTAATGTTTGGTTTTTTATTATGTTTTTTAATATATGTTGGAGCAATAAGTAGGAGTATAGGTCTGTGGACTCCACTTTGTGGCTTGCTTGGTGGCTGCTGTTTCGTTTGACCAAGTAAAGTCACCTCAAATATCATAATGGTGTTTTCACTGAAGAAATCCACCACAGCCCCTGCCCACTTTATGCCTCTTTCACTAATCACTATATGTATGTGGCTCCCAGATACTTTACCTGTAAGAAAATGAAGCTCGTGGGCCGTAAAAGTCCCCTCACACACATTTCGAAAGAATGAAGAATATCATCAGTTTTATAGAATACTAAATAGCCAACCTGTGTCTTCATCTTCCTCTTGCACAAAAGGGACCATCCTGCCACATGCAGATACCGAACGGGTTAACTTGTTTTGTTGCTTTAGGTTTTTTTTACCTAATGAGTGATCGGAGAACCATTATCACGCACAACATTTCACCAGCTGGAGCCTTAATTGAAATTTGTGCTGAGTTCATAATAGCATTAGGTCATGTTCCGCTTTTAGCATTAAGTAGTGATTACATCTAATGCTTTTGTATTTTAATTAGCTCCTTTGGTTCTCCACGCGAGAGAGAACCTTCCTGGACCATAATTCACTTCAGTTTACAATGGCAACAGCAGAACAGGCAGTCATCTGGGTGTGAAGTGTGTGAATGTATAATTTACATTAGTGACTTGAAGGCTATTGGGCCTGGCGATATTTTGATTTTCTGTCACTTATCGGTTCTGCTAATTGTCCTTTAATGGTAGCAAGGTGCTAGCATTAGTACGTTCAGGGAAATTATATGACCCATATATAAAAGTTCCTTCCCTATGAAAAAAAGGAGCTGCTGGCTGCAGTAGGAAGCCTTTCGGAAGAATAAATATGGGGCACATCACTGGGGCTAAGATTCAAGAAGTCTGGGCAGCCGCCATTGCAATAGATGATTGAAGGGCCCATTGAACTCCAACCACAGCACAATCCCTACAGTGATACTGGTTTTCTGCTGGTGTTCTGAGGAATGATCTCCATGGAAGAGATACAAGCAATGAGCTCTTAATTCCATCAGGCGGCAGTAGAGCAAGAGAAGGGAAGAAATCCACTCCATCGGGGTCTCCCTCCTAGGGATGGAAGAAGGCATCATTTTTCCAATCCACCCTGTATTCATCGCACACAGCAGTGCTTCCACCACCACAACCTTGTTCATCTCGTCTTTTGTGATGAAATTACACAACTTAAGCAATCCACGCAATTCACTATGTAAGTTGGGTAAGTTACGTTACCGTGAAGTTACTCCACCCCATTCATTTTTGTTTGTATTGTTTGTGGACTGGAGACAACAACAGCGCATCATGGTTCTGCAGTCCAGGAAAGGAGTCAGCATCTGTAGAACCTGGTGCAGCAAAGGGTCTTGGGCAGCTGCTCAAGGGTTCTGGATGGGGTGGAGGAAAAAAATTGCTTCCATTTGCATTTTAATGGGAAGCAACATTATTCATATTTTCCAGGACCAATTCATGAACTGAAGCACAGCTAGTCTTCAAAATTTGCAGCTTTTCGAATTTTCTGGTGCCGTTTTTATGCAATATATATATATATGGGAAATGTGCATAAAATGCAACTGCTGGTGAAAATAGCATGCAAAAATGCATTATATAAAGGGAAATTGCTTGCGAAAAATGTGCATATTTATCAAAACTGCATCCCAAAAGAGAATTTCACCCTAAATTGTGACAAAATTTCATTCATAATGTTTCTTTTTATAAAGGTTGCAAATTGTTGCAGAAAAGTGGAGAACTGAATTTGCAATTTGAAAAAAAAGAGAAACCAAAGTTGACAGGTTCGCCCACCCCAAGCTCTGGGTGCTGATGCTGGGTGCTGATTTCATGCAAGCAGGTCTGCAAGTGTCTGGCCAGAGCCCGTTGCAGGTCTTGTTCCCTACAAACCTGGCTAGGGTTCATTCAGAAGCAGAGTAAGAGAGAGATATATTGCCATACTTCTTCCTGATCCTTGTCTTAAGTGATGAAGGGAACCACTGACCAATTCTCTCTCTCTCTCTCTCTCTCTCTCTCTCTCTCTCTCTCTCTCTCTCTCTCTGTGTGTGTGTGTGTGTGTGTGTGTGTGTGTGTAAAACAGACCACCTCTTTAATATTCTATTCATGCTGCAGCATCTTAGCTCTGATCCATATTTACTCTGCAGAGATGTTCATATCTATATAGTATAAACTGTAAATTTTCTCTAGCCTTCAAGATATGATGGGTATGGTAGTTAGTCTGAAGAGACCTTCGCTTTGTAGATTAAGAACATAAGAATTGCCTTGCTGGGCCAAACCAAAGATTCATCTCATTTGACACTCGTCTCCCATGGTAGCCAGCCCAGATGTCTCCTGGAAATTCACAAGGGCCTAAGGAGGATATTCATCTCCTATTGTTTGTGCTAGCATCTGGTAATTAATAACAACCCGTAACATCTTGTAGAGCACCTTTTAAGGGTTTAAAGCAGGAGCATCCTTGACAAGCGCCTTTCTAAAGCTGGACCACTGAGCCCTAAGCAAGCACTTCAAGCAAGAGCATGGAACTTGGTGCCCTTTGTATGTTACTGGGCTACAATTCCTATCTTTCTTGTCTACAGGCTATGCTCTCTGTGGCTGATTGAAGCTCGGTCCAGCAACAACTGGAGTGGCACAGCTTCTTCATCCCTTTTTAAAAGGACTTCACATGCATGATCTTGTAAAGTAGGTCTGAATTATTATTATTGACATATTGCAGGCAGGGAAAGGGCTGAAGATGAGAGCTGCTTGCCTATGATCGCCTAACAAGCTCATGAAAAGAACAACACAATTTGAACCAGGGACCACCTGCCTCTGGATCACTCCACTATGTCAGCTCTATGTGACCCCGAAGCGAAGTAGATAAGTAACTATACAACCTTTAGAAGACATCTGGAGGCAGCTCTGTATAGGTGTTTGTGTGTGTAATGTTTTATTATGGTTTTATTATTTTGGAAGCCTCACAGAGTGGCGGGGACTACCCAGTCAGATGGCTGGCTTATAAATAATAAAATTATTGTTACTAATAGGACAGTCCTATTTTCATCGGAGAAATGTTGGAGGGTGCATCTGTAGCAGCACAACTGGGCACCTTCATCTGCCCCAGTTGCAACAAAACATGTCTCTCCCGCATCGGTCTCTACAGCCACAGCGGGCACTGTGACTCTCCAACAGTTTGACTTCACCCCCAAAGGTGTGCTCCTCCAATGTCTCCCTCCTCTTGATTTTTCTTTTCAGTCAGTTTGAAAACTGAGGGCATGAGGGAGTTGCTGCTGCCAAAGTTCAGACAAATAGGTCTACGGGCTATTGGGCTAGGTGATTTTACCTTCATTCTATATTCTTCCTGGAAATACCGTGCAGGAAGAAAGTAGGACGGGGAGAGAATTCTGATTTTAAATTGTTTAAGAAAGAGAATTGATTGGAGAAGAAGTAGCCCCCCCCAATTGCCTAACTTTGCTACTTACTCCCAGCTGTCACAGCCAAAATAGAAAGGGAATGATGTCCCACTTGAAGAACAACTCTCTTTATTTACTTCAACATCCCTCCTCCAAATCATTGTGATTGAGTGCCCATGGGAAATAATTCGCCGTGATTAAAAGCTGGACCTGTCCGTCAAAACAAAAGATCGCTTCATTTCTCCACTAGCTCCCATCTCCTCTATAACATGCTGAGCACTGGGCTCTCCCCCCAGTTAGTTTGGATGTGTTTCTCAGAAAAGAAAAGTAAGGGGGAATGTTTTGTGCTTAATCTTTTGTTGTGGGGGGACGGGGACGCCAAGGCAACAAAGCTACTATGAAGGCTGGGGACTTCCTCATTGACCCCAGCAAGCTTTGTTGATGATATGATCTGACTTGGGAATAATAATAATATAATAATAATTTATTATTTCTACCCTGCCCATCTGGCTGGGTTTCCCCACCCACTCTGGGCGGCTTTCAACAGAACATTAAAAACAGAATAAAACTTCAAACATTAAAAACTTCCCTAAACAGGGCTGTCTTCAGATGTCTTCTAAAAGTCGGGTAGTTGTTTATTTCCTTGACATCTGATGGGAGGGTGTTCCACAGGGCGGGCACCACTACTGAGAAGGCCCTCTGTCTGGTTCCCTGCAACCTCACTTCTCAAAGTGACGTAACTGCCAGAAGGCCTTTGGAGCTGGACCTCAGTGTCCGGGCTGAACGATGGGGGTGAAGACACTCCTTCAGGTATACAAGGCCGAGACCGTTTATGGCTTTAAAGGTCAGCACCAACACTTTGAATTGCGCTCGCAAATGTACTGGGAGCCAATGTAGGTCTCTCAGGACCAGTGGTATATGGTCTTGGCAGCCACTTCCAGTCACCAGTCTAGCTGCCGCATTCTGGATTAATTGTAGTTTCCAAGTCACCTTCAAAGGTAGCCTCACGTAGAGCACGTTGCAGTAGTCCAAGCGGGAGATAACCAGAGCATGCACCACTCTGGCGAGACAGTCTGCAGGCAGGTAGGGTCTCAGCCTGCGTACCAGATGGAGCTGGTAGACAGCTGCCCTGGACACAGAATTGACCTGCGCCTCCATGGATAGCTGTGAGCCCAAAATGACCCCCAGGCTGTGCCCCTGGTCCTTCAGGGGCACAGTTGCCCCATTCAGGACCAGGGAGTCCCCCTGTCCCCCAAAAACAGTACTTCTGTCTTGTCAGGATTCAATCTCAATCCATTTGCCGCCATCCATCCTCTAACTGCCTCCACACACAGCACCTTCACCACTTTCACTGGTTCTGATTTAAAAGAGAGGTAGAGTTGGGTATCATGTGGGAGCCCACCTCAAATCATCCCATTTTACCTTTTGTTTGGGGTCTACACTGTTTGCCTACATCAGGGTTTCCCAAACTTGGGTCTCCAGCTGTTGTTGGACTACAACTCCCATCATCCCTAGCTAGCAGGACTAGGGATTAGGGATGATGGGAGTTTCATAGTTTAGCTATGCACTGTATGAGAAGACCTTTCTTTCATCTGTCCTGAATCTTCCAGCATTCAGTTTCTTTGTGCGTCCATGGATTCTTTTTATTTATTTATTTAGAGTGGTTGCGGAAACCCAGCCAGATGGGCAGGGTACAAATAAAATAATTATTATTATTATTATTATTATTATTATTATTATTATTATTATTATACAATTTTTGTTTTTAAACAAATACAATAACCATTAAACACTTATCCAGCAGTACATCTGATGGTATTTGTTTCATCCATTGTCTCTAGACATATATTTACACATTCAACGTTCAAACAGATTACTTAACGTAACCGCTCCACCGAGAATGTTGAGCGGTTGATATAAAAAGCTCTTGATTTTGGCCATTAACATAGTTAAATAAAGGGGTCCATGTTTTTTGAAAGGTGTCTCTATTTTTTATGTCTTTAATTCCCCTCTTGCGCCTGGTGAGATGCCTCGATATTGTTGTATCCCATATATTATTTTCCCATATATTCAGGGCTATTTCAGACTGGTTCTTCCATTGTTGAGCTATCGCTATCTGTGCTGCGGTCAGTAAGAAGCCTACTAGTTCCCTGTGGTGCATTGTGAAACCTGTGTCCAAATATAGTAGGGCTAAGCCTGCTAACCAAATTGAAATTTGGTTTTAATGTTATGAGGAAGGGATAAAAATAAAAAACTTTTCTCTATCCTGTAATAACAGCCTGTGGTGCATATAACTGCTTTCTTCGGAAGAACAACAAACCTGCAGAACCTGCTTGAAGACATTAGCAGGATTTATATTTTTTAATGAGTTTGTCCATGTACTACACAAGCAAAAATAGCTCTTTCACGCTATCTTCAGCTTTCGGTGTGCATGTGTGTGAGAAAATCTGTCTCTATCCGTTGGGCTGCTTCTCTTTCTCCTGTGTCAGTGAAGCAGAAGGAGCCGCAAAAAGGAATGCATGTGGCCTCTGACAATTTGTCCTCCTGTCGCACACACAAACATCTTTCTGGTGCTTTCTTCCTTGAGCCCAGCAGGCTTCTTGCTGCACATCACTCAGCTGAGACGAACAGACATGGGTGGATTCCCTTTTTGTCCAAATGTTCTTTTCTTTTTAAGGAGTTGCACAGATGGATCTGTTACTTCCACCTGCCTCTTTCAAAAAAGAAATCCTCGTTTCCTTCAAATGTCTCCAAGGCTGAGGTTTTATCCAACCTCGCTGGTCAAAGCAGCACACACAGTGTTGCTTGTTGTGGCTGTGACATTTGTATTCTACCTTTATCTCCAAGGAGAAAAAGGATGGCATATGTAGTTCTCTCCCTCCCTGTTTTATCCTCACAACAACCCAGCGATGAAGGTTAGGCAGCAGTGAGCTTCTTGGCTGGGTGGGGATTTGAACCCTGGTCTCCCAGGTCCTAGTCTGAAACTCTAACCACTGCACCACACTCCTGTGCGTGTTGACTCCCCTTTCAAGCAGCGATATGCTTCAGGAGAACAGCATTCATTCTGAATTCAGTATCCTTTAGAACAGGGGTCTCCAAACTATGGCCCAGGGGCCGGATACAGCCCGAGGGGCTCATTTATCCGGCCCCCGGCAACCGCCGCCACCCGCTCTTACCGCCCGCTCTTACCGGCACGGTGCGGCTGCCCATTTCCGGGTCAGAGGAGCACCAGAAATAGCTTGTGCGCATGCGCAAGTGTCATTTCCGGTGCAATCCAGGTCGGAGGAGGCCCGTGCACATGCGCACAAGCTATTTCTGGTGCTCCTCCAACCTGGAAGTGCACCGTAAATAGCATGTGCGCACGCGCTCCCCTGCCCTCCGGCCCGCTGCGCAATCGGCACTGCAGACACCGGCCCAAGGCGTGGTAAGTTTGCTGACCCCTGCTTTAGAAGGTCACAAAAGACCTGTGACATTTTGTAATATTCTTTGCATTTATTTACAAGTGTATGAGTTGAGGAGAAGGTGGAGGCTTATAGCTCTAACATTCCAACAGATACTGCTTCACCACTAGGTTTCGTGGGCATTGGGGTGCACTAGTATCATAGGGTTCTTGCAGAGAGCAATTCAGCTTTCTTTGTTTCCCAGTACAGTCTGAATCCACAATAGAAAATTTAGCTTGCCTGGCCAGGAAGAGGATAAATGGGTGAGTCATTTTCTCAGCTTTCTTGCCCATTCACAAAAGTAGCAGCTGAGTTGCTAGCAAGCAGAACACACAGGATTATGGATGGGGGAGAGCTTTGGTTTGGTTGACGGGCAGGAAACTGCATTTCGTGTGGTCCACTTTTCATGTTGGCAAGACATCCTGGGAAGACGATTTTTCTCAGTCTGAATTAATCTCCCAAACAAATGGCTGGGATGAAAGGTGGGAATCCTAGCAACCAGCCTTAGTGGGCCAGCTCTGGTAGTCTTGTAGAATCTCCCATAGGAGAAAATGCAGAGCTATCTAGAATCATAGAATCGTAGGGACCCCAATCTAGTCCCACCAATTTGGTGGTGCCTTGGACCCACTTCAGAAGTCGCAGGAGGAAGGCACAAATACAGGATGGGTGACACCTGGCTTGAGAGCAGTACAAGTGAAAAGGATCTAGGAGTCTTGGTAGACCACAAACTTGACATGAGTCAACAGTGTGATGCAGCAGCTAAAAAAGCCAATGCAATTCTGGGCTGCATCAATAGGAGTATAGCATCTAGATCAAGGGAAGTAATAGTACCACTGTATTCCGCTCTGGTCAGACCTCACCTGGAATACTATGTCCAGTTCTGGGCACCACAGTTCAAGAAGGATACTGACAAGCTGGAACATGTCCAGAGGAGGGCAACCAAAATGGTCAAAGGCCTGGAAACAATGCCTTATGAGGAACGGCTTAGGGAGCTGGGTATGTTTAGCCTGGAGAAGAGAAGGTTAAGGGGTGATATGATAGCCATGTTCAAATATATAAAAGGATGTCATATAGAGGAGGGAGAAAGGTTGTTTTCTGCTGCTCCAGAGAAGCAGACACGGAGCAATGGATTCAAACTACAAGAAAGAAGATTCCACCTAAACATTAGGAAGAATTTCCTGACAGTAAGAGCTGTTTGACAGTGGAATTTGCTGCCAAGGAGTGTGGTGGAGTCTCCTTCTTTGGAGGTCTTTAAGCAGAGGCTTGACAGCCACCTGTCAGGAATGCTTTGATGGTGTTTCCTGCTTGGCAGGGGGTTGGACTGGATGGCCCTTGTGGTCTCTTCCAACTCTATGATTCTATGATTCTAAGGCAGAAGAGGCCTTAGTGTGGTGTAGTGGTTAAGAGCGGTAGACTCTAATCTGGGAGACCGGGTTCGATTCTCCACTCCTCCACATGCAGCTGCTGGGTGACCTTGGGCCAGTCACACTTCTTTGAAGTCTCTCAGCCCCACTCACCTCACAGAGTGTTTGTTGTGGGGGAGGAAGGGAAAGGAGAATGTTAGCCGCTTTGAGACTCCTTCGGGTAGTGATAAAGCGGGATATCAAATCCAAACTCTTCTTCTTCTTCTTCTTCTTTGCAGAGTTTGCTGAGGAGCTGAGGCATTATGAAGACCTACCCAATCTCTCACTTCCCAAAACAATTATGCACACTGAAACACAGCTATCCTTCTAAAGTCACACATCTCTGAATGTTGTGATGCAGTACCCCAAGCAAATACTTTGCATTAATGTGCACATATTATATTTGGCAAAAATGCATGCAAACACAAAGTGACAAATGGATGCAGATAATAGAGGAAATTTCCAGGTTCATCAGCACATGCCCAGGCCAGATCTAAACAAACTACAAACTCAAAGGTTTGGGAAGAATCCTTGAGAGACAAACCAGAGCGCCCCCACCCCCCTGCCACCACAATGTAATAACGACATGACACAGATGCTGCCTTCAACCAGGTAATGCTATTTGCCCACCTAGGCCTGTATTGTCCATTCTGTGGCTAGCAGTAGCTCTCTGGGGGCTCGGGGTGAGAGCCTTTCCCATCACTCACTGGCAACTGATCCTATTAAATTGCAGTGGCCAGGAATTGAACCAGGGACCTTCCATATGTGGTTCTGCTTCCCATTGCTCCTGTGTACATGGCAAGCTGTCTTATACCCTTGGTCTATCTAGCTCAGTATTGTCCACACTGACTGTCAGCAGCTCTCCTAAGAATGACCTGCTGAATCAGGGCAACGGCCCATCTTGCCCACCACTCTGTTCTGACAGTGGCCATCCTGATACCCATGGGAAGCCCATAAACAAGAACCCGAGGCTCTCCGGGGTTTCTCTCCCAACCTTACCTGGAGATGCCATGAATTGAACCTGGGACCTTCTATTTGCAAGGGAGATGCACTCCCTTGAGCCACAGCAACCACCACCCCATGTCCAAGTAATATGAGATGCCTAGGGCCACAGTATGTGTTATGTATTCAGTGCTCTGTGTTTGCCTGAGCTGGAGTCTGGACTAAGGATTCTGTGTTTTGATTCGATACATGATATCCAATCACAGAGCATTTCAGGATGTGGGCCTCTGCCATTGGCCCTTAAACTCTGAGTTATGATTCGCAGCTTGGAAGCTTAGACAGCCAATCATGTTGGGAGTGGCAGTGGCCCAGGCCTTCAGAAATGTATATAAGCAGTTGCTTTGCCCCTGTTGTCCAGCTGTGTTAGTTCAATAAAGATTCTTGCTGTTATCACTGTGTCTTGCCTTGTGGGAACCTACCTACACTTCAGTCTGCGTAAAAGGTAAAAGGTAAAGGACCCCTGGACAGTTAAGTCCAGTCAAAGGCGACTATGGGGTTACGGCGCTCATCTTGCTTTCAGGACGAGGGAGCTGGTGTTTGTCCACAGTTTTCCGGGTCATGTGGCCAGCATGACTAAACCACTACTGGCGCACGGAGGACTGTGACGAGTGCCAGAGCGCACGGAAACGCCGTTTACCTTCCCGCTGCAGCGGTACCTATTTATCTACTTGCACTGGCATGCTTTCGAACTGCTAGGTTGGCAGGAGCTGGGACAGAGCAATGGGAGCTCCCCCCGTCGCTGGGATTCGAACCGCCGACCTTCTGATCAGCAAGTCCAAGAGGCTCAGTGATTTAGACCACAGTGCCACCTGCGTCCCTACTTCAGTATGGACCTCTGACATGACCCAGAACATTGGAAAACAGAATCCAACTCTCTCCTTTTTCATGGTTCTGTATTCCCCTTGCTGCTATCAGTCTTGTGGAAAAACCAACATATCAAAGCTACAGGCAGTCATTCTTCCTCTTTTTCTCACTCAACTCCTAACATTAATATTAATAGCAGCTGTACCTGCCTTTGTTGTTCCTGCTGCTGCTGCTGCTCCTTTTTCTTTTGCTCTCTGGGGAGTTCTCAATCTCTGTCTCTTTTTGCAGGAGCAAATGCTTGCTTGACAGAGCAACAGGACATGTTGAGAGGGATGCCTGTGATAGATGTTATACGGTAAAACTTGGGAATAGGCCGCGTTGTAGAGAAGTGAATATGTTCAAACTTGTACTAGACTGAGCATGTGCCTACTCCATCCCATAGCTGGAATCTGTCTGTCTCGGGAGACAATGGAGGAGTGGGCCTTTGGGGGCGAAGACAAACTGTTGGAAGGTTACAGCGCCTGCTGTGGCTGTAAATGGGGCAGACTGATATGTGACAGACATGTTTTGTTGCAGCTGGGGCAGATGATGATGATGATGATGATGAAGAAGAAGAAGGGGAGGAGTTTGGATTTGATATCCCGCTTTATCACTACCCGAAGGAGTCTCAAACCGGCTAACATTCTCCTTTCCCTTCCTTTCCCACAACAAACACTCTGAGGTGAGTAGGGCTGAGAGACGTCAAAGAAGTGTGACTAGCCCAAGGTCACCCAGCAGCTGCATGTGGAGGAGCAGAGACGCGAACCCAGTTCACCAGATTACGAGTCTACCACTCTTAACCACTACACCATGCTGGCGTCCGGTTGTGCTGCTGCAGATGTACCATAGCGTTTACACAACTTGACTGCCTGTCTCCAGGCATTGCGGTCACCTGCAAGGAATTCCCACCTGGCAGGGTTGATGTTGCCAGCCTTCATATCTCATTTGCAGAATCCTTGTAGTGCAGAGTTGGTCTGGTGCTCGAAGCCAGCTCCCTGTAGAGCACATATTTGGCAGAGACATTCAGACAGTCGGGTTTCAGGTTCTGTGAGTGTGCTGGATGTCAGTCTAAGAGACCAGTGAGAAGAACCAGCTGGGGCAGGCAGAGGGCAAGTTACAGAGGTGACATATTCCAAGCCCATGAGTATGCAAGAAAAGCCCTGCAAGATCAGGCCAAAGACCCACCTAGTCCAGCATTCTGCTCTCACCATGGCCAACCAGAGGTAGCCCCAAAACAGAACCAGAGGATTGCAATGCTCTCCCTGCTTGCGATTCCCAGCAAGTGGCCTTCAGAGACATACTGCCTCCAAAGGTCATGGAGGTAGTTGAGTTTCAAAAACATGAAGATGATAGTAGCAGGACAACCGATCAGGAAACTGGGACAAAACTATGATGTCAGACTACTGTTGGACCATCAAATGAGAATCCCCTGTGCAAGTCCACAAATGCAAGAGCTTCAGGCGCAAATTCTTACCTGAATAAGAACAGCTTGCAGATACTGTGTATCCCAAGGGAATACCGGTATATTTTTTTGTATACCTCCAACTGTACATAGATATACATGTCATTTTCAATGCTATACATGTCATGTGCTATGCTATATAAGTCGCTTACATTTATACTCATATTGTACTACAGTGGGACCTCGACTTATGAGTGCCCCGACTTACATGTTTTTCGACTTCCGAATGACTTCCGGAAGAAAAAAAATGGCCGCCGCAACCGAATTTTTCAACTTCCGAAAGGAAGTCGTGGCCGCTTTGAATAGGATTTCTTCGAATCCCTATGGGGATTCGACTTACGAGTGTTTTCGACTACCGAAGATCGCGTCGGAACGCATTATCTTCGTAAGTCGAGGCCCCACTGTACTTTGGTTATGTGTTTAATAAAATATTGAATTCTTGCATTGTGAAAAACGAAGATTATGGTGAAAAGTGAAAAACATGAATTCCAAAAAAACTAGAGCTTACAGAACAAAACCGACTTCAGATTTGAAATCAGCATGTCAAAATTAGGTTAGAACAACTGCAGGTGTCAATGCAACCAAATTTTGGTTCCCCAGTGAATAAATAAATGAAATAAAAACAGAGGACGAAGAAAAGGAAGAAGATGCTGATGCTGATGAAGAAGATGCTGATGAAGAAGAAGAAGATGATGATGAAGATGATGAAGAAGAAGAAGTTGATGAAGAAGAAGAAGAAGAAGAAGAAGAAGAAGATGATGATGAAGAAGATGGTGATGAAGAAGAAGAAGATGAAGAAGAAGATGAAGAAGATGATGATGAAGAAGAAGAAGAAGTGCCACCACAACTACACCAACGGGACACAGCACTCACACCCTCTACCATCCTGAGAAAACCCCTTCATCCTGATTTTATTTAATTTTTTTCTTTGGTAGATTTACAAAAAGAAAGACAGTGCACCAATAAATCTTAGAAAGGGACTGGATTATACACGGACACACAAAGCTTCTTTTTTTAAAAAAGAAAGAAATCTGGACTCCTTGTGCTCTGCGCCACTCCGCTCCCCCTTTCTTTCTGCCCAGGGTGGGCCCTGCCCTCTGCCTGCCCCCCAGAGCCAGTGCATCGTGTGGTGCTGGACCTCAGCGGTGGCAGCCTCTCACTCTCCAGCAGCTGCTGTGAGCTGCCCATGGGAGGAGGCTGGCAGTGGCAGCCATGGAGAGGAACTGAGATGCTCCTTTGCAGCTGCCACTGCCACCACTCAAGAAGAAGAAGAAGAAGAAGAAGAGTTTGGATTTGATATCCCGCTTTATCACTACCCGAAGGAGTCTCAAAGCGGCTAACATTCTCCTTTCCCTTCCTCCCCCACAACAAACACTCTGTGAGGTGAGTGGGACTGAGAGACTTCAGAGAAGTGTGACTAGCCCAAGGTCACCCAGCAGCTGCATGTGGAGGAGTGGAGATGCGAACCCGGTTCACCAGATTACGAGTCCACCGCTCTTAACCACTACACCACACTGGCTTTCAAGAGAAGTGACTGCTCATCATTCTCCCTGAGCCAGGCGCTGGCAGTGCCGACAGGGGAAATTATGGGATCAAATCAGAAGCCAGGATGGCTTTTATAATTCCAGGAGAGTCCTTGGGAAATTGAGACCCTTGAGGGCTATGCATTTGTCCTGTGCTTTCCTGCTTGCCCATGATTTCCAGGCACACGTTTGAGAGGTTTTTCCTTTGTTCCACCGCTTTCCCCGGGAAAACCTTCTGATTACTGCTGAATCGGAACAACTGCCAATCCACAGAGAACCCGATTGATGTGTGCAGAGGAGGGCAACTAGGATGATCAAGGGTCTAGAAGCCAACCGTTATGAGGAGCTGGATATGTTTTGCCTGGAAAAGAGGAGACAGAGAGGATATATGATAGCCATCTTCAAATATCTCAAGGGCTGTCACATGGAAGAGGGAACAAGCTTGTTTTCTCCTGCTCTGGAAGGTAGGACTCAAACCAATGTCTTCAAGTTACAAGAAAGGAGATTCCAACTAAACATACGGAAAAACTTGCTGACAGTAAGAACTGTTTGACATTGGGACAGACTCCCATGAGAGGTGATGGACTCTCCTTCCTTGGAAGTTTTTAAGCAGAGGTTGGATGGCCATCTGTCATGGATGCTTTAGCTGAGATTCCTGCATTGCAGGGGGTTGGACTAGATGACTCTAAGATTCTATGATGTTTGTTCTGATTCAGTGGTAAACCCCGCCCATGTCCCCATCGGAATTAGAATCATAGAATCCTAGAGTTGGAAGAGGCCACAAGGGCCATCCAGTCCAACCCCCTGCCAAGCAGGAAACACCATCAAAGCATTCCTGACAGGTGGCTGTCAAGCCTCTGCTTAAAGACCTCCTCCAAAGAAGGAGACTCCACCACACTCCTTGGCAGCAAATTCCACTGCCTAACAGCTCTTACTGTCAGGAAGTTCTTCCTAATGTTTAGGTGGAATCTTCTTTCTAGTAGTTTGAATCCATTGCTCCGTGTCCGCTTCTCTGGAGCAGCAGAAAACAACCTTTCTCCCTCCTCTATATGACATCATTTTATATATTTGAACATGGCTATTATATCACCCCTCCAAATTACCCTCCAAAGATTCTGCATTTCCCCCTTCCAGGTACCCCAACAATGACTGTTGGTGCGTCTTAAAAAATAATGATAATAAAAAGATCCTCAAAGCCTGGAAATGTCCAAAATTTGTATTTCTCGTCTTCTTTCTTCTTTCTTTCTTTCTTTCTTTCTTTCTTTCTTTCTTTCTTTCTTTCTTTCTTTCTTTCTTTCTTTTGCAAAAGCCCTAATTTGAAATCCAAACAGCAAAGGTCTTTTGGGCTTCATGCTAAGAAATGTAACACTGAAGAACTGTCTGTATTTGCAAAACACCGAGTCTAAGCAAGGTTGTTTCTGAGATCTCGGCAGGGAACGTAATAGGAAAATTCAAATCAGGTTTCTGCGCTTCTGGCAATTTCAACCCCCCCCCCCCCAAAAAAAATAAAAAATAAAAAAGGATCTCTCTGCTCCCCAAGCTTTTAAACTTAATTAACTCTCTCTTACCTGGCTTATAGCCCTCCCCAAACTAGTGTCTTCCATATGTTTTGGACTACAATTCCCATCAGCCTCTAACCTGGGAACATAAGGCTATCTTAGGAGGTGCAGAGCATGTTAACTTGGGAAACGCAGGGAAATGATGGGATACAACTGCTGCTGAGCACGTGCCGCCTGAGGTCGCTGCCTCATTCTTCCTAATGGCAGGGCCGGCCCTGCCAACTACCTTGGATCTCAGTATTGCAGAAGTAACAGCTCGGGATTTATAAAGGCATTAATGCTAGGGGAAGGCTCGTCGTCATCACCACACAGGGCCAGCCCAAGTTATTTTGACGCCTGAGGCAAGTCACAAAATGGCACCCTGCCCCCTACGGGGGAAGAAGGGATGAGTGAAGATTTGTTTTTTTGTTTGTTTAGTATACTACCTTATACCCGCAGATCTCTGCATCAGGAACAAGGGAGGGAGGAGACCAGCAGCGCCTCCGATTTGCCAAGAAGCCACTGTAGAGGCGGCACTGGGAGCAGGGTTGCAGAGGAGACGTCAGATCGAAGGAGCACAACACAGCTGCCGCCGCTACCATGGCAGTAGCGGCAGTGGGCAATACAATCAATCAATCAAATCTTTATTACGGTCCAGAGACCCAACAGCTCATTACAAAACAATACACAATTTCGACAGCCCGCCTTCAGGTTACACAAGCAATACATTCATTGAAGACTAGATCTGTTGTCCCTGTGGATCCTGCTGCCTGAGGTGGCCGCCTCACCTTGCCTCTTGAGTGGGCCGGCCCTGCACGCACAAGCTTTGCATTAATAAGATCTTGGTTCAATCCTTGGCATCCCCAGTTAGGTTTGCCAAAGGGTCCTGGTGACTTTCCAATGGAGAACTGGTGGTGATAGATGTACCAATGATCTGACTCAACAGAAGGATGTGTCTTGTGTTCATATGCTCACCTAATGTGGATTGGCAGCCACCGGATTCCTTAATAATTGTACATTATCTATAAGTTAAGCCATTTTCCCTGGCTGCAACAGAGGAAGACATGGGTGGGAGGGAGCGCAGCTAAAATGCCTCTTCCTGAACTGTCTTCATTCCGACTGGTTGATCATAAGCCCGGTTTTGTAACTTGAACGACTGGTGCCTTGAGTTTCCATTTCCTCTTCCTTACCCATTCCTTTTTTCCTTTTGTGCCATGCCTGTGGGCAGGGATTATATTCTGGAAAAATTCTAGAAGCTTTACCAACCAGCAGCACAACAACACAAAGTTGAGACACAACACATTTCTAACACAGTGTTTCCCAACCAGTGTGCCTCCAGATGTTTTGGGACTACAACTCCCATCATCCCTCGCTAGCAATACCAGTGGTCAGGGATGATGGGAATTGTAGTCCCAAAACATCTGGAGGCACACTGGTTGGGAAACACTGTTCTAACAGAACCTTCAGTGTTGTCTCTACTCCCCCACCGCTGATACTGGCTACATCAGGGATGCAGAAATAGTTAAAAGACCATCATCCGGCTGTATTTTTCAACCAAATGCAATTTAGGGCACAAGAGTGCCAAGAAAATAAATTACATTTCAAGTTCGGTTACACTGTGTAAGACTGATAGAACTGAACACTCAGCAAGCCCCAGCCTGCGTTCAGCTTCCAGCTGTGATGCTGCAAAGCTCCTTTTCTGATTGCCACATATCCCTACCTTTCACAGAGTCCACAAAATATCACTAATATGTTTTTCTCCTCCCCTCCCCTTTCCATTTCGCCTTTTCACCTCTTTCTCGCAGAGGCCCATGCTGTCGCTTTAAACCTTTTGAAAGAAGCCAGCCGGCTTGGTTGCAAAATTTGCTTGGGTGGGCAAACATGGAGATTTGACTGAGAGGGTGGAAATCCGCAGCTCTGGCTTCTGAATACTCCCCTCCTCCCAGGTTCAGACACTGGTTTCTGTCTTCAGGAGTTAACAGTGGTGCATAGAGCACTGTGATGGGATGACTGCTCTGGAAACAATGGGCTAGATTTCTCTTTCGTAGTCCAACTTTTTCTTACTGCTCTCAATGGATGCTGCCAAGGAGAGGAGAAGACAGAAAATATAGTGGTACCTCGGAAGTCGAATGGAATCTGTTATGTACTGAGCTGAATCCTAGAACAATAGGATCCAAAATGCAGCAGTCTGATTGGTCCTAGAACAATGAGGATCCAGAATGCAGCAGTCTGATTGGTCCGTAGGAGCCACTCAATCCAGCTCCAGGTGGAAGTGAATCAGCAACCTGATTGGCCTGCAAGAGCAGCCAATCAGGCTCCTGGATGAAGTGAATCTGCTGCTCTTGCAGGCCAATCAGGTCGCTGATTCACTTCCACCTGGAGCTGGATTGGGTGGCTCCTACAGACCAATCAGACTGCTGCATTGACATACAGGAGTAGCCCGGAATTAGCCAATCACGTGGGGTCCATTGTGTAAATAATGTATATATAGCAGACGTTTTGGGGAAAGATTCATTCCTTGCTACTATGAGCTGAATAAAGAGCATGAAATTCACACTGGACTCCGAGTATATTTCACTGGCGACGAAGGTGGGATCCCGCTGAGCTGACCACCTCACACTGCACCGCAGCACCGCCACCTGCCGCGCCTGCAGCCAGTCGGAAGCCGCAGAAGCACTGTCAGACGTTCAGCTACCAAAGAACATTCACAAACTGGAACACTCACTTCTGGGTTTGCGGCGTTCGGGAGCCAAAACGGATGAGTCCGAAGGCGTTCAACAACCAAGGTACGACTGTAAGGGAGTTTGATCTTCAATAGACCAGCGGCCTTGTACCCAGCATTGGTCAGGAATTCTAAGGGAGCAATTCTATGTACAAGCAGCCGGCATAAAGTTGCAGCAGATCCAAACCCCATTTAGTAGCAGTTAAGGGAGAGGAAAGAACAAGCTAGTTTAAGGATTGGAAAGGCTCTTTCTTCCAAAGGTGAGGAACGGCCCAGAGTCGGTGGTAAGGAAAGATCTGCCACCTGAGGCAGTTGCCTTCGCTTCTTCAAATAGTAGGGCCGGCTCTATTTCTATTTCATCTTGATCCTGCCTGTTTTATTTTTAAATCAATTTTTTATTAAAAGTTTTCAATGTAAAATACAATAAAAGACAAACTAACCTAAAGAGAATGAAAGACTAGAGAAAGAGCAATAGAAAGTACTAAAGAAAGGAATAAGGGAAGGAAGTGAGGTTACAGGGAACTAGGCAGAGGGCCTTCTCGGTAGTGGCACCTGCCCTGTGGAAGGCCCTCCCATCACATGTCAAGGAAATAAACAACTATCCGACTTTTAGAAGACATCTGAAGGCAGCTCTCTTTAGGGAAGTTTTTAATGTTTAATGCTATATTGTGTTTTTAATATTTGGTTGGGAGCCGCCCAGAGGGGCTGGGGAAACCCAGCCAGATGGGTGGTGTATAAATAAATAAATTATTATTATTATTATTATTATTATTGACCCAGATTTGCTCAGCTATAACAAGATTGGTGCATCATGTGCCTTCAGGATGCACCCTATTCTGCTTTGGAATCAAAATATTTCCATCAGTTTTGATTTGCACAGGGCATTTTTGTCTATACTGAAAAAATGCCTCCATGTAGAAGCTGCTCCCTAGCAGTGGGACTTAAGATTCCTAGAGGACTTTCATCAATTGTATGAGGACCTCAGTTTCACAACTTGCCTTACTCATATGCATATTGCAAGCAGAATAATGGACCAACCATCAGTCTTAAGAACCAAAAAAAGAGGAGGAAAACTTTGAGTCAGAAATGCCCTGAGATAAATATGCAGTCGACATGTTTGTGTGAATCTGTGCCAGGAATGGGGAGCCTCCAAATATTGCTAGACTACAACTCCCATCACCCCTGACCAGTGGCCATCCTGGCTGGGGCTGAGTCCAACCACAAAAGTCCTCATCCCTGATGCATGCAATGCTTTGAGTGTTCCAATTTACTTATTATTTGACCAAGTTAAAAAAAAAGTCAAAATAGATCCATCACTAATTTTGTCTCCCCAGTTCAGAAGATGTTTGCAATTTGCATTATAATTACAGCACCCTGCAGCATTCTTAAAGCTAGATAACAGATATATATAGTATCAGATGTGAAGGTTTATGGAAAGTGGGCAGTTTGAGCAGCATTCGTTTTGGTTCGGCTGTGGTCAACTGTGAAATAGATTTGGAGCCTGTATTTTACTCATCAGTAAGAGCTTTTCATCTTTTCAGGATTTCATTAGCATCGTATGAAATGTGTGGATTTTGTATTTGTTCCATATGCATCACACTTCACTTTTAAATAGCCAGTCTTTCTTTCTTCAACACAAATAGCCATATATTGTTTGTTTGTTCAGTCGTTCAGTCATGTCCGACTCTTCGTGACCCCATGGACCAGAGCACGCCAGGCACGCCTATCCTTCACTGCCTCTCACAGTTTGGCCAAACTCATGTTAGTAGCTTCGAGAACACTGTCCAACCATCTCATCCTCTGTCGTCCCCTTCTCCTTGTGCCCTCAATCTTTCCCAACATCAGGGTCTTTTCCAGGGAGTCTTCTCTTCTCGTGAAGTGGCCAAAGTACTGGAGCCTCAACTTCAGGATCTGTCCTTCCAGTGAGCACTCAGGGCTGATTTCTTTAAGAATGGATAGGTTTGATCTTCTTGCAGTCCATGGGACTTTCAAGAGTCTCCTCCAGCACCATAATTCAAAAGCATCAATTCTTCGGCGATCAGCCTTCTTTATGGTCCAGCTCTCACTTCCGTACATTACTACTGGGAAAACCATAGCTTTGACTATATGGACCTTTGTTGGCAAGGTGATGTCTTTGCTTTTTAAGATGCTGTCTAGGTTAGCCATATATTAGGTAAAGTTAAAAGGACGACTCTGGGGTTGCGGCGCTCATCTTGCTTTACTGGCCGAGGGAGCCGATGTACAGCATCCGGGTCATGTGGCCAGCATGACTAATCCACTTCTGGCAAACCAGAGCAGCGCACGGAAATGCCGTTTACCTTCCTGCCGGAGCGGTACCTATTTATCTACTTGCACTTTGAAGTGCTTTCGAAGTGCTAGGTTGGCAGGAGCAGGGACCGAGCAACGGGAGCTCACCCCATCGCGGGGATTCGAACTGCTGACTTTCCGATCGGCAAGCCCTAGGCTCAGTGGTTTAGAGCACAGCGCCACCCGCGTCCCAGCCATATATTACATCGTGCTTAAAAGTTCATTGGTTTATATTAGAACCGCTTTGGGAGTTGACTTCCCAGATCAGATATCAACTTTAGATCAACATGCTTCAGATTAGCTGTTTGCCTTTTTATCATTTATTTAAATATGAATCCTTCACCTTATTTTTTAAAATGTCAAAACATTGGAAAAAAAAACAATGGCAAAACTGGCGCCGGGGTGAAGGGAGACTGCTTTGCTGATGATCCAGGCACTAGCCAATAGATGCCTTCCACAACAAGCATATCCTTTGGTCCCAAATGAATCATGATGCAAACCTGCAGAACTGGGGAAGGGGTTGTTTAGAAGACAGAAAGGGTACATTTGTCCTGAGCATAGCAAGAGTGCAGTTTTAAATCAAAGCCACTGCAGTAGGTCCTCCCCCCCGCCGCCCCCAGGCTTCACTAACACATAATTTTATGGGTTTCTGTGTGTGCAAGTGAGCATCCCATGTCATGTTCACCAGGAGGAGGGGGAAAAGAAGGGTCCAAAGTGGTTGCAACAAACATAAGAAGAGCCTACTGGATCTGGCCGGTGGTCCTTCTATCCCAGCATCCTGTTCTCACAGTGGCCAACCAGATGCCCATGGGAAACCAGCAAGCAGAACCTCAGCACAACAACACACACACACACCCCGGTAGTTTACAGTTACTGGAATACTGCCAGAAGCATGGTGCTTCTGACTGTGGAAATACTAGAGAAGGGAAAGAGCATTAGTACATTGGAATGCTGAGCTACAGGCCCCGTGAACAAGATGGCTCGTTCTTTTGGCAAATCAATAATAATAATAATAATAATAATAATAATAATAAATCTTTATTGTCATTGTCCCCTTTCAGGGACAACGAAATTACTCGGCTGCTCCATCCACCTAGATAGAGCACTCCATGCAAAAACAAAATGAAATATACTCGGAGTCAAGTGTGGATTTCATGCTCTTTATTCAGCTCATAGTAGCGAGGAATGCCAGTTCCCCCAGAACGTCTGCTTTATATACATTATTTACACACGTGATTGGCTAATTCCAGGATACTCCTGTAGGCCAATCAGGTTGCGGATTCTCTTCCACCTGGAGCTGGATTGGGTGGCTCCTGTGGACCAATCAGACTGCCGCATTCTGGATCCTATTGTTCTAGGACTAATCAGACTGCTGCATTCTGAATCCTATTGTTCTAGGACCAATCAGACTGCTGCATTTTGAATCCTATTCAACTCAGTCGAATCCTATTCAACACAAAATAAGTACAAAAACACTAATTAAAACCATACAGTATGATACAGCATAACAGGTAAGATTAGATGACTTTCAAAGTCCAGGCTTCCCATTCAAGGCCGAGATCGCTCAGGAGAAGAAGCTGTTCCTAAGATGGCTTGTTCTTGTCCTCATCATCCTGTATCTCCGTCCCGACGGCAAGAGCTTGAAGAGACGGTGACCAGGATGCGATGGATCTTTTACTATGTCTGGTGCCTTTCTGTGGCACCTCATGGCATAAATCTGCTCTAAGGTGGAGAGCGAGCAGCCAGCAATGCTCTCTGCTGCCGTAACAACTCTGCACAACCCCATCCTATCCTGAGAAGTACAGCTTCTGTACCACACACATAAGCCATAAGTGAGCACGCTCTCAATGGCACAGTGATAGAAGGCTCCAGCGGGAAGGGCTCTGGTTCTGCCCCTTGCTCTCTTTTTTTGCTCTTGGTAGATCAAAGCAAAAACCTTCCAGATCAGGGAATGTTCTGACCATTATCCACATTTCCCACCTACAGTATATATAGGCCTAATGCATCATGTATTTTAATACCAATGCTTAATGGCTGCGGATGGCAGTTTCTGAAATGAAATGTGGGTAATGACCCAAGGAGGCAGAACCCAAGGAGGGCTGGCGAAGGAGGAAACAGAGCATACATTACAGCCGAGGAGGTTTTAACAATAGCTCTTTGACACCAACAGTCTTGGCTCAGTGGCCACGGGTCTCATAAAACCAGCATATACAATTAGGCACAACCTGTGATCTATATTTTGTTAGGAGTCTGCCATAAGCAGGCTGGCTAAATTCTCATTCATATACCCTTGAAGACGCAGGACCTTTACAAGGTCAGGGGTGTGGTCGTGCTGTTGCAGTGGCAAAGACCTCCTTGTTTCTGATGTCCCCTCTCCACCCCAAAATATACTCGGAGTCGCGTAGTGATTTCATGCTCTCTATTGCAGCTCGAAAAACAGTGAATGAATTCCCACCCACCCCAAACCTCAGGCTTGATATACATTATTTACACAATGAGTACCGTCTGATTGGTTGATTCTGTTTCCCTCCTGGAGCCTGATTGGGCTGCTACTGCAGGCCAATCAGTTGTTGCATCCTTGGATCCTACCAGCCTAATAGGCTGATTAACTTCCTCCTGGGGTCTGATTGGGCTGCTCCTGCATGCCAATCAGGTTGTTGCATTCTAGGATCCTACCTGCCTATTGTTCGAGGATCCAAGCTTAGTGGCTGTGGTGAGGACTGCAAGGCCTGCTCCCTTCAAGGCCTTTTTCCACCAGCTGGCCTAGGGGGCGGGGCCCAAGCCTCACACTCTCAGCTAAAAAAAAAAAAAATGACTCTAGTGCTTGGAGAGTGGGGCTGGAAAATGTCCTAAGCTGTCGATGGCATTTCAATTTTTTCTTTTTTGCGTTGTTGGGGGGTAGCTGGGTGGGGTGGATATTTTGTTGGGGATTAATTTTAGTATAATTATGTCTTTGTTTATTATTTTTATTAGTTGCTGTATAGTTTGTGGTCTGTTTTAAGGGGTGGGATCAGGGCTGCCTGGGAGTGGACCCCAGTCAACAGAATGGCTGGGGCAGGTTCCACAGGGGGGGATGCACTGGGACACCCGATCTCAGTGATCATGGGCAGGAGGAGGAGTTATGCTAGGACCAGACCATGTCATTACCGAGGAGGCAGGCTTAGTCGTTGTTTGAGGACTATCCCTGCCTCCGGGTCTGGCTCTGACCGGACGGGTACTGGAATCAACAAGGGATACCCACATGACCTGAAAGTGCTGCTGTGTAATGCCAGGTCAATGATGAACAAAACAACTGCCATCCACGACCTGATTGTGGATGGAGGATTTGACCTGGCATGTGTGACAGAGACTTGGTTGGATGAGGCAGATGGGCCAATCCTTGCCGCTGCTTGTCCACCAGGTTTCTCTTACGCACAGCAACCCAGGCCATCTGGGCGGGGAGGGGGGGTTGCAGTGATTTTTAGGAAGTCATTAGTTTGCACCAGGCGTCCTATTGGAAAGACCGAGTTTTCTGAGTGCATGTTCTGGAAGTTGGGCAATAGGGGCGGTACAGGATTCCTTTTGGTGTACCGACCTCCCCGCTGCACCAAGGATTCCCTGCCCGAGCTGCTTCAGGTCGTGGCGGATGTGCTCCTGGAGACACCTAGCTTGGTTGTCTTAGGAGATTTTAACATCCATGCCGACACGACCTTACAAGGGGCCGCTCGGGACTTCGTGGAAAGCATGGCCTCCATGGGGCTGTCCCTGAATAAGTCTGGCCCAACTCATAGCCGTGGACATGCCTTAGACTTGGTATTTACCCCTATGGATGTTGGTGATCTGACACTAAGTAAAAGCGAAACAAAAGAAGTGCCATGGTCAGATCACTTCCTGGTGCAACTAGACTTCTCCGCGACCCTTCCCCTCTGCCGGGAGGTGGGACCGATTCGGATGGTCCGCCCCCGCCACTTAATGGATCCAACTGGCTTCCAGAGAGTGGTAGGGGATGTTTTATCCCATGTTGATGGCCTTTCAGCCGATTCCCTGGTGGCCCGCTGGAATGTGGAGTTAACCAGGGCTATTGACTGTCTGGCTCCGAAGCGCCCTCTCCAATTGCATGGAGCCCGGACAGCCCCGTGGTTTTCCCCGGAGCTGAGGGCGATGAAACAGTCGCTGAGACGGCTAGAGCGCCGGTGGCGGAAAACTCATTCTGAATCAGACCGGACACAGGCTAGAGCTCAACTTCGAGCCTACCAAGTGGCGGTAGCGACGGCGAAGAAGACTTTCTTCGCCGCCTCTATTGCATCAGCAGAAAACAGCAGCAGGAGACTTTTTCAGGTGGTTTGCAATTTGACGGAACCACCTGTTCCATCAGGGCCCAGTACGGGCCACATGCTCTCCTGCAATGATTTTGCAAAGTTTTTTGCAGATAAAGTCGCTCTGATTCGGGAAGAGGTAGACTCCACCGTGGGAGCAGGGCCGGGGCGGGAGAGTGCTAGAGTCCTGTCTAGTCCAGTTGTGTGGGATCAATTCCAATCTGTTACCTCCGAGGATGTGGACAGGCTGCTTGGACGAGTGAAACCAACCACCTGTCTCCTTGATCCTTGTCCATCCTGGCTTATAAAAGCTAGCCGGGAAGGGCTGGGCGATGGGCTTTGCGGGTTGGTGAATGCTTCTCTTTGCGAGGGAGCCTTCCCAGACCCGCTAAAAGAGGCGGTTATTAAACCACTTCTTAAAAAGCCATCTTTGGATGCGGCCAATATGGCCAACTATCGCCCAGTCTCAAATCTTCCATTCTTGGGCAAGGTGATTGAGCGAGTGGTTGCTGGACAACTCCAAGCACGCCTGGAGGATGCGGACCATTTGGATCCCTTCCAATCGGGATTCAGGCCTCATCATGGGACTGAAACTGCCTTGGTCGCGCTGGTCGATGATCTCCGGCGGGCTAGGGACAAAGGTGAGAGCTGTTTCCTAGTTCTGCTGGATCTCTCAGCGGCTTTTGACACCATCGACCATAACATCCTTCTGGACCGTCTAGAGGGTTTGGGAGCTGGGGGCATTGTTATACAGTGGTTCCGCTCCTTCCTCCTGGGCCATGTTCAGAAAGTGGTGGTGGGGGATGAGTGTTCAGACCCCTGGGCTCTCACTTGTGGGGTACCTCAGGGTTCTGTCCTCTCCCCCATGCTTTTTAACATCTATATGCAGCCGCTGGGAGAGATCATCAGGGGGTTTGGACTGGGTGTTCATCAGTATGCGGATGACACCCAGCTCTACCTCTCTTTCAAATCAGAACCAGTGAAGGCAGTGAAGGTCCTGTGTGAGTGTCTGGAGGTGGTTGGAGGATGGATGGCGGCTAACAGATTGAGGTTGAATCCTGACAAGACAGAAGTGCTGTTTTTGGGGGACAGGAGGCGGGCAGGTGTGGAGGACTCCCTGGTCCTGAATGGGGTAACTGTGCCCCTGAAGGACCAGGTGCGCAGTCTGGGAGTCATTTTGGACTCACAGCTGTCCATGGAGGTGCAGGTTAATTCTGTATCCAGGACAGCTGTCTACCAGCTCCATCTGGTACGCAGGCTGAGACCCTACCTGCCCGCGGACTGTCTCGCCAGAGTGGTGCATGCTCTAGTTATCTCCCGCTTGGACTACTGCAATGCGCTCTACATGGGGCTACCTTTGAAGGTGACCCGGAAACTACAACTAATCCAGAATGCGGCAGCTAGACTGGTGACTGGGAGCGGCCGCCGAGACCACATAACACCGGTCTTGAAAGACCTACACTGGCTCCCAGTACGTTTCCGAGCACAATTCAAAGTGTTGGTGCTGACCTTTAAAGCCCTAAATGGCTTTAATGCTTTGTTGAAAGCCGCCCAGAGTGGCTGGGGAAACCCAGCCAGATGGGCGGGGTATAAATAATAAATTATTATTATTATTATTATTATTATTACATCACACACACACACACACACACACACACACACACACACCATCTTAAAACATTCTCCCCTGTGCAAAGATAATTAGCTAGATTTGGCAGGAAGGGGGAAGAATGAACCTTCAAGTCAATTTTTCTTTTTTTAAAGCAAAATTGTTTGTAACATCACTAGAAAATCACATAGAAAATGGAGGCAGAACCAAAAAATAAAGCCTCGATAGAAATTACATACCATCCCCCATTAGTTAAGTGGTCTGTTTCCAAGTTCTGATCTTACAGGTGTGCTGAGAGCTCCAACGCTCTTTCTCCTCCAGAATCGCTATATCTGCTACAGGTTTCATCCTTCCATAACAGCAAGGGATAGGTGACACACGCAAACCTGAGCCTTGTATGGATATGCAGGATAGTGGTTCCTTTGGATTAATTCTGCCTGGCGCCAATGGAACGGAGGTACTTCTCTTGGAGTTGCTTCCAGGAGCTAAGCAAGGCGACGATACATGATGAACCTGTAAAGTCCAAAACCTTTTATAATTGGACACTTGATTTCTCCCGGTTTGTCATGCTCCAAACACAACATAAATATAGATAGCTGAACATTTCTTAGACTTCGTTTGCCTTGGGAACCTCCACTCCATAGCTGTCGAACCTCCCTTTTTTTACGGGAAACTCCCTTATTCCAGCGCCGTTTCCTACTGCTATCCCGGATTGTTGATATCCCTTAAATTTCCCGGATTTCAAAGGAAGCAGCTCCTCTCCCTCCCTGCCGGCCAGGGAGGCTCCTCAGCTGCGTTGCTCGGCTGCCAATAAGGAGTCTGAGACCGACTGGGGGCGGAGCTTGCATGCCTTGTGCAGCCAGACCCTCACGCCCAACCAGAAAGCCAGCCTGCCTGTCGTCTACGCGCTCGCTCTTTCGCTCACCCGTTCGTGCGCAGCCCCTGGAGCGCAGGGTAGCAAGGCTACTTGGTGCCATTGCACCGCCCTTGCGGCATCCCTTATTTTCAAATCCGAAAGTTTGGGGGGAAATCCCTTATTTTCAAATCTGAAAGTTGACAGCTATGCTCCACTCATTCCCCAAAGGACGAGTCCCACACCCCGACATGAAGAAAGATGCCGCTGATAAAATGGCTGCGTTGCTGTTGGTTTCTGTTCCTTCCTTAGTGTTCCTCTGCGACGAACCTCTCCCCAAGCTACCCGCTTGACCCCTTTGTCCGTTACTAATTGTATTTATCACTGAGGTGTTCCGGGTTCGAATTACTTTTCGCCCCACCTCAATCCTTTGAGGTCCGCCTGAGTTGTTAATCCCTTTTATTCTAACTTGGGACAACTTAGTAACAGGGGTTTCTCTTGTCCAGCCAACGTGACCGTGGTAGATATATGCTCTATGCTCTGGGCTTGTGGGTTTAAATTGCCTCTCAGCTTGCAGTACTGGGCCTGTGTCTCCTCAGATCCCTTACTGCGTCAGTTAGCTAACTCCCTTAGCAACTGTGTAGCTTTACCAAGGCTTCACCCCTGCCCCTCCCGAGTGAAACTCCAAGACGCAAACTATCCCCTTTTGCAGGTAAGTTTTGCCTCTTCCCTGAGTTTATCCTCTCACAAGCTGGACCGAATAAACAACGATTTTCTCTTGGCTCAACAAAAGCAAGTCTTTATTTCGTACAGAACATAACGTTTCAGTATTTTATTAGTTCTTCAGTTTAGTTTCCAATCCAAACATAAACACTTTCAGTTTAGCAAACTGATCTTCATCCTAGCCTGGCCTAACCTAGCCTAACCTAGCCTACCCACCACTATCCTGGTCCCTCTCCCTCTTCTTTCCAGTCACCACTCCCTCCCTCCCTCTTCTCTTCTCACCAATGGCTGCTCCCTCCTTTTAAAGGGCGGAATGTCCCGCCTCCCTCGAGTGAACTGCCACTCAAACTTGGAGTGAACCTTAACTCTTTCAGAGAATCCCCTAACTTCGGAACACTCTGGTTCCTACTCGGCATCACATCACAGTCGGAATATGACAGTTTGTTCCCAAGGTGGTGGCGAGGGGTGTTGCAGGTGGGGGACAAAGGAAGATATTCTGAACGCCTTCAAAAGAGAAGGACATCAAAGAATCTATATAAATATCCGAGTACATTCACAACAAACCAGACAGTACGTACGCTCAGTATGTACCTGGGTCAAGGGTGGGTGTGGAGTTCTGCATTCAGGAGTTACCAGACTGGTTTCCCTAGAAAACAAAACATGCTTATGGGTTTGAGCACCTTCTGTGGGGACAAGAAGAAATAGCCGAGCGGGGAGCTGGGCTTTGATGTGGAGTTTCGAATCAAGCAAAGCTCACAGGTGGAAAAAATGTGCCAGCCCTTTCCCATTCATTCCACGTTATCTTGTTTTATTTGATCGTTTTATTTTACAAATGTCCACTCTGCCCTTTGATATGCGTACGTACATAGTTCAGGGGCAGTCAGCAATAGTAAACGCGATGGAAACAATGGAATCGAAACGATAGAACAGAGAGTAAAAGCAACAAGGGGGGGGGGAAGTAAACTAGTAGATTTACTTGCAGTATAAGGTTAGTGTCAAAAAGGTGAAACCTGATCCAATAATCTGTTTATTGAGCCTTCATTCTGATGTGTTTGTGGGGAGATTAGACAAGAAATTGTTATCTTACACCTTCAATTGCATCCTCCCAGCGATACGCTTACCACAAAGACTACTTTTTTAGGGAAAGCAGGTTCGTTGTGGAAAAAAAAACCCGATTCACTTTGAACACACAACCTGACTTTGAAAATATGTGATTGAATCTCTCCTGAAAGCAGTAACAGTCTAGTAGCACCTGTAAAAAGACCAGAAATTCCTATTGGCATCACCACACTTTTAAAAAGTTGAGCAACTGTGAAGTTAGGCTTTTTTTAAAAAAAGGTTCATAAAGCCACCCATTGTTTGAACGCTGCACGTGGTTCCTAATCCGACTTTAAGCCCAACCAATTCAGAGCACCTTTACCCCATTTGGCAAATGAATGAGCAGAGTAACGAAAGATGGGGGCCTACCTAGTAAGTAATCCAAGAGCTGTGAAACAAAGCCTTAATCTTAGCAACTGTGGGCTTTTGTGCATTCCAACCAGACATCGGGGGAACAATGGGGTGGGGTGGTGTGAGGAGACATTCCATCAAGGACAAGCTTAAACCCGAAGAACTCAAAGCTCCTTTTGTGATAAAGAGTGTGAACTACGCTACTGGGAATATTAAGGAGCCAGATTGCAGTTCGGAGGAGCATCAAGCTTCCCATTCTGCAGAGGAAATGATATTTTCATGACTCTTGGTGGTCGCCCCACATCCTTTAAGGCTGCAATCCTACACACCAGGAGCGCGTAGGGGCTGAGGAAGTTTCAGGGTCCCAAAAGTATTTTTGAGGGGACCAATCCCCATCAATATTCAGGAGGCATTTGGATCTGCCCCCTGGCGCCGTGCACAGACCGTCACGACGTCATGAGCTGTTATGTGCATGACGTCATGGTGTCGTACAATGTTGTGCGCAGGCCCCCTCAATCCCCTTAAGAAGGTGGCACTTCTGCTACACATTTACCAGGGGAGGAAGTCCCACTGAACTCAATGGGGCTTTCTTCTGAGTAGGCGGCTATAGAAGTGGCTCCCAGTTAGTGAAATAGTGTAGACCTCTTTTTTTTTTTCAAAAGCCAAGTCATGGCCCCCCTACTTTTGAATATTTTTGATATCTCCATGGTAGTTTTTGTTATTTCATGGTAGTTTTTGTTATTTGAATGGTGCCTCGGGCCCCCTGGGTGGGTTACACAGACCGCCTGGGCTCTGCAGACCACCAGTTGGGAACCACTGATCTATAGGATTGCATTGTTGGCCTGACAAACTGGTCTTCAATCCAGAAAGGATGCTGGAATTTGCCTCAAAATACCAATGAAGCCATGTTCAAAACAATTTTTCTTTGTCTCTCTGCCTGTAAATTGAAGATGCGTCACTTCTGACCTTTTGGTTTATTGATATTGGAGGGCTCCCAAAATCTGGAAATTAGTGTGTGATGGCGTTGACAGTCTCAAATAATCTCCAGATTTGATTTTCAACCCCAAAACAGTGATTTCAAAGGAGTAAAGTGGTACCTCGAGTTACAAACGTCTCAGGTTACAAACGCTTCAGGTTACAAACTATGCTAACCTGGAAGAGTTACCTCAAGTTGAGAACTTTGCCCCAGGATGAGAACGGAAATCGAGTGTCGGCGGCACAGCGGCAGCAAGAGGCCCCATTAGCGAAAACACGCCTCTAGTTAAGAACAGTTTCAGGTTAAGAACGGACCTCCGGAATGAATTAAGTTCGTAACTAGAGGTACCACAGTACAACTATTGGGTGCTGCCATTCTGTGGTAGCAATGTAACTTTCCCTACCTGGGCTCTCAATAATAATAATAATAATAATAATAATAATAATAATAATAATATATTATTTGTACCCCGCCCATCTGGCTGGGTCTCCCCAGCCACTCTGGGCGGCTTCCAGCAAGCATTAAGATACATTAACATATCACAGATTAAAAACTTCCCTAAACAGGACTGCCTTCAGGTATTTTCTAAATGTCGTGTAGTTGTTGATCCCTTTAACCTTTGATGGGAGGGCGTTCCACAGGGCGGGTGCCACTACCAAGAAGGCCCTCTGCCTGGTTCCCTGTAGCTTTGCTTCTCACAGTGAGGGAACCACCAGAAGGCCCTCGGCGCTGGATCTCAGTGTCCGGGCTGAATAATGGGAGTGGAGACGCTCCTTCAGGTATACAGGACCGAGGCCGTTTAGGGCTTTAAAGGTCAGCACCAACACTTTGAATTGTGCTCAGAAATGTACTGGGAGCCAATGTAGATCTCTCAGGACTGGTGTTATGTTGTCCCGGCGGCCACTCCCAGTCACCAGTCTAGCTGCCGCATTCTGGATTAATTGCAGTTTCAGGGTCACCTTCAAAGGTAGCCCCACGTAGAGCGCATTGCAGTAGTCCAAGCGGGAAATAACTAGAGCATGCACCACTCTGGCGAGACAGTCTGCAGGCAGGTAGGGTCTCAGCCTGCGTACCAGATGGAGCTAGTAGACAGCCGCCCTGGACACAAAATTAACCTGCGTCGACTTCCGGTTGGCGTGCCGGAGATGGCGGTCGGGGGGAAATGTCGCTCCTGACATTCCCCCGTCGGACCGGGCAAAGGGGTGCTCGCGCCAGCGCCGCGACCCCCAAAACCCCCGGGAAGGGCGTCCCGGGGTCCGGAGGACCCGCAGGAGCTCGGACGCCGGTCCCGATCCCAGGGAGCTCTTAGCGGGGCTCCCGGGAGCGATCGGGCGGCGGAGCTCTAGGGCCCGTTGACAGCCCCGTCCGGCGAAGCTGCATGACCGTCACCGCTGAGCGCGCCGATTCCTCTTAAATTTACAATTTGGAACTGTAAGTAACCTGCAAGAAAAAGCTTTAATTTTGACTCAATCTGACCTGGCTTGAGGACGAAAATACGGAGGTCCGTCCCTTGCCATTGTGTAACAACGACAGGGCATTGTTTGCACAGCTTTGAGAAGTACTGCCTGGAATTTGACACTTTGTTTCGGAGATTTAACCCTTGCGCCTCCCCGGTCCTAGGGGCAGATGAAGCTAATTTAACCTTTATGAGCGAGTGGATTATTTTGGAGTTTTGGAACTTTTGAAAAGTTTGTAAAAGTTTGGAAAAGTTAGAAAAGAACTGTTGCTAAAAATGGCGGGTGAAACAGGATGTGGATTTGACAACATTGCTGGAGGAATTGAAAAAACTTAGAATGGATTACAATGCTGGAGTGAAGAACTGAGAGCTGAGCTAGCTGCAGCTGGGAGCAGCACTGTGACTGAGATAAAGCAAAGCATAAACAATGGTCTGACTGGTCAGGATTTACAATCTAACCATGTGAACAGCGTACTTGTTGAGCCTAAACAGAGAAAGCCTACCCTGAAGACAACCGGCCGCAAAAGACTCATTCATTCAAGCTAAGAGCTGTCGTCACTATCAGGAAAAAGAGAAATAATAGAAGAATAGTCAAAAAACCACAGCTCAAAGACAAGCAGCGGAGAGGAAGTCGAGACAATCTGGACAGAATATGGAAGGGAAGGCCAAAGATCCTAATGGACATTGTTTTGGATGCAACTCTGCAGCAAAGACAATGGGTTCCAAAGTTGGAGCCTGCAGGAATAGGATGAACACTTATATAAAGTAACTGTTTTGTGGCCTACTGGTTTTTGAATACGGATTTGCAGGAACTGAATACAGTACGATTTTTGAAATAATGATATAAGATTGATAGATACTATAAATGATAAGCAATTTTGATGTTGAAATAGTCTGCACCTGGGACTGGGGGGGGATAGGGATTTGATTAATGTAAAAGAAAAGAACGTTAAAGATGTGAGTGGTTGGTAAGCGATTAGAAATTAAGGAATTAAGGAAATGTTAATGATGTGGAATTAGGAAACCTGGTAAGAATGTATGTTATGATAAATGAAAACAATGAGGGGGGGCGTGAGGAAGTCATCAGAGATTGTATAAATTGTATGTGATCTGGCCTGAACCGGGGCTGGACAAAAATTGGAAAATCTAATAAATATTATTTTTAAAAAAAACAAAATTAACCTGCGTCTCCATGGTCATCTGAGAGTCCAAACTGACTCCCAGGCTGCGTACCTGGTCCACAGTTACCCCATTCAGGACCAGGGAATCCCCCACACCCACCTGCCCCCTGTCCCCACAAAACAGTACTTCTGTCTTGTCAGGATTCAACCTCAATCTCTCCCGAAGGCCTCCCCCTACATCCTCAAAAATTGCTCCAGGGGGTTGGGAGAGTCTCTGGGGCAGATTCTGAGAGAGTACAGGGAGAGAAGAATGAAGGGAAGTCCTACTGCATGAGAAGAATACAGCTCATGCAGCATTTGATGCAACTCATGTCCTCCCCAACGTTTCAACTCTGCGATTTTTTTTAACAATATATATTTTTAATCCTGTCTGTCTCCCCTAGCTGCTGCTCCTTTGACACCTTCCCCTTCCGCTGCACCTAGTGCTCATAGCTCATGGTTCAATCGTCACCTGCAGACACAGATGCCTCCCGTGGCTCCCACATGGTCTTCTCCCTGCCCTGAAATTAACTTGAAGGAAGAAAGTCAATACAATAAGAGGCAATGTGTGCTTGGTGGGAGAGTGTGTTTGTGTTTGTGTGTGTGCCCACGACAGATTCTCTGCAAGGCTAGAACTCGCAGGCATCCAATGAAGCTGAATCTTGGAAGACGCAGTGATGGCAACCAACCAATCTGGCTTTAAAAGAGGATTAGACAGAATTCTGGATCCCATTAATGAGGTCTGAGTTGGGTAACATATCCCCATCCACAATTATGAAGGAGCATTCTGCCTGGACATTGAAGTCCAGCACTGAGGGCCTTCTGACGGTTTCCTCCCTGCGAGAAGTGAGGTTACAGGGAACCAGGCAGAAGGCCTTCTCGGTAGTGACGCCTGCCCTGTGGAACGCCCTCCCATCAGATGTCAAGGAAATAAACAACTGACTTTAGAAGACATCTGAAGGCAGCCCTGTTTAGGGTAGTTTTTAATGTTTGATGTTTTATCGCATGATGATGATGGTGATGATGATGATGATGGGAGCTGCCCAGAGTGGGTGGGGAAACCCAGCCACATGGATGGGGTATAAGTAATAAATTATTATTATTATTATTATTATTATTATTATTATTAGGATAGCCAAGAGCTTCTGTGATCCTCCTGCTCTCAGTTTAATCTGTAGACTGAGGCTATAATCCTTTACCTGGGAGTAAGCCCCATTGGGGTCAATGAGACTTCTGAGTAGACACATGTAGGATACTTCAGTTGGTAAAGCATGAGACTCTTAATCTCAGAGTCACGGGTTTGAGACTCACGTTAGGCAAAAGATTCCTGCTTTGCAGGGGGTTGGACTAGATGATCCTCGTGGCATAGCTGTCAACTTTCGGATTTGAAAATAAGGGATTTTTTCCATACTTTCGGATTTGAAAATAAGGGATGCCGCTAAGGGCGGTGCAATGGCACCAAGTAGCCTCGCCACCCTGCGCTCCAGAGGCTGTGCGCAAACGGATGAGCGAAAGAGCGAGCACATAGATGGCAGGCAGGCTGTCTGTCTGGTTGGGCGTGAGGGTCTGGCTGCACAAGGCATGCAAGCTCCGCCCCCAGTCGGTCTCAGACTCCTTATTGGCAGCCGAGCAACGCAGCTGAGGAGCCTCCCTGGCCGGCAGGGAGGGAGAGGAGCTGCTTCCTTTGAAATCCAGGAAATTTAAGGGATATCAACAATCCAGGATAGCAGCGGGAAACGGCATTGGAATTAGGGAGTTTCCGCAAAAAAAGGGAGGGTTGACAGCTATGCCTCGTGGTCCCTTCCAATGCTACAATTATATGATTCTGTGAAATTCATGGGGGAGAGGGTTATTGATGGCTACTAGCCATGATGGCAACACTCTGCCTCCACAATTGGAGGGAGCAATGTGTCTGAGTACCAGTTGCTGGAAGCCACAGTAGGGCAAAATGCTCTGGTCCTTGGGTTCTGTTTGCTGATTTCCCACAGGGATGGGATGCTGGACTAGATGGGTCACTGGCCTGATCCAACAGGCTCTTCTTATGTTCCGTTTTACAAATGTGTCCACGGGCCCCAAAATAATAGCAGGTCCCAGCCCTAACTGCTGCTGAAGCAAGAGTCATGGCAGTGAAAATCTCTGTGATCTGCCCCTAACTGCTGCTGCACCCCCCGTTAGTGCTTAATTTATTTTGTTACTTTTATTCCTATGAAATATATTAAGGCTGCTTTTTACTCTCTGGGCAAACGCCCATCTGAAGCAGCTCGTGAGCAAAACAAAAGATAAAAACAGTGCTACGTTTAAAATAGTGCAACCTTTAAAACTTTAAAAACTTAGCACTACCAATCGGCACTTGACATAAAAATTATAGAACCGGAGAGAAAAATAATTGAGTCAGACAGTCACCCAGCTAGCACAATGTTACCCAGCTATTTCTCTTTCCAGAAATAGTTGTGAAAAGAGAGGAGGGAGGGATGTAGCTCATCACCTGCTTTGCAAGCAGAAGGTCCCTGGTTCAAACCCCAAGATCCCCAGGTAGCACTCAGAGACACTCCCTCCTCAAAGCCTCAGAGAGCTACTCCAGTCAGCATAGACAATACTATTCACCAATTTCTGTGTTCACTAGGCATGTGCTTCAATTCCCTTTGGTTTCTCCTGCTTCTTGGATTAGACACATGGACATTCCCATGCAATCAGAGATTACCCAGAGAACTGGATGATGTCACAACGCTATGTAGCCAATCAAGTTTAGCAGTATGATGACATCACTGAGGACAAGCACAGGCAATTAGGAACAAGAGGAATGTCAACGAATAAGCGAAACACTTTTGAAAGCAGTACCAAAAACAAGCCAAAAAAAAAAAAACCCAAAAGAAAGCAAAAAAAGCAAAAATCCACCACCCTGAAGAATAGCTTTTTCTTTCAGTTCCCTTTGGTTCCTTAGTGGGTGTTTTCTCCTGCTCCTTAGATTGGATACATGGGCATTCCCATGCAATCAGGGATAACCCAGAGAAGCGGATGATGTCACAATGCTATGTAGCCAATCAAGTTTCGCAACATGATGACATCACTGAGGATAACCACAGGTAATTAGAAGCAAGAGGAATGTCAATGAATAAGTGAAACACTTTTGCAAGGAGTGGCAAAAACAAGCAAACCAAAAACCTAGAAACAAAAAACAACAACAACATAGCTTTTCCTTTTCCTTTTCTTTCTTGGGCAGAATTGAAAATGCTGGCAAAAAAACCTCCACTTGAGTATTTTCAGCTCAGCTCTAATTAGCAATAATGTCCTTTCCACCAGCCTATCCATAGGCAGTTGCATTAAGCCTGGTGCGTCAGGAGCTGAAGCAATGCAGCAGCACATCTCCATATGGGTCTGCAACCAGTCTGTGGAGGCAGATGAAACTGAAAATGGCTGGGAGCTTGCCCTGAGCAACTGAGGCTTTAAAGTTAGATTTCTGTCTGGAGAGAGCCAGGCAGGGTGCGGGGGCACAAAGCTGGTTGAAAATAAGAAGGCTTGAATTACAGCATCTCATTTGCTCTCCTCGTCCCCTCTGCCCAATGGAAATCAACTTCCAACACCGAGCGAAATGGCATCTGTCTGCAGATGGGGGGGGGGCAAACGTGCACAGCTGTCAGTTCTGACAGGTATCAGAATTGTTTTTACGAGCGCACGCATCATTATCCACGCTGAACTTGATAACTCCATTTTCAGTGCGCCATCAAGCAGGCCAATCGCTTCCTCTCCAGAGGTGAGGTAGTTTTTAATCCAACAAGTGTGGAGAACTATAGGAAGATCCATCTGCTCCTGCCAGTCCTTCCCAGAGAGCTCGTCGCAGATGCTTTTCTAATCATGAGCTCGTGAGTGAAAACGGTGGCATCTGTGAAATTGTTCTGCACCAGCAGCAAGGAACCCCTGGCCCGTAGGCGTAATGTTTCTACCAAGTGGTACCCACCTGCCCTCTAGATGTCAGCATCAAGGAGCTGTCAAGGAGGCAGGTCAACCACAGAGCAGGCACACACACACACACGGCAGGCACAGAATGCAATTAGCTCTTTATTAACAGCCTTGGGCTTGCCAATCAGAAGGTCGACGGTTCGAATCCCCACGACAGGGTGAGCTCCCGTTGTTCGGTCCCAGCTCCAACCTAGCAGTTCGAAAGCACATCAAAGTGCAAGTAGATAAATAGGTACCACTCCAGCGGGAAGGTAAACGGCATTTCCGTGTGCTGCTCTGGTTCGCCAGAAGCGACTTAGTCATGCTGGCCACATGACCCGGAAGCTGTCTGCGGACAAACGCCGGCTCCCTCAGCCTATAGAGCGAGATGAGCGCCGCAACCCCAGAGTCATCTGCGACTGGACCTAACGGTCAGGGCTACCTTTAGCTTTTAACAGAAAATAACAACACAGCAGAGTTCTCTGGTTGGCCTTAATCCACCTTAGACATTGCTGGAACTGGGTTTGGCTCTTCCTCTGGGCCGGTCTGGCCCATTGCTCAGCAATGTGCAGGACTCTCCTTGATCGGGGTGTCAGAGGGGAAGGCAAGCCACCAGGTAGCAGGGCCAACCTTCGACTCCTCTCTATCTGAGTCTGTGCTCACAGTGTGACTCTCAGTCTCTAACCCTGTCCTGAAAGGCCCTCCTTCTCCTTACTCCTCGATTGCTCAAACCCCAGGCTTCTAGCACCTCCTAGCTTGTCTCTTCTGCAGACTGCTCTTCAGTGTCCCACCACCAGGATCTGGGATCTAAGTCATCATCTTCTGTGCCCTCCCTGGGCAGCTCTTGGGTGGGTAGCTCCCACCACTCTTCCTCATCCAGCCAGTCCCTGACAGCCAGGTTTGAGGCAGTTAAAGGTGTGCTTTCCTGTTGAAATCAGGATTTGCAAACCTCTGAGCTTCATCTGACATTGTGGGAGCACCAGGTGTGTGTGGGGGGGGACATCAGATCATCTGTCAAAATGATCCGCCAAGGGGGGCTCTAGGATAGTTCCACCACCTCAGAAGTTCAGGGTGTGTCTGATGGCCCTGGAGAAGGAACTCTTTGTGGCAGTTCCTAGACTGAGGAAGTCCCTCCCCGCAGCTGATAGCATAACTCTTTAGCCTGGCCTTTGACACCTGAGATATGTGTGTTCTCAGGACGCACCCTATTCCTGTGATCAGAGCTTGCCAGAGACATTTCAGCAGCTGAGGTGAACCCCCAAAATGGAGAGCCCCCTTTCCACCAGGAAAGAAGGGTTGGTGAAGATCAAAACATCAGGAAGAACTTTCTGACAGTAAGAGTTGTTCAACACTGGGATACCCACCCACAAGAGGTGGTGGACTCTCCTTTAACTTGGAGGTTTTTAAATAGAGGTTGGACAGCCATCTGCCATGGATGAGATTCCTGTACTCCAGGGGGTTGGACTAGATGACCCTTGGGATCCATGCCAACTCTACAGTTCTATAATCTGCTGCCCCTGGAGACCCTGCCTCACCTAGCCTCATGGGTGGGCCAGCTCTGCCTGTGACTGCGATTTGTTTTAACTGTTTTTAACATTGAATTTTATTATTTTTGCTATCACACCCCTGGACCTGATGGTGAAAAGCAGGTAGCAAGAAGAAGAGTTTGGATTTGATATCCCGCTTTATCTTTTTTTTTTTAATATAAATTCTTTATAGTTTAAAAGAAAAAGGCAAAGACAAGAAAGAAATATATACAATACAAACACCTACACCTACAACATACAATATACAATATACAAACATAACACCAACAGAAAAAGTATAACAATGCTATTATTCCTAAAGTATATAAAATGTATACATAAAGAAAAAAATCAATCCGCTAAAAACAACTTCCAGTTATTCTTACTGTATGTTATCACTACCCGAAGGAGTCTCAAAGTGGCTAACCTTCTCCTTTCCCTTCCTCCCCCACAACAAACACTCTGTGAGGTGAGTGGGGCTGAGAGACTTCAAAGAAGTGTGACTAGCCCAAGGTCACCCAGCAGCTGCATGTGGAGGAGCGGGGAAGCGAATCCGGTTCACCAGATTACGAGACTACCACTCTTAACCACTACACCACACTGGCTCAGCAAGTCATCAACAGCAATGGTGTGCTGGTCTAAAGGATGCTGTGTGACCTGTTGCATTCATCTCTTGAGCATAAAGCAAGACCCTACAATAGATTAGTGAAGGTTGCACCAAGGAGGGGCCAGAGAGGAGGTAAGTGGCTCCTACTACCCCCTCCCCCCCATTTTAGGAAGAATGTGGAACAAACCATCAGGGTGTGGGCAGAGGGGAGCCTCTCCTTCCTTCCTTCCCTCCCTTCCCCCCTGCTGCTGGTCCCCCACTGCAATGTGCTGTCTACTTGGTAGATACTAACAGCACCTCTTCAGCACTGGCTATAGGTCGATATGAAATTATACAGCTTGAAATGGCTTTTCTTTCGAATTGGATGCAATTGATCCATTGCAAGATCTGAGAGGCAAGGGAGATCTACATTGCCAAAGTCAATCCAGCCGCAGCAGAGAAAACCTCTAATTGCCCTTTCTCTATTGCTCCGGAGAAGCTCTTATTTTGTTTTGCTTTCCTAAGAACCCTTAACTCAATACTGCTGCCTCCTCCTCTGGGGCTTTAAGCAACAGGAGTATATGCAACTTGTGGCTGGATTAAAGGCCTAGGAACAACGCAGCCCAGTTGCTCCCCCTGTCCCGTTAACATCTATTTATGCAGCATACAGAATCATCAGACGTGTGAGAGTTCTCTAACTCGTGGGAGAATCAAAGCCCTGCATGTGGGAGTCAATGCTCATTGCACACAGATATATGAGAATCCTAGCTTATTCCAGGCCCAACCAGACATGAAGTTCCTTGCATGAATGCCATGAATCATCATAGTGTAAGAGAAAGCATTAGCAGGACTGGGACCCTGGGAAGGGAGAGTTCAACCCTTTCCTCAGCGGTCCCAGTGACCTCCTTCCCATCAAAGCTATTTGCACTGTAAGAGAAACCGCCATTGCCACAAATTAAGGTTTCTCTCCTAAGGCAAATAGCAGTTTGGGGTGGGGCAGGAAGTGTTTGTCACAATTGCAGCAGGAGGGAAAACAATTAAACTCTTCTTCCTGGTGGTGAACACACCACACAATTAAAGCCCATTACTTTCACCAAGGAATCCTGGGAACTGTAGTTTGCCCCCCCCACAAAGCTACAATTTCCACTACCCTTAACAAACTACAACTCCCAGGACTCTTGGTGTGTATGCAGCCCCGACCCCTGCAATCCTGATACTGAATGCCCCTCCCCTGACTGCTATTTATATTTTTTAAAATTAAGTGTACATTAATTGCCTTCACACAATTGGCATCATGTCCACTACTGACTTAGGCTGCATGTCCCATAGAATTTAGTAGGACTTACTTCTGAGTAGACCTAGATAGGAAGACACTGTTAGGCAGCAAGGGAGCTGTTTCCATGACCAGGGAGACTCAGTCTGGGCAACATGGCAGCCCTGTTTTGTGTTCTTCACCACCTCTGTAAAGTGTAATAATATGTACCCTGTCTTATATATATATATATATGATGTGTGCGTGTGTGTGTGTTTTATCTCTTTTTATTTAAATAAACAAATGAAATTTAATATTTAACAATACAGAGAATAAATCTTCTATTAAAAAATAGCCAATCAACCACACAGAGCACTCGATGCAACACAGAGGACGCAAACTCAATGCATATTTATTCTTACACACTTGAGGAAACGGAACACTTTGAAGAACTCTCAAGTCTGGGTGTTGAATAAAAGAAAGATAGAAAATTATTCACTGACCAAACAACTGCACCACAGTGAAAAATGCATCGGGGAGGTGTCCGTTAAACGAACTATTCACGCTATTAAAGCTTATGAAGGGGGAAACCATGTAACATTGAAGTGGTGTTGTTGTGTCACTTCCTTAATTACCCTCTGGTGTTGGGTCAAGTGCTCAAATAGAGCCATGTCCCAGATGTGCCAATGTCCTCATGGCAACACATTTCCCTGCTCCTGCTTCATATCATTGGCTGCTGTGGACAGGAGACCAGGTATTTGTACAAAGTTGTGCTTCACCAGGCTATGGAAAGAGAAGAGCTGCTCTTATTGCATTGCTATCTCCACCTTATTCCACCATAAGGACATAAGAAGGTGAGCCTGGTGGATCAGACCAATGGTCCATCTAGTCCTAGATTCAGGTAGGTAGCTGTGTTGGTCTGACGCAGTAGAAATATATTTTTAAAATATAAATAATTGTCCAGTAGCACCTTAGAGACCAACTACGTTAGTCTCATGTTAGTAGCTTCGAGAACACTGTCCAACCATCTCATCCTCTGTCGTCCCCTTCTCCTTGTCCCCTCAATCTTTCCCAACATCAGGGTCTTTTCACATCCCTTTTCCCATTCATATTAGGTTTGTTAGATTGTAAGCTTGCTGGCTGAGACTGTGCTGGTTCTTCTTTTTTAAAAAACAACAACAATGTTTTATTTAAACAAAGTCTACTGATACATTTATAAACAGAAAATGGGATAAACTACATAAACAAATATCTTACCATGTAACTCATTCCAGTAATGCACAAAACAATTCCATCTCTCTGCATACATAATATTCCATTTTACACCTTCTCTTTTCCCAATAGCACCTATCAATTTATCCTGCGCTGCCACTTCTGACACAATTCATTAGCCATTCCCAAACAGTTGGTACATTCTGGTCTTTCCATTTTCTTACCCAAACGATTTTTTGCAGCCATTAGTAAGACAGAGACTAAAGATCTCGATCTCTTCTTCATCTCACTTTCAACAAAGTTAAGGCAAAATCAACAAAACAGTAGGTCTTCTTATAATGCCTGCTACATCTGAAATGCACTGTGAAATTGTTCTCCAGCAAGTTGTAGCAAATGGGCATGCCCAACACACAAGGACAGCACATCCCATTTTGCCACCCGAGGCAGAATTAGATCACAGCAGCAACTCACACAGAGACACAATGGACAACCTCTTTCAAGGGGAGGCGATTTTTCCTGGTTGCTGGATGGAGAGTTACACACACACACCAGCATTAGCTACCCACATATCGGATTCACAAACCGGGTGACCATATTTTGTCCCTTTCTGACCTCAGAAGCAGAACAATACTGAGTGTTGCGGTTTATTATTGTGCTGGCAAAGCAATCAGCCTTTATTACATACTGGAATCAAATAAGAGGTGCTGTTTTTGTACTGTTTTCTTCATTTATTTTATGTGGGAGAATGATGACCATGGCTTGGTGGAGAATTTTATTTTTATTTTATTTTTAAAAGCACACTTACTATAAATTATAAAACAGATATTAAAACTAATTTCCAGTTAATGGTCGACTCTGGCCATCAAAACTTTGCCCTAACAGAAAGATCTTGCAAAATCATCATTTTTGTTGTTGTTGTTTTATTAACATTTTATTGCAAACAAATATTGTCCTCTTTCCCCATTTCCATCCTTTCCCAAGCTATCCCCTACGTGGACATCTCACACATTTTTGAAAGTGTCCAGTGTTGGACTGGAATCCAGTAAATAGCAACAGCCTCAATGCTACCATGCCCTCTCCTCATTCTCAGGGCCACTACACCTGCTTCCTAGCTGATCCCACCTCCTCACCTTAACCTAACCCCTTTCACACTCTGCATATAAACTCCTGACCAAGAAGCTAACCAGGAGAAAAGATAAGGAATGGGAGAAATATGGCAAAAAGAGAAGGCGGGAGAAGTGGCAATTCTAATCAGAGCACGTTTGACAGTGGAACGGACTCAGGAGGCGATGAATTCTCCTTCACTGGAGGTTTTTAACCAGAGGCTGGGTGACCACATGTCAGGGGCACGTTAGCTGTGCTTCCAGCATTTCAGGGGGTTGGACTAGATCAGTGTTTTTCAACCTTTTTTGGGCAAAGGCACACTTGTTTCATGAAAAAAATCACGAGGCACACCACCATTAGAAAATGTTAAAAAAATTAAGTCTGTGCCTATATTGACTATATATAAAGTAATTCTCTTGAATTGGAATCATATAAACACAAAGAAAGTATTTTATAATTACTTTATTATGAAATAGTAAGTAAACAGAAATATGAAAAATTATAAAATACTTTATTCAGTGCGCAACCTGGGCCTGTTTGGCTGAACACAAAGCTGATATTCTGGCTGGAATCGAAGAAAGACACACACGTAGCTCTTCGTCAACAGCTCTCAGTCTCTCTCTGTATTTTTCAATTTTTCCCACGGCACACCAGGCAACTAGTGTGCCGCGGAACAGTGGTTGAAAAACACTGGACTAGATGACCCTCGGGGTTCCTTCCAACTCTACAATTCACCGATTCTGTGTCTACAGAACGCCTACGAAGCATGGTAGCATCAGCCTACCACCTCTATGCCAAAGGACCCGCATTGTGTAGTGTGGTTAGAAATCTGACAAGCATGTATCATGTTGTCATGTTAGGCAAGCACTGAATACATTTTTTTAATTTTTATTAAGGATTTTCTTGATTTACAAAGGTATGTGCATTGTCTCTTTCTTGTTCTTTCCATGTAACATTTTTATACAGCAGTTTCGTTTGTTGAGACATTAGGAAGAGAAGGGGGAGAGGTGTGGGTAGGATGCGGAGATGGGTAGGATGGGGTGGCGGTATTTCTATTTTACTTAATATATGCAGGGTTAGGTGTCAGCGTCTTTTGTGCAGGTTCTCTGTTGTTTGCTTGTGCTCTTTTAGTGGTGAGAGAGGTCAGAGTTGGCGTAGGGTGTTGGAAAGACATGTCAGGAGCAAACATGGACCAATGGTACCAAGTAGTATGGGAAACAGCCCTACTAGAAAAACTAACCAATAAGCTAAAACTGACACGGGGACAAACAGAAGAAGACACCTTCATCCCGGTATGGCTCCCCTTCATCACACACACAGCCCAAATAGACAATGACAGAAATCTACCGGCAGCATACAAATCAATATGGCTAACCTGACCAAAAACACTCACCCACCCCACTCACACAGGAAACCAAAGATCACCACAGCCTACCACAAATGAACAATCACTGAATACATTTTTAATGTTGAAGAAGGCTTTCCCTGAAGTCTGCCCCAGCCATTTCATGGAATAATAATTGCACGCTTGTTTTTAATTGTACCGAGTTTGTAATATTTTGTTTTGTTTTGTTTTAATCTTATTCTATTGTGTGACACTTTGGTTACTTTGCGTTGTGATGCGGTGTATAAATAAATAAGCGCATGATAAATAAATAGCAGGTCACATTTCAAATATGCCATCTGTTAAGACTTAAAAAGGTGAAAGGCTGAACAAATCCCCAAGAACTGGTTCGCCTATGATAGGTCAAAAAGTTAAAGGACCCCCTAGACGGTTAAGTCCAGTCTAAAGCGACTATGGGGTTGCGGTGCTCATCTTGCTTTCAGGCTGAGGGAGACGGCGTTTGTCCACAGACAGCTTTCCGGGTCATGTGGCCAGCAGGACTAAACTGCTTCTGGAGCAATGAAGCACTGTGACGGAAACCAGAGTGTACGGAAACACCGTTTACCTTCCCGCTGCAGCGGTACCTATTTATCTACTTGCACTGGCATGCTTTCGAACTGCTAGGTTGGCAGGAGCTGGGACAGAGCAACGGAAGCTCACCCTGTCGAACGGATTCGAACCGCTGATCTCAAACCGATCAGCAAACCCAAGAGGCTAGGTGGTTTAGACCACTGTGTCACCCACTCCCCCTATGCCTATGATAGTAACATAGGAAACTGCCTTACATGGAGTCTGACCCAAGGCTTTTTTTCAGCTGGAACTTGCCAGCGCTCAGTTCCGGCACCTCTCAGGTGGGTGCCATTGCCATTCTAAGACAATGAGGGAGGTGTTAATTGTGAGTTCCGTCACCTCTTTTTCTAGAAAAATATCCCTGTCTGACCATTACTCCATTGAGCCCAGTATTGTCTATGCCAGGGGTCCCCAGACTCACCGCGCGGCGGGCCGGTTCCTCTTGCGACGATCACGCGGAGGGGGGGGGGCGGAGGGCATGGGAGTGCATGCCCTCGCTTTTTCCAGCACAGCGCGGCACCGGAAATAGCTTGTGCATGTGCACACAGCATTTTGTGCATGCGCAAACGCTATTTCCGGTGCCACATCAACCCGGAGAGCTGCACCGCGCTGGTAAAAGCGGGTGGCGGCAGCGAGCGGCGGGGGTTGCCGGGGGTCACCAGGGGCCGGATAAACGAGCCCCACGGGCCGCATCCGGCCCACGGGCCATAGTCTGGCGATCCCTGGTCTATGCCGACTGACAAAGGCTTTCCAGGATTCCAGACTTGGTACATTCACAGCCCTAACTGGAGATGCCAGGAAATGACACTGGGACATTCTGCATGCAAAGCAGATGCTGTGGCACTGAGCTATAGCCCTCCCCCTGGTGTCCAGTGCCAACTCCAGAGCCACAGTTTCAGGTGTACCCTGTTAGTGTTTAAGATTACCTATGAGCACGTGCAGCTTGCCTTTCCTTCATCACCAAGCAAGGAAATACTGTGCATCCCTGCTTGTCTGGAAGTACAGAGCTTCCAAGGCAGATGGCAGAGCTCCCTTATAGGCCTGAACGCCGGCATCTCTCTTTTTTAGAAATTAAGCACTGCCCACACACCACTTGACAGCAGACAACGCAGTCCAAAAAATATATATGCCTGGAACATTTATAGCTTATGCAGAAGTTCTCAAGCTGCGGCCCGTTAGCTCCATTCCGGTAGTCCACGGAAAGCTTGCAGAACTGTTAAAGAATCATAGAGTTGGAAGGTCCACCCAAAGGTCCTCTAGTCCAACCCCCTGCAATACAGGAATCTCAGCAAAAGCATCCTTGGCAGATGGCCATCCAATCTCTTCTTAAAACCCACCAAGGACGGAGAGTCCACAACCTCTCGTGGGGGACTGTTCCACTGTCGAAGAGCTCTTACCATTAGAATGTTCTTCCTGGGACTCAGCTAGACTGGTAAAGAAAAAGCAATTTATATGTGTTGTATGTGCGATATAGCATTGTGCCACCAGATGGCGATGTGGAGTCCTGATTTTTCTCTACCTGTTTTCCCTGTTTCAATTTACAACGCTTTATACTGAAACGCTTCTTTGACCCAGCCCTGGTGTTTAGTCGGAATCTTCTTTTTTGTAACTTGGCCCTGCTGCTAATTTTTTTTTGTGAAGATGGAGAACCAGGTTGTTTTCACCAGGGATGGATGATCCAACTGGCTAGCAATGCCCTCCTGAACACAGGCCAGCAATTTTCAGTAATTATTATTATTTATTAAATTTATACTTCCCTTCATCCAAGGATGACAGGATGGTTTACAATATAAAAAGATAAAAATACATTACATAGTAACAAACAAAAACAATAACACACACACACACACACACACACACACACACACACACACACCCTGTGTAATGATTAAAAGGCTATAGATTGCTTAATTAGCCAAAGGCCTGGGAGAAGAGGAATGTTTTTGCCTGGCACATCAAGATAAGCAAGGAAGGTGCCAGGAGAGCCTGCCAGGGGGGACAAGCAGGGAGCCACCACAGAAAAGGCCCGTTCTCATGTTGCCACCCTCCAATCAATATAACTATCCTTCCACCCCCAACTTTACGTTATAAAGGTCTTCCCAGGAGCCTGGCCTAAGGCCTGTGAATATCACTCATAATACAGCACCGGTTTCAATGAAGATACAGATGCCAAAGGAAAAGCAAGACCCCACCCCCAGCAATTGTCAAGTGGCCTGCACACACAAAAAGTTAAGAGAACTGCTAGCTTAAAATTATGCTTTCTGTGCCACTTACACCAATCACAGGAAACAGGGGTAAGTTCACCGACCCCAATATCATTGACTATGACTGGCAGCAGCTCTCCAGGGTCTTGGGCAGATGTCTGCCCCCCGCCCCCGCCCCCGAATTCAAAGCACCACTGAGCTATGGCCTGCTCATAGCTGTGAGCGTTGTCGTTTAAAAACAAACACACACCTAGCTTGGGCTCCTCCTGTGCCTTAAAAAAAACAGCTTGCTGCTTATGAATCACATACTTTATACGGTATGGAGATATAAACATCATGGCCTGCTAATTTTGGAGCATCGAATCGATGTTTTACATCGGCTGATTGGGGTGGGTGGGGAGATGGCAATTAGCATTGCCACTTGATTGGGGTGGGGAGAAATCCAGCCTAGGCTGGGCGCGTGGCTTTTAACAACAGCCTTATTTTACAGATGAAGAGCTGGTGAAGCTTTTAAGGAGAAAAGTCATTCGTGGGGGAAAGGATTCATCGACGGCTACTAGCCATGATGGCTCTGCCCTGCCTCCACAGTTGGAAGCAGCAATGCTTCTGGATAGCAGTTGCTGAAAAACACAGGAGGGGAGAGTGCCGCTGTGCTCGAATCCTTGCCTACTGGTTTTCCCATGGACATCTGGGAAAACAGGGTGCTTAACTAAATGGGTCATTGGTAAGGGTGCCAACTTGAATAAAACATTGGGGTGGGGGACAGGTAAGCCACGCCCTGCATAATCAATCACAAGACCCGGTGCACACATACCATTTAAATGGCAATGCCCATCAACTTTGGGGGAACCTGGTCCCCTCAAATATTTTAATGGGGGGACCGCAGCCAGGGACCTCAGCCCCTAGGAGTTAAAAACTATGCAATGGCCTGATCCAGCTTCTCATGTGCTTACGAAGCAGTGTGCCTCCACCCGCCGCTCGATTTCCCCTTAAAGGCACAGGCGGCTTTTGTTTTTTAAAGTTGGCAACCTCCGCACCAACTCGGTACTTTCCGATTCTGACTGCATACGGCTCGGGGTTTTTTTCTTTGAGCAGCACCTCCCCATGAAAAAATAAAATAAAAACAACGCACAGAGATACGCACACCAACGGCTGCTTTAACTCCTCCTCCTCTCTCCCCCCCTATCTTTGCCCGCCCCCAAACCAAAGCTCCCTCCACTGGCTGCGATCGGCGCTGCGCGCACCGAGCAGGGCGCACGGAGGAGGAAGCGCCACCAAAGACGCGCGACTTTGGTGCGTTTGGGGAACAAAAAGCGAGCGAGCGGGCGGGCGAGAAGGCGCTCACCCGCCTCCCTCCCGGGAGAGCCGTGGCTTTAAATGCTGGGGGCTGAGCGCTCGCCGGGGACTCCAGCGCCCGCCTCGCTCTCTCCAGCCACCCGATCCGGCTCCCGCTTGTTGCTCAGGCCGGCTGGTGAGGCAGGCGTGCGGCTCGCAGCCGGAGCGCACAGCGCTGCGACCATGAGCCACCTGCGGCCGGGCTGAGCTGAAGGGGGGAAGCCACAACTCTCTGTTGGCTGTTGCTCCCCCCCAAGGGGGGACGAATAAAATCCCTCCAGCCGTCAGGGACAAGGTGGACTAACCGGCTCCCCAGGAGCCTCGCAGCAGCGCCGTCGCTTGGTAAGTTTCCAGCGCCGTCGCCACCACCAGCAGCCGCTCTCCGGACGGAGGAGGAGGAATAGGAGGAGCGGGGGAAGGTATGGGGAGTGGATCAGGTGACGGCAGCCAGGCACACCTGGGCTGATCTCCGGCTTGTTTGTGCAGAGAAGGCGGCGGGAGAGGTGAGTGGCTCTCTCTGGCTGCTGCTGGCTGCTCGCGTCTCTCTTGGGCTGTAGCTGGGCAACCTGGTGGGCGCCGGCACCCCGCCCCTCCTCTCTCCCCCACCCCACCCCACCCCCCCAAAAAACTTTGATCGCTGGAGGAAGAATGTGATGGAGGAGCGCGAGGGGGAGCGCAGCTCGCGGAGAAAAGGATCCCGCTGGGAAAACTCGCCGCGAATCAATAAATAAACGAAGGTGGCCGGGAACTGGGCTGGGCTTTCAGCGTGTTCTCCAGCAAACACGTCATTTAAAACCAACAGCCTCGTGGGCAAAGTTAGCCCAGACGTGGAGTGGCATTGTAAGGCTTTGGTTCTCCTTCGGGTGCTTTCCAAATCAATTCGGGAAGAGGCGCTTCAGTAACGCTGTAAGAGTCCCGTTTGCATTTTATATACATATATAAAAACGCTGATGGGAGAATGTGTGTCTTGCCCCTTAAGAGTCCTAAATGTTTGGAATGAAGACTTACTGAATGAAATTGAAGTTCATTCTCTCGATAAGTGTGTACGCTGGTGGCCTTTGACAAGGGGCTGATCCAACCTCAGCCTCTCCTCGGCAATATGGAGAGAAGAATGGCCTACCTTGCTGGGTTGTCGGATGAACTGATTAGATGATGATGGTCTGTGCCAGTGGTTCCTAATTAGCTAAGTCCTGTGGACCCCGTTTTTCAAAAGCCAAGCCATGGACCCCCTATTTTTGAATAGGTGGCGCTGTGGGTTAAACCACTGAGCCTAGGGCTTGCTGATCAGAAGGTTGGTGGTTCGAATCCCTGCGACGGGGTGAGCTCCCGTTGCTCAGTCCCAGCTCCTGCCCACCTAGCAGTTCGAAAGCACGTCAAAGTGCAAGTAGATAAATAGGAACCGCTCTGGCGGGAAGGTAAACAGCGTTTCCGTGTGCTGCTCTGGTTCACCAGAAGCGGCTTAGTCATGCTGGCCACATGACCCGGAAGCTGTACGCCGGCTCTCGGCCAATAAAGCGAGATGAGCGCCGCAACCCCAGAGTCGGACACGACTGGACCTAATGGTCAGGGGTCTCTTTACCTTTACCTATTCTTGGGTAGTTTTGTTATGTGAATAGTACCACAGTCCCCCCCCCCCCCGTGGATTATGCAAATTCCCAGTTGGGAACCACTGGTGTATGGGAAGTGCTTTGGAGACTCGAAGAGTGATCGAAATGCAAAATTTTAATGCTGGCATTTAATTGCCATTTCCACTGCTGCTTATTCTTTCATGCCCTTATCTGCTCTTCAGAGACATAGGAAGCTGCCTGGGATGGTTTGGTTCATCTAGGTCAGTATCATTTACAGCGACTGGCAGGGGACATTGCCACCCTTCCTGGAGATACCAGGGACTGATCATGAGACCTGAGGTGCTTTTCCACTGAGCAGTCGCCCTTCCTCTGTCTAGCCACTGTCAGAAGTGGGGTGATGAAGCAGGCTGATGGGCCCTCCGCCTGATCCAGTAGGATCCTTCTGATGCTCTTACTAGAAAGGGCATAAGTGATGGAGGGGGCCACCCCTGTGAATTTTGAGAATCCCCTGGGATCAAACACCCAGCAAGAGCAGTGTTTGCATCTTGGGTCCCTTCAGCTCTGCTCGGCCTTTAGTAGATGGAATGATGCAGACATCGAACTCTGTGCAGCAAGAGTCAGTGAGATTTTGCTTGCAAGTTACTAAGTGTGTCTGGGGCTGGAGCCTGAAACTTACCCTGCCTTGCCTCTGACTGTGTGGAGAGCCGGTCATCATCTCTAACCTCTAGCCTTTCTATGTTCTATGATCCCCCTGGGTTTCTGAGGCCTTGCCAGAGCATGGTATTGATCAGTCTTTGAAATAAGCCAGGCACATTTTGTACCTGGCTTCTATTGGCCACTTGTGACCAAGTGAAGATGGCTGGGTGCCAGGATGGCACCTGACATCTCCACCATCTGGAGGTGCATGTCTGGGGATCCTTGGGTCTTGATTGTTTTCACACACGAGCAACACATCTTGTAGAATTCAATCAGTTCTATTTTATCTCTGCAATCGGAATGAATTTCAGGAACCAAAATGCTTCTTTCTGTGCACCCTGAGCAGGAGCAGTGAACAACATTCTAATTAATTGTTGTCTTCACTTATCCCACCCAACTGCCCTGCTCACACTTGTGAAGGATATTCTTATGTTATGAATGGTCCATGTCACCATTAAGAAAAAGAGGCCGGAATAGGCCAATATATATGTGGACTGTCGCTGGATCAAGTGACTTTTCTTCTTGAAGTTCAAGGTTGTCATCTGAACTTGGCAGATGACAAGTTTCCTGCTTGGCAGGGGGTTGGACTGGATGGCCCTTGTGGTCTCTTCCAACTCCATGATTCTATGAACTAGCCAGCTATTTAATTGAGAATCAATCACAGCCAGTCCTTCATTTGAAAAAATTAGAGCAGTCTTTCCCCCCAAATGCCAACTATGCATTCCATTTTGGTGACTGCAACCCTGATTTAAGGAGCCATTTGGCGCCTAGCTATCTGACTTTCTAACCCTGGCTATTGATGCTTGCCACAGGGCCAAATAAAAGGACAACTGACTTCCTTCACCAGAGCCACCACAGAGTAAATGTTCGTGTGACTGCAAGGCTAGCTTTGTAATGCAGTAGAACCTTTTATGCTTTGTGGAACTGCTCCAGAGCTCCTCTTCTGGAGCTTGCATCTGGTGATGCTATGGGAAGTAGGAACAAAGGGTTGTTTTGTTTTGGCGGCTCTGTTGTTGTGGGTTTTGCTTTGACTCCCAGGTTCTTTAAATAAAATGCTCAGGTTTATGGCTAGCAGCCTTTGTCCTTTCTGGTTCCTCTCCTTACTCTGATAGCTTCTCCCCTCCTCTTTAGGTGTAGGTTGTTTGTTAAGATTAAGGAGCCTGTCACTTTGCTCCTGTTACTCCTGTTTCCCAAACTTGGGTGCCCAGCTGGTTTTAGACTACAACTCCCATCACCCCTAGCTAGCAGGACCAGTGGTCAGCAATGATGGAATTTGTAGTCCAAAAACCACTGGAGAGACCCAAGTTTGGGAAACCCTGTTCTATAGGGATAGGTATACTGTGGCCCTCTGGACATTCCTGGACTGCAACTCCTATCACCCTTGATCACTGGGACTGATGGTAATTGGAGTCCAGAGGGCCACAGCTTTGCCAACTTTGCTATAAAGCAGTGTTTCCCAAACCCGGGTCTTCAGGTGTTTTGGGACTACAGTTCCCATCACCCCTTGCTAGTTAGAAATGGTGGGAGTTGTTCGAAAATTGCTAGAGACCCAAGTTTTGGAACACTGCTGTGACATGCTGATATTATCTCATTTAGCAACAATGAAATTGAGATAAGTATCCTCTCATCCTTTCCAAAGAGTGGCAAATGATTTGCCGGGGGGCAGGGGTAGGTGGAAGAGAAGATAATCATGGCAGCGGTTGCCTTTTCTTTTACCACATTTGACTGGTTTTACAAAAAAAATGACATTAATCAACTCCAACAAAACCTGCAGAGTGTTGCATGTGTGCATCAGTCACATATAAGGAGGAAAATCTGAGCAGGGACACTGTCAACTGAATCATAGGATGCAATGCCAAGGCTTCAGCTGCCCATAGCTTCTCCATAAGCAAGCAGCTGGCGGTCTGACATCAGCATCACTTCTGTTTAAATAGCTGGTAGATGGGAGCCATCCCTTGTCAAAGCGGCTGGGTTTAATTTGGCCTCCCAACAAACCTCCTGCATTGTGTTAAGTACTTGCTTTGTGTGCTCTTCAGCCAAGGCAGCAAGCAACCCTAGGCAGGTGGCAAAGTGGTACCCTTTCAGGCATGTTGCGCATAGCTGTCAACTTTCGGATTTGAAAATAAGGGATTTTCCCAAACTTTCGGATTTGAAAATAAGGGATGCCGCGAGGGTGGTGCAATGGCACCAAGTCGCCTCGCCACCCTGCGCTCCAGAGGCTACGCGCGAACGGGTGAGCAAAAGAGTGAGCGCTTAGACGGCAGGCAGGCTGTCTGTCTGGTTGGGCGTGAGGGTCTGGCTGCACAAGGCATGCAAGCTCCGCCCCCAGTTGGTCTCAGACTCCTTATTGGCAGCCGAGCAACGCAGCTGAGGAGCCTCCCTGGCCGGCAGGGAGGGAGAGGAGCTGCTTCCTTTGAAATCCAGGAAATTTAAGGGATATCAACAATCCGGGATAGCAGCGGGAAACAGCATTGGAATAAGGGAGTTTCCTGCAAAAAAAGGGAGGGTTGACAGCTATGCTGTTGCATGATGTCTAGTCCTTCCTGTCGTCCTAGATTCATCATATTTCTCTGTTGCATTGCAACCCTCTTCTCTTCTAACAGGTGGGGAAACTTCTTGTTACCTGAGCTCCCTTTCCCAGCATCCTTCGCACCATGTGATACTTCCTTAAGTCTGTTTCCTGCTACAGTTGGAACTGGCTGAAACTGCTGTTTGGACAAACACACACATACACCATATAGTTTCCAAACCGATTTGCACCTCATCCTACACACCCCATGTGTTCTGTAGCGACCCCTCTTGGCTGCTCATTGTGTTCCCTTGCACCATATCTTCTTAGTGTGGTCTTAGGGAGCCTAGATGAGGCACTGAAATGCTGAGCATCAGCTGAGAGGTGTGTGTATGTGTGTGTGATAATTATGGAGATTGCAGCAAACAGATGGGGGAATGCGACCCTCTCCTCTCCTGCTGAGGTCTTTAGCAAAATCCCTTTTCTAGCATTGGTGTATCCACCCCCAGGCTCTCCCCACCCCCCAACCTCACACAAATAATGCTTGTTGCATTTTTATAAAACAGCCGTTTCAGCACAAAGACGTATTTAACATCCTGCCTAGTTCAAGCCTGAAATATCTTTCTTCAACAGCTCTGTTCTGTGCATAACCAAAAATATTTCTTCCTCTGTCACTTGTTTGCTCTTTTGTTTTCCCCCTCCCCATTCTCTTTAGACTTGCCTGTGCAGTACTGGGAGCTTTTATCCTGTTCTGCAGGTACATTCCCAGATCAAGGGGTTAGGGGAGGTGCTCAGCCACCTACACACAAGTGTTATAGCAAATGCTTTGCATGTCTAAGATCTCCAGTGCAATCGCTGGCATTTCTGCTTAAGAAATCTCAAGTAGCAGAGCTGCGAAAGATCCTTGGCTTTAGGCCCTACAGAGCTGCTGTTTGTCAGGATAGAGGTGCCCCGGGTTTAAATGGTCCGGTCTGGTATAGGTTGGACCTGAGAGTGGTCACTAAGCAGTGTAGGTAGGTAGGTAGAAACAGATTGTGGATTTAGACACCCAAGGCTGCAGCTCCCACGGGCTCCTTTTCATTAAGGAGGGGTGGAAGTTGGGGGTCAAGTTACACAAACGAGTCTCTTACTTTTGGACATGTGTATGATTTCTAGATTGGGGTGGTTAAGCTCAAGCTGTCCAGCTGATTTTTCTGGACTAAAACCTGCCCCTGCCAGCAGGCCCAATGGTCAGGGACACTGCGAACTGTAGTCTAGCATCAACTGGAGGGCAACAGGTTCCCCCATGCCTGAACTAGAGAGACTGGGGAGGTTGTAACATGGGGGCTCAGGCTTGTTGGCTGAATGTGGCCCTCCATGTCTTTCAGCCTGGCCCTTAGGGCTCTCTCCAGAGCACCAGCCCAGCTTCATGTCCTTATGAGGTGGTTTTGCCCACTGGCGGCGGCGGAGGAGTGCGGGGGGAGCACACTGCCCCCGGCAGCGTGATCCCAGTGGGTTGCCATCGCGGCTGCCCTCCCGCCCGCGCTGGGCGCCACGCCCCCACAGGCAGCATGCCACGCCCCCAGGACATGTGTCACGCCCCTGCGGGCAGCGTGTCACGCCCCCGGTATGCACTCCAGCTCTGCCCCCGCCTGCTCTCCGCCCCCGCGGTGCCGGAACATGAAGCTCTGCCACTGGTTTTTCCTAGCTGGAATGTCTCCTTGGATAATGCCTTTGGCTCGGTTGGATGAAGAAGCAAGTGCAGAAACTAGCTGACTGGATAAGGGTAAAATTCTTACCCATTGCCCTGCTCTCTTTTGCCTCTGGCCTTGTTCATCACTGGCATGTGGCCCCTGAAATGTTGCCCAGAAAGAACCCTTGGGGATAGTAGAAATTTAAATCATATCTGAAAAAATATTGTAATATTTATGATAATTTAGGGAATTAATTATAGGTTTTTGGCTGTTATGTAAGAGGTTAATTTCAAGATGTTATAGAGAAAGATTGGTTAAAATGTTAATTTTTAGAAACTGCCAAAGAAGTTTAGATATTTGAAATTCAGAAGGAGGGGACTGAAGGAAGTCATTTATGAATGTAAAGAGAAAATTAGGTTAATGTAAGAAAAACTTTTTTTCTTTTTCTTTATTTCTATTTTATCCTATTTCTTGTTCCTTTTTTGTAGGTTGTATTGTTTGCTTTTTCTTTTTTACGTTGTAGTGTTTTTTCTTATAAAATGAATAAAAATTATTTTAAAAAAAAGAAACAGAAAGAACCCTTGGGTTGGAAAAGACCTCCCACTTTCCCCCTAAGAGTTGCAATATTGCGATAAACGTTCATGCAGTTCTGCAACCTGTGAAGTGAGGGACGAGCTTTGACGGATCCTTTTGGGTATTTTACCTGCACTAATGCCTCTCTTGGCTTTTTTTCTTTCAGCAGGCATGGGGAACCAGGTGGAGAAGCTGACGCACTTAAACTACAAGGAGGTGCCCACCACAGACCCGACGGGCATGGACAGGGATGAGGGTCCCCGGATTGGGGTCTCCTACATATTTTCTAACGACGACGACGACGTGGAGCCTCAGCATGACTCCGTGGTGCCCGACCTCGGTGGAGAGCGCCCTACATCTCAGCCGTACGACCCCCGGCTTCACGAAGTGGAATGTTCCATCTATTACCGCGACGAGTGCATATACCAGAAAAGCTTCTCTGGGGATGCGACGATGTCCGACGGGGTGGAGGGAGGAGGAGGAGGAGGAGGAGGGGGCCACCTGGCCACCTACACCCCAGAAAACCTTTTGAACCGGTGCAAGCCTGGGGACGTGGTGGAGTTTGTCTGCCAGGCCCAGTACCCTCACTGGGTGGTCTACGTTGGGGATTTCCAAGTCGTGCACTTGCACCGATTGGAGGTAGTGAATAGCTTTCTGACCGACGCCAGCCAGGGCAGGCGGGGGCGCATTGCCAACCAACTGTACCACTACAAGCCGCTGAGCCCGGCCACGGTGGTGCGGAACGCCCTGGACCAGGTGGGCTGCAAGGACCGGGACCTCAGCTGGAGGAACTCGGAGTGCTTTGCCGCCTGGTGCCGCTACGGCAAGCGCGAGTTCAAAATCGGCGGCGAGCTGCGGATAGGCAAGCAGCCGTACCGCTTGCAGATCCAGCTGGGGGAGAAGCGAAGCCACACGCTGGAATTCCAGAGCCTGGAGGACCTCATCATGGAGAAGCGGAGGAACGACCAGATCGGGAGGGTGGCTGTCCTCCAAGAACTGTCCAGCCACTTGCAGCCGGCCGAAGACAGCGATGGCAAGCATCCCGGGGCCCAGCCAGCCAACGAGTAAGCGGGGCTTGCACCGCTGGGCCCAGCCTGGGTGACACGATTGAAACTGAAGGCGGAGAAACTGAGCTGTTATAAGCCCCTTTGGGCTGCTTCAGGGCGGCTTCACTCCAATCACATGTGAAGGGAAGTGTGGGGGTGGGGAGCTGATTAAGTGTCTGGGCTTTGGCACTTAACTCCTTCCGCGCTTGGTAGAACCAGCAACTTTATTTGTTTATTTTGTTTTATGTTTTGGTCAAGGGTTAAAACTCAGGGAGATCTTCCTTCCTCTCTGTTCTGGCGTAGTTTCCAAGTCTTCTTCCTCGTGCTTTTAGCTCCTACAGCTTTAAATTGGGTGAAGTCCAGTGGCTCTCGGCTACATGATTAAAATGCGGAGCCGGAAAGTCCCCCTCTGCTGTCTGTTTCCCCCCTCCTTTACCTCCTAGTTTGCATTGGCATTTCTGGAATCTATTTCAGTCCTGGCCTCCCCAACCTCCCCTGCCCCCATCCCTCCAAGGATCTAATGGCTAAATCACTGTTAATGCTGTGGAATGGGGTTGTTGGCCTGTTTGCATTGGCTCCTTAATAAAGAGAAGGCAGCCTTTGGAAGGCTGTGGGATGGAGGCTCCTGGGAGACTCCTGCTCCCATCATCCCTGCCCATTGGCCATGTTGGCTGGGGGATTATGGGAGTTGGAGTCCTGCAACACTAGAGGGCTACTGATTCCACATCCCTGGTGTAGGAGGACAGTTGCAACTTCTTTTCATTTTTAACCGAGGAACCTAAAATATGTTGGCAGAAAGTTGGCTGCAAGCAATAGGCTGCTGTTTCCTGGTAGCAGGGCAGATTTCCTTCGGGTGCTACAAAAATGGTTGGCAAAGCTTTCCCTTGAATTCTGTTGAGCCATATGACCCACTTTCAATATATCTCACGGGCTAGTTTATTTTTTTTTTGGGGGGGGTCATACTATTTTGGTGGCAGTGGGAGAAGGATTAAATCCACTTGGCACCATTGGGATGTGAATTGGCTTCATAGCCACATACTGTTTGGGCACATCTATGTTATTGCAAAATGCGAATTAATTCTACACAATTTAATTGCACACTAGGAACTGATAGCTCCACCCCCCCTTTTTTAAGGTCTCGGGGTCCTTGGGTAGAGTCCAAAATTTCTGGGTTTGTATGACAGTTGGCTTGGAGGGCAGGCATACCCTGATTTAATTGCTTTTGGAGATCAGGATCTTAGTGATTTGGAAGAAACTGGTTGTCTCGCTCAGTTTGTGTTGTAATTTGGTTTGCTTACGAAATTGATTTCGGGATCCCAGGAAAACTATTTCTGAAAGGTTTTTTTTTTTTTTAACCCTTCTCTATTTGTACCTCCATAAGCTCTGCAGATCATAGAAAACCCTCTCCCTTTCTGGGTAGCGGATTGGCAGTAGGCTAGGCTTATCTCTTGCCCGAAGTTATGGTGGGTTTTCAAGCTTTGTGGAGCTTCTGGCTTCACCTGCTGCACCTTGATTCCTCCGGAAGCCTTTCTAAGTTCTCCTGATGTGCCACTGCACCACCACGATATTGTTGGGGAAGAAAGAGGGAGCAATTGTTCTCCTTTTGGCGATAGATCTGATTTTTAAAAGCCATTTCACTCGTCAAGGGATCCTAGTTGCAGAAGGAGAGAGATGCAAAGCCTGCCTTTGTAGTGGCTTGCTAGCGCAGGGTAACAATTGAATTGGCCCTGCTTTTTTGAAAGATCTTTTCATTTCAATGAGGTTTATGCAAGAGCCATGCTTGATGGATTGTTTTCTGCCTGAGAATTGCACCTCACTTCCTAGCATCCAGAGAACAAAAACAGGGTCCTTCACCCAAATGGACTGTTAACTTTTTTCACTCTTGGGTGGGGGGCGAGGAAGAGAGAACTTATTTCTTGAATGAGCCACCGGTTTGACTTGAGTAGCAAGAATTACTACTGTATTTGGAAGCAAAGTGTTTTCAATGCAATTCAGCAGAATATATAGTATATTCCCCCCTCCCTTTCTTACAGCCTGCAGTTCTCTGCTGCTTGATGCAGAAAAGGATTCCCTTCGCCCCCTGTCCATTGCAAGATTAAGGGATGTATGTGGATCACATGTAATTGGAGAGAGTGGGCTGTACTCCTCATGAAACACACTTTGGTGTATTCTCATGGGAGTTAGCAGGTCTGTTCCAGCACAAGCAACTTGTGGATTGCGAGTAGTTTGGAAGGCAAAGGAATTCCAAGCACTATTCCGTTGTTGTGACTCTGAAGTTAAGGAAATTGTAGCACATAGGGAACGGTTTCTTAGCTTCCCCTCTCACTTTCTGTCTGTTTTTGGGATACACTGTTCTGTTGCAGTGGCAACTAGGTAAACCCACAAGCCAGAACATTTATCTTAAGCCAGGGGTTTTCAAACTATGGCCCAGGGGCCGGATACGGCCCGAGGGGCTCATTTATCCGGTCCCCAGCACCCCCCGCTGCCGCCACCTTCTGAGTCGGAGGAGCACCAGAAATAGCTTGTGCGCATGCGCAAGCATTATTTCCGGTGCACATCCGGGTCGGAGGAGGCCCGTGCACATGCGCACAAGCTAGTTCCGGTAATCCTCCAACCCGGAAGTGCGCCGGAAATAGCGTGTGCGCACGCGTATGGGTGCGCGCTCCCCCTCCCTCCGGCCTGCCACACTATCGGCGCTGGAGACACTGGCCCGAGGCACAGGAAGTTTGCTGACCCCTGTCTTAAACCAACGTAATGTGGGATTCTGAAAGCCATTTCCAACAGTAATCCCGAAGCGGCTTGTTACTCAAACCTGAAGTTAGTGGTGCACCTCAAAGAGGACAGCAGGTTGTGCATTCAGCAGGGGGGAAAAGTGGTAGAGGCTTTCTAGGGCTGTACCACTTTAGGCTGCAGGTGTAGGGAGGGTCACAATGATTGGATGCTTCTCTTCCCAGAACAAACAGAAGCCTTCCCTTAGCGTAGAAGACGCACGCCACAAATGTTCATATTATAATTTCCTCTGTGTCGTAAACAGAGTCTTAACCAATGGGGCACTCAAGATATGTGATTGCCCCACCCCCTGTACTTTGAAATAGTACCGTCCAGGAAAACAAATGGCTGCTTCATTCTGCTGAACGTAGGACTCCCCAGAAACTTGCAGCGCTGGTCTGATTCTTGCACTCCAAGCAAACCCACACTTGATTTGGCTTAGCTGGGCTGTGGGCTGCTGCATCGCTGTTTGTTTTCGGGTGGAGGAATAGCAGTGCTACTATTTCACCAACCTGTTTCTGAGCTTTTCGTTTTGAGATGATGGAAGTTCACGAGGATTTCTCGAGGAAGCCGCCGGTGTCGGAAAACACGGGCCAGCTTCTGAGTCGTGGGCCCCAGGCCATGTGAACCCTAAACAGCTGTGCACGATGCGCGAGATCTGAAGGTGGCATTGAGGAGCAGGATGCGGCTCCTGGCATGCTTCCAAGGCACGCTATTGTCTGTGTACCTGCCTACGCCGGAAAAATCCTGCTTCCGGTGATGGCATCCCATTGGTGGGTGTGAGCTGTGGGCTTGGCCTCTCTCCTTGCAAGATGGAAATGGTACCTGAACATTGCGGGAAGGCCCACTTCCTATATACAGGAGCCAGTTATGAGCACCAATCGAGTACTTCCTGTCATTGTGCCTCCCCAGAAATCAGTGGCTTCTTCCCTCCTTCTCCCCCTGTGGAATAAAAGGTTTTAGGGATGGCCTAAAATAGGACGATGTCTCGGAACTGGAGTAGCCAATGCTTATCCTGGAAGCTGCATCTTGTTTGGCAAGGGGGTGAGTGTGTGAGAGGGGTGGTTTAAACGGGTCAAGCAGTGGGGGGGATGTCTTGTTGCTTCTCCGTTTTCCTGCTGCTTGACCCATAGACTTGTGTTGGGCAGTGTCACCTGAAGGAAAGCAATGGGGAGGGATTGTAGGAGAAAAGCAGCGGGTGGAGGAAGGGTTAAGCACTCACATGCTCCTCCTCCCCACCCACCCTCCCCTTCCCCTCCGTAGCTTTTCTGGCGGTCACAGATCCAAGTTTTCCCTGAAAACGTAGCTCTCCCTTCGGTTGAGGCCTCTGTCTAAGTCCGCAGAAGGGAGGGTTGTGACAGATGACAAATTCTTCCAGCACTTTGTTGCCATAACATAACAGCGCCTGCTGCAATTCTCCTTTCTTTGAACCTCTATTAAAGGCACAGAGGACCCTTGGCTTCCCATTAAATCCTGCAACTGTATCCTGGCTCCAGAGTCGATCCTATAAAGTTATTAATGATTCCGGTCCTCAGTTTTGTGTAGGGCGAGATTTATTCCACTATGTAACGAGTGGTTGTAAAATTATATTTTCTTACGCAAGTATTTTTTTTGAAAGAAAGCCTATAACGAGAATATTTACATTTCTTGAAAGTTGTTGTATTATTTTCACACGCAAAAAAAAAAAAAAAAAAAAATCCTCCAAATCGGTTATTATTTTTGTCATTGGTGATCTAAAAGTATTTTCTAGGTCATAAATCTACTGTAAAAGAAACTATAGATGTCAAACATTGTGAATCTATGTATCTACAAGGTACTAAACTGTAAATTTACTGTGAAAATTATTTTCCCCTGTGTGTCCAAAACACTGGAGACGGTTTTGGGGGAAGGACCTTTTTCTCATCAGCTTTTATCCCCCCCCCCAAACATGATGTGCTTTATTTGTAAAAGCAAATACTTATTCATTGTTGGACAGCTGCTCAGGTTTAAACAAAACTCATTTGTTAACTGACGTGTTGGAATTATCATGCTTTTGTCTTGACAAATGCTTAATGCTCATGGAGTTGGTCGGATGGAAAGATCAGAAGAGGCTGCAAAAACGCCCCCACAACACCATGTAGAGCAGAGAATTATAGCAAGAAGCTGTAGTAACTACCTCTCCATAGCATTCTGTGCAGGAGGTCACTACAGCTCACTCTCCTATTTAGCACCTTGTGAGCAGTATACATAAGGGGTGGAAAACCTTGCTTACAAATGAGAGTAGGTCTACATGACTTGCCAAGTTGAACACAAACCATTAGGCCCTCAATAAACTTTATTTATTTCTTTGTTTTTGCAACAAAATTAGGCGTGCCAAGCCCCATGGCAGGCCACAATACATGTTTAGGGTGGGGGCAGGAATTTGGTGACTGACAAATCACGCCGGCCTGAACTAGCCCCATGTCACATCTTAGCTCCTTGGTTTCTAAACCCTCGGCCAAAATGACATGATCAGGAGTGATGGCAGATGTTTGCAAACTAGCAAGGCTGCATGTGGAATTGTGAATGCTGTATCAGCCCTCGGAGCTCCATGCTGGGGGCTGTGCTGCAGATGGGCCTATAATCTGCTCCCTTAATTGAAAACATGCTTATCTTCCCCCTCTCTCCTTGTAGGATCTGTTTCCACTTCAATAAGGAGGCTGCTAGTGTCCCAAGAGCTCAAAGCACAAGGCAAACGTCCCTTGGGTGAGGCACCGGTAAAGGGGTTGTGGCGCTCATCTCGCTCTATAGGCCGAGGGAGCTGGCGTTTGTCCGCAGACAGCTTCCGGGTCATGTGGCCAGCATGACTAAGCTGCTTCTGGCGAGCCAGAGCAGCGCATGGAAACGCCGTTTACCTTCCCGCCAGAGCAGTACCTATTTATCTACTTGCACTTTGATGTGCTTTCGAACTGCTAGGTTGGCAGGAGGTGGGACTGAACAATAGGAGCTCACCCCATCGTGGGGATTCGAACCGCTGACCTACTGATCGGCAAGCCCTAGGCTCTGTGGTTTAGACCACAGCGCTTAGGAGGCCCCTATTCATCTCCCAGATCTACAATTTCCGGAGAGTCCTGTGAAGAGTGAATTATTAAACCACTTTGGGAATTATGAAGGGAATAAGGGTCTCCTAGCAACTCTCAGCCCCCTTAAACTACAGTTCCCAGAGTTCTGTGGAGAGGGGCAACCACGACTGTTCAAAGTGGTATCATATGTGTGGTCTGAATGTGGCCTTAGCGCTGCATTGATTTCCACTGCTTAACTTTGAGTTGTCCCTCCAGCAATGCCTATGGGATTCCTCTGGAGTAAGTGGCTTGAATGTTTGAGCCTTAACTTCCTATTTGTCAAGGTGACACTTTAGCCCACTCTGCCTTCCCTGAATCATTTGGCTTTGGCTAGCGCTAATGGGATGACTCACGAGTGCTTTGAGGATATACCGTATTTTTCGCTCCATAAGACGCACTTTTTTCCTCCTAAAAAGTAAGGGGAAATGTCTGTGTGTCTTAAGGAGCGAATGTGTGGTCCCTGGAGCTGAACTGCCCAGGGGCAAAAGCAGATCGTGCTTTTTTAAAAAAAAAAGAGAAGGGGGTGTTGAAAGGAAGCCCGCTGAGCAGCTGCTCAGCAAACCATCGGGGAGAGAGATTCCAGCCCAGCCCCCTTGCAGAGGGAGGCTCTTTCCCCAGCGACATGTGACTGGCTGATTAGATTATCTGTCTGGAAACTGTAGAAATGGCTTCCTGAAGCTGCAGAACTGTGAGTTAAACCCCATAAAACAGGGTTTTTTCCCATTGCAAAGTAAGCTCAACAACTTTGAGCTGATCCTCAAACAATTGGACTTTTCTCCTTTGCAAAAGAAGCTGCAGAAATTTGAGCTGATCCTCAAAAACTTGGGGCTTTCCCCCTCTAAAAACTAGGTGCGTCCTATGGTCAGGTGCGCCTTATAGAGCGAAAAATACGGTACATTTGCATGTAGCCTGGGCACAACTAGGCTTTGGTTTCCAATGCCTTACTAAAAAGGTCACTTTGTAAAAAAAAAACAAAAACTTTAGCCTGTAGCTTAAAACACATTTGCCTGTCTGGACTTGCAGGAAGTGGTGATTCGTAGGCCATTGGAAAGCAGAGAGGCCGTTAAAGAACCCTTGTTTTTGAAACAAGTCACGCTTTCCATTTGATTCAAAGATTGTGCCCTTCTGACACATCACCAGAAAAAGGCTGATTTTTTTTTTTCTGGGCAGATGGGATGATAGGAAAGTCAACACACCAGTTCACAAGCTCACCAGGCAACAGGGAGGATCATATCCATGTTGGAGATGTTGGGGTGTCTCCTGTCTGCATATTTGCCTGATCCATATTATCCCTATTTTTCAAGAGAAACAATTAGGGCAAGATGTTTATCTGTGCATATCACAAGAAGCTGCCTTAATATGCAGTCAGGTCTCACTCAGTACTGTTTATACCAGCGCTAACCAACCTGGTACCCTCTGAATGTTGTTGGACTCCAACTCCATCAGCCCCCGCCAGCATGCCCAGTGGTCAGCAATGATGGCAGCTGGAGTCTAGCAAACATCTGAAGGGCACCCTGTTGGCAATGTCTGGTTTACATTGACTGGCAGAAGATCTCCAGGGATTCAGGCAGGTAGCCCTACCTGGTTGAAGCTGGGACCTTCTCTATCCAAAGCAAGTGGTCCTCTCTTCCAGACATCTTCATGGAGGAACAGTGATGGTGGCTGCGTTGCAACAGTAGGTTCCACCCTGATGTAGCTCCATTTGTTGTATTGTCTGAGAAGTTCCCTCCAGGCATGCAACTGTTTCCATGGAGAGCTTTGTTTTTTCCAGGAATGCATGTACATAATTAATATGAGTATTTGAGGGGAGGAGCCTGTTGCTGCATCCACCTGCCGTGTGTGTTTTGTTTTGAGTGCATTGCCATGACTGGAAAGGGATCATCTGTACACCATTCCCACCTGGCTGAGTAAAATCAACAGCACCGTGTTTTCAATGAAAGTTGCTTGTGTTGCAAAAAGCCCTTAAGGCAGAACTTGCAACTATACGGGTAGGTTGTTTACACAGTACAGCACAAGTCACTGACATCCCTGGGGCTAGTCTGGAGCGAGGGCTGCTCCATGCTAGGCTTCCCCAGCCTGGTGCCCTCCGGGTAATTCTGAGCTACAATTCCCATCAGCCCCAGCCATGATAGCCCAGCATCAGGAATGATGGGAGTTGTAGTTCGGAACATCTGGAGGGCGTCGGGTTGCGGGGAGCTGTTTTAAACCAGCCAGAGATCACATGGCGGTCTGTGCTACTTCTGGGTGCAGATCAGGGGGTGGCATGCCTTCTACAGAGAAAATCCCCGCTTGCGGAAAGCGAGCACAGCAGGGACAAGGCTCAATTCGAACTCTTCTCTGTCACATTTTTTTAAAAAAAGAATTATTTAATATTGACATTTGAACACTAACCCTTGCTACATGCAACTCCAAGAACAGTTTTACCCCATGATCATCTGTTGATTTAAGACTACCGTAGCTCCGTGTAAAATCAATATTCTGGCCAGACGTTCTAATACTTTGTTAGTTCTATTAAATATGCTGGCAACCTGGCCATCAAATTCCTAATTATGGGACCCCAAACACACACACTCTCACACACTTTGGGGTCCCCCCCCATTCAGGGCTTCTGTGCCTTTTTTATCTGGTGTGACAGAAGGGGAATATGTAGGTGGAGTTCTTTTTTCCCTTGGAACAAAGATTCAGTGATTTGGTCATGCTGCATAAGAAAAGATGGCATCGCCTCACCCCTGGGACTGTTGCCTTGTGCCTTTGAACGACATATGACATAAAAAGCTTTGTATGACATAAAAAGCTGCCTATTGAGCCAGACCATTGGTCCATCTAGCTCAGTATTGTCTCCACAGACTGGCAGCAGCTTTTTGGGGTTTCAGACACGTGACATTCCTACCTGGAGATGCCGGGACTTGAACCTGGCACCTTCTGCATGCAGAGCAAAAGTAGACACTTTTGAGCAGCAGCCCTCTTTGTAATATTAGGTAAGATATGGAAGGGAGTTCAGATGAACCCCGTCCCGTGATAAAAAATACATCAAGAGGTTAGGGTGATGCAGGCTACCCTTATTGTTCACTTGCCATACACACCACACATTAAAAGCACATTATTTCCCCCCAAAGAATCCTGGGAACTGTAGTTTGTGAAGGGTGCTGGGAATTGTAGCTCTGTGGTGGGTGAACTACAGTTTGCTTTGTATGTATTGTGTGTACACAACCTTTGTTGATTAGACACAGTGGCTAGAATCTGGATAACCAGGGGCACAGTCTATAAGCAAAAGTAAACTTTCTTAGCCTGCAGCTAGGTTACCTTTTCCCCTCTGACGTGAGGACTAAAATAAACATTTGAACATCCAGGAGGGATGTTTTTTAAAAAACAAAACAAAACAGGTTACTAAAGGAAACTGAGTACATAAAATGCTGCTTCATATTGGCAAATCACAACCTTGTTGTTGTTTTTTAAAGCATTCTGTTTTCACCTGAATTCTCCAAATTACAACACATGCAATGGGTTTCATCGGAGGAGAGGTATGAATTTTGCACTTCATCTGTGAAATGCTAGGAACATTGGAAGCTGCCTTATACTAAGCCAGACCATTAGTCCATCTAGCTTAGTATTGTCTACCCAGTGATGGCTAACCTTGACACTCCAGATGTTTTGGAACTACAACTCCCATCATCCCTAGCTAACAGGCTCAGTGGTCAGGGATGATGGGAGTTGTAGTCCCAAAACATCTGGAGTGTCAAGGTTAGCCATCACTGGCTACACTGACTGGCAGCAGCTCTGTGGGATTTCAGGCAGGGTTCTCTTGCCAGCCTTAACTGGAGATGCTATGAATCAAACCTGGGAACTTCTGTCTGGAAAGTGAATACGCTACCAACCAACCCCCCCCCCCCCCAATATTAGCACATTTACAGCTAGAGTTTTCCCAAGGGCAGTAGAGGGTTGTTTTGTCAGTTGCTTCAACACCTGTGCTCTTCAGTGATTAGCCATTCACAGTTCCTGATAGCAAGAGTATAGGAACAAATGTTTCAGAAAGCAAAATATGCAGATCTTTTTAATAAAAGGCAGTACTGTACAGAATCAAGTACGTTCAGGTAGAGCAGATTAGACTGTCCTTTACTTCCCAGTTTCTCCCCCACCGTTCATTGGTTGGTTTCCCATCCGCCAGTTTCCTGAATCAAAAGCTGGAGGAGTAACTGGACATCAGTGAATGGGTTAGGATGATTTATTTTTTTAATCCACAATATGTAGCCTTGTGAATGGAAATCGGGATGATCTCTTGACTTCAGCCTATGTATTTCTAACCATCGCAAGATTTGCTTTATATATTTTTTTTTAATGTAATGAAGACATTCCATGATACTGTCCACAAATGTTAATAGCAATAGTTCTTGTTTTCTCCATGAAGTCTGTAATTCTGTAAGTTTGTGTTTCCGAAACTTCTAATTGTGGGGTACAGCGTTTTGTTTTTAAAACTGAAGGCCCACTTCATTCTCGCAAAAGGTACCGTGTTTCCCCTATTTTAAGACACCGTCTTATATTATTTTCCCCTCAAGAAAACGCACTATGGCTTATTTTGAGGGGATGTCTTATTTTTATTATGTAAGCCCAGCCCCGCCTTTTCCTTGGCGCCCTCCAGAACTGTGCCTATCACTATGGCTTATTTTCGGGGTACGGCTTATATTTCGCAAATGCGAAAAAATCCTGCTATGGCTTATTTTATGACTACGTCTTAAAATAGGGGAAACAGGGTATGTGTTTTCTTAATTCATCCATGTGGACTCTCTTTCTTGGAGAGAGTTTATATTGTCCTGGCATCTCCCTTTCAAGAAAGCCTCAAGACTGGGATTAGTGCTTTCCAGACAATGGGGATGCTTCTGAGATTTTCCCATGCTTCCTGGATATAGCCTGGGCTGCATTAGAGAATATCAGGGCGCCCTTCCCCCTTTCTTGGGGTGCCAGTCCTGCCTAAATATTGATGGAGAGGTGTGGTCCAGCAATGCACAGGTAGCTCCTGGATCCAAGGGGCATAGAGTGCTGGATCCATCCAGCTCGACCTCCCCCACCCCGAGGCACCCCACTTTCACCCATCTCATAGCACAAAGTGTACCCCAGGCGTACGGTTTGGGAATCACTACTGTCTTTCGTCGGTGAATGTTGAAAAGCTGTTTGCTCAGACGCCAGTTATTTCCATGGAAAAGTGAAGATTCCTGATTGTATGACTTCCTTCAAAATGAAGGGCATTGCCTAGTTATTAAGAGGAAATAAAATATTTATAATATCTTTTACATGCTTTCCTGCTGAGCTTTCTTTCCCCGCGTTCCTTACCCTTCCTTTTAAATCTAAAACTCTGAAATCGCAGTGATTTCTCTTTTCAATGTTGATGTGCAGAACAATCAGGGGATTAGAGGGACTATTTCACTTCCCCCAAAGGAACATAAGAAGCTGCCTGAGGCAGAGATGGACTATCAATCCATCTTTGAGGTTGAATCCTGACAAGACAGAAGTACTATTTTTGGGGGACAGGGTGCGAGCGGGCGTGGGGGACTCCCTGGTCCTGAATGGGGTAACTGTGCCACTGAAGGACCAGGTGCGCAGCCTGGGAGTCATTTTGGACTCACAGCTGTCCATGGAGGCGCAGGTTAATTCTGTGTCCAGGGCGGCTGTCTACCAGCTCCATCTGGTACGCAGGCTGACACCCTACCTGCCCGCAGACTGTCTCGCCAGAGTGGTGCATGCTCTGGTTATCTCCCGCTTGGACTACTGCAATGCGCTCCGGAAACTGCAATTAATCCAGAATGCGGTGGCTAGACTGGTGACTGGGAGTGGCCGCTGGGACCACATAACACCGGTCCTGAGAGAACTACCGGTACATTGGCTCCCAGTATGTTTCCGAGCACAATTCAAAGTGTTGGTGCTGACCTTTAAAGCCCTAAACGGCCTCAGTCCTGTATACCTGAAGGAGCATCTCCACCCCCATCGTTCAGCCCGGACACTGAGATCCAGCGCCGAGGGCCTTCTGGCGGTTCCCCCACTGCGGAAAGCAAAGCTACAGGGAACCAGGCAGAGGGCCTTCTCGGTAGTGGCGCCCGCCCTGTGGAACGCCCTCCCAGCAGAGGTCAAAGAGATAAACAACTATCTGACATTCAGAAAATACCTGAAGGCAGCCCTATTTAGGGAAGTTTTTAACCTGTGATATTTTAATGTATTTTAATATCTGTTGGAGGCCGCCCAGAGTGGCTGGGGAGACCCAGCCAGATGGGCGGGGTACAAATAAAATAATAATAATAATAATTATTATTATTATTATTATTATTATTATTATTATTATTATTATTATTATCTTGCTTGGTATGCCCTATGAGGAATCTTCAGCTTGAGGACTGGATGCGTCCTACCAGACCTACAGGACAATCCCCAGGCCATATCCCTCTCTGGTCTGCTTTAAACCCCCTGGGTATTTTTTATTTTTTGGTCTTGCTAGAATGCATCCTTCCCCTGAAGTGACATTTCTGCCTTTCCTGGACTGTGGGAAGAGTAGAAAACTCTGGCTCTTGCATGGCTGGAATGTAGCCTTTAGTTCAAAGGTATCACACATATCATTAGGACGTCCCCATTTTCATCAGAGAAATGTCGCAGGGTGTCCTTAGTGTCATTGGAGAAATGTTGGAGGGTGTGGAATAGGACATCCCTATTTCCATCGGACAAATGTTGGAGGGTATGCTTTCTCAGTTCCCATAGTGCTGCCCTCAAAAGAAAACCCTGCTGGATCAGGCTCAACAGCCCATCCAGTCTAGCCCATCCTGTACTCCCCGTGGCCAACCAGATGCTGGTGGGATCCTGCAAGCAAGACCGAAGCGCAAGAGCATCTCCCACTGCTATCAGCCATCATAGCCATCTCCTCCATGTCTTTATTTTTCCTATTAAAGCTGTCTAGGTTGGTGGCCACAACTGCGTCCTGTGGCAGTGAGTTCCATAGTTTAACTATGTACTACATGAAGACATTTCTTTTCTGTCCCATATCTTGCAGTATTCACAGCTTCATTGGCTGCCCATGAGCTGTAAGTGTTATGAGAGAGGGAGAATTTTTTTTAACTCTATCCACTCTCTATGCTATGCATTATTTTTTAAACTTCTTTTCATGTCGCCTCTTGCTCGCATTTTTCTCTGAATTAAAAAATCCCCAAGCGCTGTGACTTTTCTTCATAGCAGAGTCGGTCCATCCCCTTGATCATTTTGGTGGATGTTTTCTGAACCTTTCCCAACTCTACAATATCCTTTTTGGAAGTGATGCCACCAAAACTATGCAGAAAGCTCCAAATGCAGTTGCACCATAGATTTGTATCATGGCATTATGACATATTCCGTATTATTTTGTATTGCTTTCCTAATGATCCCTAGCATGTAATTTGCCTCCCTCCCCGCCCCCCAGCTGCTCCACCTAGAGTTGACATCTTCATTGAGCTATCTACCACAACCCCAAAGTCTCATTCCTGGTCAGTCACTTCCAGTTCAGACCCCATATGTGAAATTAAGATTTTATTATTGTCACTATTATTTGCCTTGAGGTGCATCAGTTTATGCTTGTTTACGCTGAATTGCATTTGCCACTTTCAATCCACTCAGTTTGGAGAGGTCCTTTCGGAGCTCTTCACAATTCCTTTTTGTGTTTTAACAATTTAGTATCATCAGCAAACATGGCCACTTCAGGGAAAGCAGCCTCTGGGCTATAAAAGGTCCGCTGCCCTGGGTCTTAATTGATTGGCAGCAGGTTTCTAGGATTTGAGATGAGTGTCCTTTTCCGAGTTGATCTGGAGATGCTGTGCATTGAGACTGGAACTTTCTGCAGATAAAGCCCATGCCCTTTCCCCGAGTTGTGATCTTTCCCATTGTGACTGTGGAACCTGGTAAGATGAAGAGTGAGCTAAAAAATACCTTTAAACCGTCTGTTCACAGTCCGCCTGTCCTCTATTTAAACCTTTTGTGGAATTCTCCTTATAAGTCCTCCCAGTACATTTCTGAGTGTTGGTTCAAAGTGTTGGTGCTGACCTTTAAAGCCCTAAACGGCCTCGGCCCCAGTATACCTGAAGGAGCGTCTCCACCACCATCATTCTGCCCAGACACTGAGGTCCACTTCTGAGGGCCTTCTGCTGTGAGAAGTGAGGTTACAAGAAACCAGGCAGAGGGTCTTCATGGCAGTAGCACCTGCCCTGGGGAAGATCCTTCCATCAGATGTCAAGGAGATAAAGAACTATACAACTTTTAAAAGCCGTCTGAAGGCAGCCCTGTACAGTGGTACCTCAGGTTACAAACACCTCAGGTTACAAACACTTCGGGTTACAGACTCTGCTAACCCGGAAGTAGTACCTCAGGTTAAGAAATTTACCTCAGGATGAGAACAGAAATTGTGTGGTGGCAGTGCAGCAGCAGCTGGAGGCCCCATTAGCTAAAGTGGTGCTTCAGGTTAAGAACATTTTCAGGTTAAGAATGAACCTCCGGAACGAATTAAGTTCGTAACCAGAGGTACCACTGTATAGGGAATTTTTTTAAATCTTGGATGTTTTATTATGCTTTTATATTTGTTGGAAGTGGCTGGGGCAACCCAGTCAGATGACCGGGGTACAAATAATGAATTCATTATTAATATTATTATGTCCTCAGGCAAAGGCAATAGCTCAATATTCAGGTGCAGAATAATGACTGGGGGCAGCATTGAAAGCAAACAAATGCTTGTTGGATGTGAGATAACTCCCCCCCCCCACTAGCATGGAAAAAGACTCAAGAGGCAATTAAAACAAAGAAGCACAGATTTTATTCTCAAGATATACAGTACTTTGGGTTTGTTTACAGTGAAGAGGTGTCTTATTTCCAGTACTGCTAGCTCTTTCAGTGAAGCCACCATTTCAAATGTGTCAAATAACTGAGCTGCATCCGGACCCCACCCTCAAGTTCAGTGGAGTATGGGCTGAAAGGAAGGTTGGTCATTGTCATCTGTTTTGCTCTTTGTGCTCCCTGATGGACAGCAAAGGATGGGCAGAAACAGGTGAGCACTATTTATCTTTTTTTTAAAATAATCTATTTATTGAATTTTCCAATACAAATCACAGCAAATCACATTGAAATTATTCCCAATTACATTTCAAATTACAATCCAAATTAATTATACAATTCCCAATTAAAAGAAACATTCCAATTATACATAATTATTATAGTAAATTATATATATATGGACTTCCCATGCCTCGGACGCCGGAGCTTCCCTGATCACCTCCATCGATTGCTTTTCAAAATTCTTTCCAATATTTGCACAGCCGCTGATATATGCCAGCAAGCAGGCTAAATTATACCGGTAATAAACAATGTCTCTGTGTGGATGAGGTCGATCTTCTTAATTCCAAACGCCACATTCCGACCATCGCCATCTTCTTGTCCTGTTGTTCACCAAACTTCTTCACACTGCTACTCTCCCCCGCTTGCTTTGCACATACCCCTTTCCAGGAGTGCCAGTCTCTAATATAAATCAAATTTCAATAAACAACCAGAACTGGCTTCTCCCTATGGAGTAGTAGGTGAGCACTATTTGTCAACCGTGGTTATTTATATATAAATTTATATCCCACCCATCTTCCCAAAGGATCCCAGGCTGTTAAACAACAAGCTATGATGCAATAAAACATATCTAAAGCGATTCCAATCCAGATGCACACTGGGCTGAACAGCTCTTGTTTCAAAGGCTTTCTAAAACTGGAAGGTCTTCAGCAGGTGGTGAAAAGACAATGGAGGCCGTGCCTGTCTCATATTCGAGGGGTGGGGAATCCAAAGTATAGGTGCCACAACACGAAGGGCCCGATTCTTAAATTGTACAGAATGGGCCTCATAAGATGGTATGATAAGGAGGTCCTCACCTGCACAGTGCCATGAACAGTTAGGTATATAAGGTGTGAGATGATTTTTCAGGTTTCCAGGTCCCAAACTTCATAGGACGCTATATACCAAAACGAGCATCTTGAACTTAGCCCAGTAGCTACTTGACAACCAGTGTGGCAGCTCCCCCTGTCTTCTCATTTCTCCCAACTTTTTCACCTCCAGAAATGGAGGAACCAAGGAAGCAGAGTTATACAGAGTCAGACCAAAGACGGATCTAGGGGGAGTGCAATTGGTGTGGTCGCACCGGATGTGGAGCTTTTGGGTGACTGCAGCAGGTACCACAACTATGACATCCAACAGAAGGGGGGGTTGAAGGATTTTGGTGTTGCACAGACTGCCACTGAAATTTGAGGTCCCCAAGGTCTGCCACCGGTCAGGCCATTGGCTAAGCTGGCTGGGGCCCCTAACATCTGGTGGTTACCAGGTTAGGTATGGGCTGGTCTACACCATCTGGCAGTGATGCTCTAGGGCAGTGCTCCCCAACCTTGGGCCTCCAGCTGTTTTTGGACTACAACTCCCATCATCCCTCGCTAGCAAGACCAGTGGTCAGGGATGATGGGAATTGTAGTCCGAAAACAGCTGGAGGCCCAAGGTTGGGGAACACTGCTCTAGGGTAGGGATGGCTAACCTGCGACCCTCCCATCATCCCTGTCCATTAGCCCTGCTGGCTGGGGCTGACACCTGCAGATCCACAAGCTATAGACAATCCTACTCAAGAATGTTTGAGTCTTTCTTAGTCTGCCACTGAGCTACTTTCCTGCCTTCATCAAATAAAGATTCATGCAATGCATATAAACTGCCGTAATATATATGCATAAAGTAATCTGGCATGAAGATTCTTTCATTTAGCAATGCCTTCCCCCCCTCCCCCAAAAAATCTTGAACTACAATAAAAAGTGTGGGTTGTCTTGACTTTCAACAAAACAGCCCGTTCAAATGCAAGCATTGAAACTAAAAACAATATGCTTTGCATCATATCATATTGCATCATATCATAATTCTTTTTCGCCCACCCTTCACCCTAAGGTCCCAGTACATGTTGCAGCATTAAAACACAATATTAAAAACAATTTAGGGTTAGGATTATATAATGATGTGCATGGGGTGTGTGGGTGTGTGAGAAAGGAAAGACCATGATTATCTATTTCCTGAAGAGATAGAGTTGCTAACTGCAAAATCTCATAACCTTCAATATTATCACTGGGTTTCATGATTCCTGAGCAGGGTCATTTCCCAGAAAGGAAAAAAAAACAGAGTGTAGTAGAATGCACGAGATGTTATTAATATTATTATCTATGCGCCATCAGCCATTTCCCAGCGTGAGTCCCACGGAAACAAATTGAAAACTCTGCTAAGGCACAAGTTGCTCCTTCACAACTCTTGTCCCTTTCAATGGGACTTGTGTCAAAGAATTTCTTAATGGTTTTCCGGTCCATAAACAGGCAGATAAGTGTTCATAAGCAAGGCGTGGGATGGTTGGTTGTGCCTTTCACATCCGCCTTGAATTCATGGTCTTCCCCCTTCCACTCTGCACCCAATTCAAATGCCACCCCTTGTGCCTTCCTTCATCCTCTGGGCAGAAAAAGAAAGTCCTACATGCTTTTAATCCTTGATGTTTTACCCCATCCACCTTCCCTCTGTATTTTTGTTGGAAGCCACCCAGAGTGGCTGGGGCAACCCAGTCAGATGGGTGGGGTATAAGAAATCTATTATTATTATTATTATTATTATTATTATTATTATTATTATATAACATATAAAGTAAATAAACAACTATCTGACTTTTAGAAGACATCTGAAGGCAGCCCTGTTTCGGGAAACTTTTAATGTTTAGTGTTTTACAATTTTTTACACATGCTGTAAGCCACCCAGAGTGGCTGGGGAAACCCAGTCAGATGAGCAGGGTATACACAATAAAATTATTATTAATAAAATTATTATTAATATTATTATTAGATGCTGCATAGTCCTACTTCAGCATGGAGGGAAAACACAATCATAATGTACAAATAGTACTTGGCTTCCTAAGCATCAATGCTTTCATTTTTCTTTTTAAGTAAGCTATGTGGTCTAAACCACAGAGCCTAGGGCTTGCCAATTAGAAGGTCGGCGGTTCGAATCCCTGTGACGGGGTGAGCTCCCATTGCTCGGTCCCTGCTCCTGCCAACCTAGCAGCTTGAAAGCACGTCAAAGTGCAAGTAGGTAAATAGGTCCTGCTCCGGCGGGAAGGTAAACGGCGTTTCCGTGCGCTGCTCTGGTTCGCCAGAAGCGGCTTAGTCATGCTGGCCACATGACCCGGAAGCTGTACGCCGGCTCCCTCGGCCAATAATGCGAGATGAGTGCCGCAACCCCAGAGTCGTTCTCTAGTGGACCTAACAGTCAGGGGTCCCTTTACCTTTACCTTTATACGATTGCAAAAGGAGGGTGGGTGGGTGCCAAAATTTCAGAAGCGCAGGTGGGTGGCTGTCAAGTGGTTCAGGGTAGTAGTGGTTCTGTGCCTCACTCATTCTTGTGACTTGCACATGATATTTTTTTTTAATGATTTTTATTGAATATTTTATAACTCTATAATTACATAACATATGAAATAATATACAATAAATTTGGATTCCATTTATCTCCGAAATATTAAAGTAAACATAAAAATAAACAAATAAATAAGTAAATATCCTCCACCAATACCCGATGCCCATTCAGACTTCCTACCATCACCCTTACATCATATTCTACCTTTAATGTACGTAACTCCACTTCCCTGCTTACAGACATTTTCCACTTACATTCTCTACTTCTTAACCGTTCCTTATTTGATTTCCTCCAATACTTTTCTTACTTTAGTCCTCAAATGCCAACATAGAAATCGAGTTTTTACTGTATTTTACTGTATTTACTGTATTTACTGTATTTTACTGTATAGAAACATATTTTCTATAGCCCTTTTCAGCAAATTTCTTTTTGGAGTGCCCTCTTAAGTTGTTCGTCAGGAGAGCTGACTTGCACATGATAAATGATGCAAAGGCGATAGAAATGTGCACAAAACGAGGCAACGCTGCGCAGATCGACTCCATTTACACAGCGCATACCGGTTCCAGAATTCAGCTGCCCAAATTATGAGTCTGAAATTAGGTTATAGTAAGGGAATTGGATAAGATTATAGGAAAAGAGCAGAAGTACCAAGATGCTGAGGTTTGGAAATAGGAGTGGTTTAAGTAAAATGATTTTTGTATTTTATGATGTCTTAAAATTTAGGAGTAGGAAAACTGTTAGTGAGGAATGATAATGAATTCAACAGAGGAGGACTCGAGGAAGTCAACCGAAATATGAAATTGAGGAAAGAAGGAATGCCTGGCCCACAGAATTGGGCTAGGCCTAAGCAATGATACTAAATACTGTTAGTAAGGTTAAATGTACAATGATTATGCCTACCCTTGTGAGAGAGGGGGATGAATGTTGCTTCCCACAGTGAGAGGGGGGAAGTATGGAAATTTAACCGATATGTTATGTGCTTAAAAATTGTAAAAACCAATAAAATTTTTGAAGGAAAAAAAAAAAAACAGAATTCAGCCGCCCTTCCTTGATGAAGAATCTGGATTGCCAGAGATTGGATTTTGCTCTTACAGTAGTTAGAGGGGCTTAGCAGAAAATCCTTTTACCGAGCTGAGTGCTCCTTCTGTAGGGGGTGAAAAAAACCCGTTTGATCGTCTGATGAGTTATGATATGTTCACAGACATCCTCCTCCTGGCATCCTGTTCAAAGCTTCTCCCCCCCCCCCCCCCCAAGCTCCCTGCGAATATTATCGTGCCCATTCCTCACATACCAAGGTGGGCTGGCCGTGCGCGAGAGGAAAGGTTATCCACGCATCGCTTTTGTGACTGGCTCCATTGTACGGCGAGAGGCTGTGGAGCCAGATAAGTCAGAAACCGGCGTGCTGTCATGACTTGGAAGCTTGCCACCGGAGGGAGATAATGCTGACCAGGCAACCTTATCTCAAGCCGCGCAGTTCCTGCGAGAATGAAAGAGGACCAAAGCCGCTCATAAGTCTGGCTGACTTGGTTTCAGGTAACAAAGTGACCAGGCCTTTCTTTGAAACTGGAGACGTGGGGCCTCTCCTGAACCTTCCGATAGGAAGAGAATCCATTCGCCAGGCGTTTCCAGCCTGTTTGCATAGATGAGATGCCATTCATCAGTGGGGTATAGTGGTTAAGAGCAGTGGACTTGTAATCTGGTGAACCGGGTTCGATTCCCCGCTCCTCCACATGCAGCTGCTGGGTGACCTTGGGCTAGTCACACTTCTCTGAAGTCTCTCAGCCTCACTCACCTCACAGAGTGTTTGCTGTGGGGGAGGAAGGGAAAGGAGATTGTTAGCCGCTTTGAGACTCCTTAAAAAGGTAAAGGGACCCCTGACCATTAGGTCCAGTCGTGTCCGACTCTGGGGTTGCGGCGCTCATCTCGCTTTATTGGCCGAGAGCCGGCGTACAGCTTCCGGGTCATGTGGCCAGCATGACAAAGCCACTTCTGGCGAACCAGAGCAGCGCACAGAAACGCTGATTACCTTCCCGGCGGAGCTCACCCTGTCGCAGGGATTCGAACCGCCGACCTTCTGATCAGCAAGCCCTAGGCTCTGTCATTTAACCCACAGCGCCCAGAGGCGTAGCAAGCCCCGGTGGTACCCGGGGTGAAATTTTTTTTGTCACCCCCCCCCCCCACTAATGGCGCCACTTTGTGAGGTGTGGGGGTTTTGTGTGTGTGTGTCTACTATCTCTTTTTTTCAATAAAGTTAAAATAAAAAAAAATAAAAAAAATTAAAAAATTAAAAAAATTAAAAACTGTCACCCCCCTCTGATGGCGCCACTTTGTGAGGTGGGGGGGGGTTGTGTGTGTGTGTGTATTATCTATTTTTTTCAATGAAGTTAAAAAAATTTTAAAAAAATTAAAAAAAATTAAAAAATTTTTTTTTTAAAGTGTCACCCCCCTCTGGGGTGGAACCCGGGGCGGCCCGCCCCCCCTCCCATTGCTACGCCCCTGACAGCGCCACCTGGGACCCTATGACTATGACTGGGTCCCTAAGGCTCCTTAGGGTAGTGATAAAGCGGGATATCAAATCCAAACTCTTCTTCTTCTTCATACAATCCACAATTGCACAAATGATAAATGATTTTTTAAAAAAAGAATATTAAACAAAAAACCAGGTTTAGGAGCCCAGTCTGGATCAGGATGTCACAGGGAGAAATAAAGGGGATTTAATCCTCTAAGAGTCAGTGTCGTAGCAGCTGGAGCCGTGGAGCAGGGTTTCCCAAACTTGGGTCTCCATCTGAGTTTGGACTACAACTCCCATCATTCATAGCTAGCAGGACCAGAGGAAATGGTGGGAATTGTAGTCCAACAATAGCTGGAGAACCAAGTTTGGGAATCCTTGGGTTAGAATGTTCGACTAGGACCTGGGAGACCAGGGTTCAAATCCCCACTCAGTCATGAAATTCACTGAGTGACCTTAGGCCAGTGACTGACTCTCAAGTGAAGCTACCTCACAGGGTTGTTGTGAGAATTAAATGAGGAGAAGGAGATCCATGTACAGTGGTACCTTGGTTCCCAAACTTAATCCGTTCCAGAAGTCTGTTCCAAAACCAAGGCACAGCTTCTAAAACCAAGGCACACTTTTCCATAGAAAGTAATGCAAAATGGATTAATCCGTTCCAGACTTTTAAAAACAACCCCTAAAACAGCAATTTAACGTGAATTTTACCATCTAACGAGACCATTGATCTATAAGATGAAAGCAATAATCAATGTACTGTACTATAAAATAAATAAGACAGTATTGTAGATGATAAAAATTAAAATTATCCCCCCCCCCTTGCATGCACCGATGATAGTCATTGTTTGGATGTGGGGCTTTTATCCATTTCTGGAGTCACACAATCAATCAATCAGTAGCTGAACTGGGTTCCACACAGTCACAAAAACAAGTCACAAAAATGAAGTCACAAGCCACAGTCACAAGTCAGTCCCATAAAATGAAGAACAAGTCACAGTCAAAAAACGGAAAAGTCACACAAACAAAAAAAACCAAAAAAAACAGCAAAAACAAAAGCTCCAAATATCACCTCTGTGTTGTGTGGGTGCTTGGGACTCAACAGCCGACAGACTCAACAGGAAGCCTCAGATTAGCAGCAGGGGACTCAATTTACAAATGGAACACACTCAACAGAAAGCGGAACATGTTCAGCTTCCAAGGCAAAGTTCACAAACCGGAACACCTACTTCCGGGTTTGCAGCGTTCTATTTCCAAGTTGTTCATAAACTAAGCTGTTCTAAAACCAAGGTACCACTGTACACTGCATTGAGATTCTTGGAGGAAATGGGAAACATAAAAAATATATAAATGTAACATGCATAAATAAATATAAATATAATAAATAAACCCTTTCATCACTGATGAAGATCAGGAATAGCTCCCCAACCTACAACCCGCACTCCTGTGCCTGCAATTTGCATTGGGGGGGGGGAGCTTCCATTGGCACCAAAGGGAGTTTTCCTTCCAGTGCAAGTAGCAGGGGAGGGGGGTTTCCAACCCAGACTGAGACTATGATGGGTGGGGAATAGGTTAATGCACCCTAACCCCCCATCCACCAGGTTTCAAATTCAGATCAGTCCACATGCACACACCCTTTCTATTTGCATGAATGGCTTTTTTAAGAAAAGTAATTATCAATGGAATGAATGGCATTTCCTGTACTTTGCCCATAGAGGTACCAATGAAATGAACTCTAGCCGAGTTTCATAGTTCCTGTTTGCTCAATGCCATTGAAGGATTGCTAGGCTAGTTGTTGCTTTGATAAAATGAGCAAAGATTTCCCAATGAACTTTCTGGGAACTCTGCCCTCTTTTATCATTTGCTTCGGCTAAGCCACGCAACGGAGGGGAGGAGGGGTTTGGACCGAGGCTGCCACTTCTCGCACCATGGGTTCCTGATCGTGTAGAGAGCTCTGCCCACATTCAGGCAAATGTGCATAGAAGCCGAATGCAGCCTTTCCCCACATAACACTGGGACGTTTGGGCACTAGGGGGCAGGTTATGCACAAGGACATGTGGTGGAGCTTGCATGTGTACCCCTGCTTCTACAAACACCTGAACACACCTTGGATGTGTTATTCCCTCCTTCCTGGTGCATGCACACATAGGGCGAAGAATGCAAATACAGCTGTTAACCATTTCCTCCCCTGTTAGGTTGAGGATGAAGATTGCTCACCCGGAGCTGCTATTTGCCTTGGGAGGGAAGCTGGTCCCCGAAGTGGCTTTGAAGAACATCCTGCTGGGATGGTGAAAAAGAACGACGCGGAGACAGGATGGATGTGCGGGAAGGCGACCTCAACTCTTTCGTGAGGGTCCCTTTTATTGACAATCTCACACCTCTGTTAATGGTTAACATAGGTACAACTTAAGGAACCAAATAAGGAAACATCTGCCCCAGCTGTAGCACATAGCACCATGTAAGGAGTTTTTTTTTCAAAGCTTGACACCCCCAAACTCCCCCCATGCCTCTGCCATTGCGTACGTGACCATCTTGCATGCTCCCACCACATGCTCTCCTCATGCACCCCTCCCCGTGCTCATCTTGTGACTTCCAGTAACTTTCCACCACCCTCCATTGTTCTTTTGAGTCTCTGACCCGTGTCTGCCATCCCGACGTTACAGTGCAGTGTGGTATGCCAGCGCAACACTCTCAGTCTGGGCAGAACTGCCGTGGTATGCCAGCACAACGTTTCCCTTTGGCAGGATTAGCGTGGTATGCCAGCACGCCAATCCATCATAATTTCCTACACATCCTACATTACGAAGTGCTAGATCAAACGTTTGGACTTTGCATTCAGTGAATGACAATAGAATAGGCAAGTCTTTAATTTTTAAAACTTTGAAATTAGCTAACCTTCAGTGTGGCTTTATTCTCTCTCCCATTGGCTGCAGGCAAATGCTGGAGGAAGTGGGAGCTGCGATGCATCCATGAACAGGAAATGACAAAACTGAATGACAGGAGTGCTCAGAGACCAAGGGGCCACGGCTGTCTGCCAGACCCCTCCAGCCTTCTCATTTGCAATCATTTTGCAAAACTTGCAAACTGTTTTTCCTTAAGATGCTGCATACCTTGGGTTTCTCTCCTGTACATTTTCAACATGCAGCATGAAAACAGAAATCAAAGCTGTTCTCTCTTTTGAGTGGCTGAGAAGCAGTAAAGCTAAAGGTAAAGGGACCCCTGACCATTAGGTCCAGTCGTGTCCGACTCTGGGGTTGCGGCGCTCATCTCGCTTTATTGGCCGAGAGCCGGCGTACAGCTTCCGGGTCATGTGGCCAGCATGACTAAGCCGCTTCTGGCGAACCAGAGCGGTTCCTATTTATCTACTTGCACTTTGACGTGCTTTCGGACTGCTAGGTGGGCAGGAGCAGGGACCAAGCAACGGGAGCTCACCCCATCTCAGGGATTCGAACCGCCGACCTTCTGATCAGCAAGTCCTAGGCTCTGTGTTTTAACCCACAGCGCCATCTGTGTCCCTTGAGAAGCAGTAGGGAAATGGTAATACTAAGGATAAAAAGAAAGACAGCACATACCGGTATACAATAGCTGGTAGAATGAAGATTATATGCCGCATAGGTCTGTATATTTAAATTCATATATTGCTCTTCTCCAGGGTTTTTTTTTTTTTTTTGGAGAGCAATGATCCACCTGGCAATGCATGAGCAGCTCAGACATCAGCAGGAGTCTGGTGCATGAGGTGGTCGGATGCGTGCAAAGCTCAATTGGTCAGAACTGTTAGGTTCCATATAGTAATCCATTTAGAACAAATGCCTCTTCCATCCCTTGTTGCAAAACCCTTTGGATGTCAAATGAGGACACAGCCTCTTGCAGAATGTTCAATGTATAAGTGCATACTCAAAGAATATTGAGAGCAGAGTTGCTTTCAAAATCAGTGGAAGAGGATTTTGAATAGGGTTTTTTTGGGGGGGGGAGATATTAGCAGGAAGGCAGATTTCGGGCACTGCCCTCCTGATCAACAGTGTCAGGGTTGTCAAAACACTGTGCATTGTATTCAATGCTAGTTATCTGCAGAGTAGATCCCCTGACCCTATTTAGACAAGGCTAACTTAGGTCCATTAACTTCAGTGGGTCTAAAGGTAAAGGTAAAGGTACCCCTGACCATTAGGTTCAGTCGCGGACAACTCTGGGGTTGCGGCGCTCATCTCGTTTTATTGGCCGAGGGAGCCAGCGTACAGATTCTGGGTCATGTGGCCAGCATGACTAAGCCGCTTCTGGCGAACCAGAGCAGCGCACGGAAATGCCGTTTACCTTCCCGCCAGAGCGGTACCTATCTATCTACTTGCACTTTGTGCTTTCAAACTGCTAGGTTGGCATGAGCAGGGACCAAGCAACGGGAGCTCCCCCCATTGCGGGGATTCAAACCGCCAACCTTCTGATCAGCAAGCCCTAGGCTCTGTGGTTTAACCCACAGCGCCACCCGCATCCCTAACTCTGAGTAAAAGTTAGTTGGCTACAAGCCATCAGTTCCTTTCCTGGCCCCAGCAGCAGTTTGCAGGGGTTGGAGAATGGTCTCCTGGAGTAACTTCTGAACTTTTTAGGACGTTATTACAGAAGTGTCTGGTTCTCCTTTTGCTCTGCTGCTTTACTTTGGTTTTACTAGTCAGTTAGTCAGATATGGCTGATGTTAGTATGACTACCTTGTTTGCTGCGCCCTGAATCCCAAGCTCATCTTTTATAGAGAATGTCAGTTTGTAAAAAACTATTTGGGTTCCGCCGAGATTAGAGAAGCCATAAAACAGGATCATTATCATAATCCTGTTGCATTATTGAACACTGAAGTAAGGGCCTAGAGAATATGCAGGCATATTTGTGGAATGACCTTTCCAAAGCACACCCCGACCTTCCAGATAGCTACGTAGTGAATATTAAACAAGCCCTTAAAAGTTTTAGGGGCTGATGCATTGGCAACTCGGTCCTCACCGCTTCTCTGGACGGATTGGAACCACCTCTCCTGAGCAGGAAAAACCCAGGGTTGCAACATTTAGTGGACTAATCAGTTGCACAAATTGATTAAAAAACATTTGGATGGACGTGGCAAGCAATCCTATGCACAAGCAGATAGCATAAAGCAATTCAGATATTAGGGACTGGTTGGATGCAGAGGAACGGTGGGAGGAACCAGCTGGAGAACCTCCAAGGGAAGAAGCCTCAGAGGCCGGGGAGTGGTGGTGGGACAATGAGGAGTGGTCACAGGGAGGATAGGGAGAAGACTGGAAGTATGAGGTGTTGGAAGCTGAAGAGGTAACAGGGCTTAGTGAACTGGGAGAGTCTGTGGCAGGGAGCAGTCCAGAATCAGAGGCTGAAGCCTGGTGGTGATGTTCAAGAGACAGAGTGGAGGCAGGGAAGCTCTCCCTTCTGCCGTGACCAGCTCCCCTTTTCAACGGTCTCCCAGAACACAGAGAGGAATGAAGAGGGTTGAGCAGGGTTCTGTCAGGCCACAGGGTTCTGTCTTGGGCCAAGTCTTATTCAACATCTTTATCAATGACTTGGATGATGGGCTTGAGGGCATCCTGATCAAGTTTGCAGATGACACCAAATTGGGAGGGGTGGCTAATACCCCAGAGGACAGGATCACACTTCAAAATGACCTTAACAGATTAGAGAATTGGGCCAAAGCAAACAAAATGAATTTTAACAGGGAGAAATGTAAAGTACTACACTTGGGCAAAAAAAAAAATGAAAGGCACAAATACAGGATAGGTGACACCTGGCTTGAGAACAGTACATGTGAAAAGGATCTAGGAGTCTTGGTAGACCACAAACTTGACATGAGTCAACAGTGTGATCAAGGGAAGTAATAGTACCACTGTATTCTGCTCTGGTCAGACCTCACCTGGAATACTGTGTCCAGTTCTGGGCACCACAGTTCAAGAAGGATACTGACAAGCTGGAACGTGTCCAGAGGAGGGCAACCAAAATGGTCAAAGGCCTGGAAACGATGCCTTATGAGGAACGGCTTAGGGAGCTGGGTATGTTTAGCCTGGAGAAGAGAAGGTTAAGGGGTGATATGATAGCCATGTTCAGATATATAAAAGGATGTCATATAGAGGAGGGAGAAAAGTTTTTTCTGCTGCTTCTGAGAAGAGGACACGGAGCCATGGATTCAAACTACAAGAAAGAAGATTCCACCTAAACATTAGGAAGAACTTCCTGACAGTAAGAGCTGTTCGACAGTGGGATTTGCTGCCAAGGAGTGTGGTGGAGTCTCCTTCTTTGGAGGTCTTTAAGCAGAGGCTTGACAGCCACCTGTCAGGAATGCTTTGATGGTGTTTCCTGCTTGGCAGGGGGTTGGACTGGATGGCCCTTGTGGTCTCTTCCAACTCTATAATTCTATTCTTCAAAGAGAGGCAAAACAAAGGAGACTTAGGCTGCTTGGAAAAAACCCTGTAGAGGCGGGGACTTAGGAAGGCAGGGACCTTCAGTCCTCATTGGGGCAAGACCTACTGCAGAGCTTTCCAGACTTTTCATGTTGGTGGCACACTTTTTAGACATGCATCATTTCATGAAACAGTAACAGGGTAACAGGGCTTAGTGAGCGGGGAGAGTCTGTGGCAGAGAGAAGTCCACAATCAGAAGCTGAAGTAGAATGGGATGAGGGGAGGCCAAGAGGCAAAGATGAGTCCAGCTGATGAAGAGTCACGGATGTCTCCCCCTTCTGCTGCAACAAGCTCCCCACCTGCCTTGTCTCCTGGAACCAGAAGAGGCATGAAAAGGGTGGATGAGAGGTTGGCTGCACGCAGGTATAGTCTCTGATTCTTGGGAAAAAAGCCCTGAGTAGGCAGGGACTTTCAGACTCGGCAACTGATTTTCATGGAGGAAGACCACCTGGAATGAGTTGCTCTGCTCATTAGTCCTGACACTCAATCAGGTCTGTGGAGATCATGGTATTTTTTTACTAATAAAGAGTTAACTCCATCCTTGAACTGTGTGATTACTGACTGGCAGGCTCGTGTGACACCAGGGTAGGTTAAGCCAGTGTAAAGTTGCACCCGATCCAAACCCTGCTTGGCAACAAGACTGCAGCTGCCAATTTGCCTAAACCTTGCAGAGAGAGGGAGAAATAGTGAATAGTGTTCTATACTGGGTTGCCAGGTCATGTGTCCAAACTGAATGGGCTTGGGATCCACCCTACATAAGTTCCCCTCACAGAGCTACAGTTCTCAGATCAACCCCTCTTCCCAGTTAACTGGGATTTAGAATCATGGAATTGTAGAGTTGGAAGCGACCATGAAGGTCATATAAATCCAACCCCTTTCAATGCAGGAATCTTTTGTCCAATGTGGGACTCGAACCCATGACCCTGAGAGTAAGAGCTCTACCGACTGTGCCATCAAAGAAATGTAGCCCTGTGAGGGGAACAGGGGCTCTCCTAGCAACTCTTGCACCTTTGGCAGACTACAATTTATAGGGCGCTTGTGGCGGGATAAAGTGGCATGAAACTGCTTTAAATGTGGTATATTGCAGAAATGGGGCCTTTGTGACTGGGCTGAGCTGTGCAGAGTGGCCCAGTATTATGGAAGATGCCACGTTCAATGGCGTGTGCTCTCTTATCATCATTCATCTTCATTCCTTTTCTACGGTTGACATTACTATTGCCACTAAGGGGAGCTGATACCTTCCTTCCAGCTTCAGGGGAGCGTGGTCAATGAGATGGAAAACACCTGATCACCCATGATCGAAACCAGCGTTTATTCATCTCTGAGCCCTAATAAATGACTCATCAGGCAAAGCTGGTGTTCAGCCTGCAGCTCGGTGGAGCTGACTCTTTCTCCGTTTTTTTGCCAAAAACACCAGTCAGAAAAGCGACTCCGTCTTTTCTTGAGCATACGGTATGCTAACCTTTGCATTGCTTGGAACTCAAGGAGGCAGACTGAGGGGGAAATCATGGCTGTCAGTACAAAAGGGTGCTGTTTTTAAACTCAGCTAATTTATTGGTTTAAAATAAGGTAAATAAGTAGAGATATGAAAACTGCTCAGCGCTAGGGGTAGCAAAGGCAGCACACTTTCACAGAAAGGAAGTGTAGTTCTGCAGATTCCTTTTCCTGTGGGTTTGTTTGTGTGTGTGTGTTTTTTTTACCAGCAGTGGGTGACTTCAGGTGGGTGGAAAAAGGAGCTTTTAATTAACCATTTCCTTCCCAGCTGTTTGCTTGACATCATGACTCTGCTCAAGCTGCTTTTCTCCTCAAGAAGGGAATATATATATACAGGACACTTATCTTTGTCTCTCTGGGAGAGAAAAACAGCTGGGGAGAAGAGACAATCCTTAGTGTAGACTTTTAGGACCCGCCTTATTTTTCTATGATTGTAAGTTGCTTTAAACTGTTGTTAATGTTTGTGTTTTAGCTGACTTTCGAAAACCTTTCTTTTTCTTTTGGCATAGATATCCAAAATCCCCTCCCCCACTCTGCCTCATTAACACAAAGGACAGCATACCATAATATCAAGAAAAGACAACGCCGCTTTTCTGGCTGATATTTCCTGCAATAAATGAAGCAAGAGTTGGACATCATGGGGATATAGGGTGAAGGTCAGGTAATAAATAAATGATGATGAAAATAATAGTAAATAATATTAATTTTGATCAAACAGCAGGGAAAGAAAGGGTTAAATATGTCCCTAGAATCATAGAATCGTAGAGTTGGAAGAGACCCCAAGGGCCATCCAGTCCAACCCCCTGCCAAGCAGGAAACACCATCAAAGCATTCCTGACAGGTGGCTGTCAAGCCTCTGCTTAAAGACCTCCAAAGAAGGAGACTCCACCACACTCCTTGGCAGCAAATTCCACTGTCAAACAGCTCTTACTGTCAGGAAGTTACTTTAAGCCTCTGCTTAAAGACCTCCAAAGAAGGAGACTCCATCACACTCCTTGGCAGCAAATTCCACTGTTGAACAGCTCTTACTGTCAGGAAGTTCTTCCTAATGTTTAGGTGGAATCTTCTTTCTTGTAGTTTGAATCCATTGCTCTGTGTCCTCCTCTCTGGAGCAGCAGAAAACAACCTTTCTCCTTCCTTCATATGACATCCTTTTATATATTTGAACATGGCTATCATATCACCCCTTAACCTTCTCTTCTCCAGGCTAAACATACCCAGCTCCCTAAGCCGTTCCTCATAAGGCATCGTTTCCAAGCCTTTGACCATTTTGGTTGCCCTCCTCTGGACACGTTCCAGCTTGTCAGTATCCTTCTTGAACTGTGGTGCCCAGAACTGGACACAGTATTCCAGGTGAGGTCTGACCAGAGCGGAATACAGTGGTACTATTACTACCCTCTTTCTTTCTTTTTTTAACCCTCCCCACCCAGGTCCTTGACATAATCTGTACCCACCTGTAGCTGTTGTACCTGTTAAATGAAAGCTCTTGGGGGGGGGGATAGCACTGGAAATATGAGTAGAACATACTTCTGTCCTATCCAGTGGAAACTGGCCTATTAGGGCAAGTGGGGCACTGCCCCACCAACTTCAGTTTGTCCTCAGCCAGACCCCCACCTGCCTTACTTACAACCAGGTGAGGGAGCAGCATTGACTGTCATCTTCCTCCTCCTTAGCGTCAGTGTTGCCTCTGCAGAACTTATGGTAACAGAAAAGATTAGTTGGTTCCACCTACCATTGGCTCTGGTGCCACCTACTGTTGACCTCCCTGCCTTCTGTTCCACCTGTCCCAATGAGCGCCAGCATCTGCTGGTCCCCTGGCTCATAGGATATAGGACATATTATTTAGAAGAAGAAAAATGGGATGCGGGTGGCGCTGTGGTCTAAACCACTGAGCCTCTTGGGCTTGCCGATTGGAAGGTCGGCGGTTCAAATCCCCGCGATGGGGTGAGCTCCTGTTGCTCGGTCCCAGCTCCTGCCAACCTAGCAGTTTGAAAGTACATCAAAGTGCAAGTAGATAAATAAATAGGTATTGCTCTGGCGGGAAGGTAAATGTTTCGCCAGAAGCAGCTTAGTCATGCTGGCCACATGACCCGGAAGAACTGTCTGCGGACAAATGCCGGCTCCCTCGTCCAGTAAAGTAAGATGAGCGCCGCAACCCGAGAGTTGTTCGTGACTGGACTTAATTGTCAGGGGTTCTTTACCTTTTTATTTAGAAAAATAATATTGATGTAAATGCAGATGTGCATCAAGATTGTTGACAAAAAAAGGCACGGACAAGTTGCATCTTGCAGGTGTGAGGCAGACCCTGAAATACCTCTTGATTAAACTCCTAGGTTCTCTCTGCACATAATTTTCACATCTCCACAGAATAACCTGAGTAACTGGAAAGTGGTGTGGCCCTTGGGGTCAGTGTGGTGTAGTGGTTAAGAGTGGTAGACTTGTAATCTGGGGAACTGGGTTTGCGTCTCCGCTCCTCCACATGCAGCTGCTAGGTGACCTTGGGCTAGTCACACCTGTTTGAAGTCTCTCAGCCCCACTCACCTCACAGAGTGTTTGTTGTGGGGGAGGAAGGGAAAGGAGAATGTTAGCCGCTTTGAGACTCCTTCGGGTAATGATAAAGCTGGATATCAAATCCAAACTCTTCTTCTTCTACTACTACTGTGATCTGTGAGGATGCGGAGGAGGACTCTGATCCTACAAAGCCAAAGTCTATTTTGACAACAGGAGACTTTGAGTAAGTTTCTGCCTATGTTTTATTGGTGGGAGACCAGTCATTTAGCTTTGCTGAGGTTGCTAAATCCTTGCTCTCACCTGAAAAATTCAAAATGGATTCTGTCCTCCTGATTTAATAGTTCAGTTTGAAATATAATGACAACAACAGCAAAAATTCCATGAAGCCAAAAATGATAATGGCAGGTTTCAATTATTGTGATTCGTTTCTTTTTTCTTTCCCAGACTTGTTCAAGTTCTTCACATGTGAGGAAAACAGAATCTAAAGATATTTCAGTGTAAGTACAGCATGTTCGCCAACTGTATTTTGACAGCTGCCAGGTTTATGAAATTGACAAGTGATGTTAATTACATGCAATTTAAACATGCTGATTAGCAGAAGTGTTTCTCTCCCCACCACCACCAATGCATGGTAAATTCCTAGTGACCCTCAATTATCAACAAATTGCCCCTTAGGGTTAATATGAAGTCTCCACATAGTAAAACACTAGGCATGGTGGTTGGTTGGTGAGGGTTCATGGAAAGGAATTGAAAATAAAACTACCACTATATTAACACCATTATACAAATCTATGGTATGACTGCAATTGAAATACTGTGCTAGTGGTCACCTCTAAAAGGGTATTGTAGAGTTGGAAAAGGTTCAGAAAAAGGCAGCTAAAATTATCAAGGAAATGCAGGAAGCATGGTCCTCATCTTAAAAAAAAAAGGAAACAAGAAGACCCAAACAACTTGACATTGAAAGGCCCTAGAACAAATAAGTAAGCAGTAAGTCCATGAGCACTTAGAAAAGGATCCTGTGTTTACTAGGATCCAGCATGGATTTCTCAAAAACGCCAGGTGAATCTCTTTTATTTTTATTTTTGATAGATTTACAAGCTTGGTGGATCAGGGGAATGCTGTGGACATAGTGCATCTTGATTTCAGTAAGGCTTTTGAGAAAGTCCCCCACAATATTCTCACGAGGAAGCTGGTAAAATGTGGGTTGAACAAGGTAACTTAGGTGGATTTGTAGCTGGGTGACTGAACGAACCCAAAGAGGACTCATTAATGGTTCCTTGTCCTCCTGGGAAAAAGTGACAAGTGGGTTGCCGCAGGGTTCTGTCCTGGGCCTGTTGTTGTTCAATGGCTTTATAAACGACTTGGATGAAGGAATTGAAGGGTTGCTCATCCAATTTGCAGATGACACCAAACAGGGAGTAGCAGCTAATGTCGCAGAAGAGAATCGTGGGGAATCACGGGTTGGCATATTGCTTTTGTGCTCATGTCAGGCTTCCCACAGGTATCTGGCTGGCCCCTGTGAGAACAGGATTCTGGACTAGATGGGCCATTGGCCTGATCCAGCAGGCCAATGTTCTTACATCCTGTGTGGACTGCCCCCGCCTTCCACTGCTGATGCATGCTGTATCTATGCTTCTCTCCACCAGTGTGCATGATGGAAGCACTTTCTCACCATCTGGGAATCAAGGGTTGTATCAATGCTAGTGCTACTCAGAGCTGACTCATTGAAGTTAATGAACATGGCCACTTTAGGTACATTAATTTCTGTGGTTCTACTCTGGGGAGGACTAGCATTGGCAACAACCCTCAGATGTGATGGGAGAGGAAAGCGAGACCAGTCCACACAGCCCCTTCCTTGGAGTTTCACCACATGGGGAGGGGAAGGTTTACATGACCCTCTGTACAATCAGCACTGAATAGCCTCTCACAAAATACAGGAATTAAAATCCATTCATTTCCTTGAAGTTAATATTCCGAAATTTGTTTCTCTTAAATGACAGCATGCGCAAACCATACCAGACTACACTGATTCGAAAAAGAAACCCTATACAGTTTTGGGGAAGGTAAACTAGATATACAGTTTATAAAGAAAAGTATTCTAGAAGCAAACTACAGAATATGATATCAAATTGCTTAATTTCCCCAGGTTTTGTCACATAGCACATTTTCATTAACAGCTAATTTAGATCATATACAAATGGCATACTCAGGCATATCTCAGAATCTTCTTCCCACTAACGAGAAGTGTTTGCCATCTGCTTACTTAATGAATTAATTGTCTGGCCGATACTCAAGAAACCAACTTGATGCTAACTCCACCGGCTACCAGTATCTACCATCTCGTATCTATTCTTTCCTTTTGGTGTAAGATTGTAAACTGAAGATTGCCTCTCATCTTCCAGGAAACTTGGACGACCTCACAGTCCTGGAAACATATGGATGTGCTATTAAGAGGCGAATCGTTTTTGCTTGTGGGTGAGGGGCACTTATGTATTGTCAAAAGAGGAAACGCATCACCAAAAAAGAAGGTGGGAGAGGGCACAGATTTGCGTACGATTTGCATATGGTAACTTATATGTGTAGATGTAAATATTACTGTAATTCAAACAAAAATAGCAGGGGGTACTGTGACAGAATAGAGGGCAATAGAAATGTGCTAGTCCCGTGGGGTATCCGAAAGGCGAGGTCCAAGTCCGGTCCGTGGTCAGAGGGGTAACATAAAGGCAGTCCGTAATAACTGAATCTGGGTGCAGGGCAGGGAGTCAGGTGAAGTCAGGAACAGGTAGGCAAGCAGGGAACCGGGGCGGGTCAGGAGCTCAGGCAGGAAAACAGGACAGGTTTCAAGCAGGAACTGGTATCCAACAATGTTGCTCCTGCAACTTGGGGCTGGGGCTGGCCGGCTTTTATCTGCCCCGAGGCATAGGGCGGCCCCGATCCTCTGGTGACTCGCCTCTCCTGGCTTGGAGGCGAGCACTCCTCCTGTGGGAACTCAGTTCCCTTCGCCTCTCTGCCCTGAGCCTCTGCAGCTCAGGAGAGGCTGGAGGGTTACCGGACCCAGAGGCAACCTCAGCTTCCCCTGACAGGGCTGGGAGTGGAGCACCTGCAGGCAATGAGTCCTCCATCCCATCAGGAGCCAGATCAAACTCAGCCGATGCCTGCACCTTAGGATCTAGCACAGGTGAGGACCCTTCAGACTCAGGCCCTAGCCCCGGCTCTGCTGGTTTTGGAGGTGGGGAATCCTGTGCAGGCTGGGATCCCTCAGGTTCAGCATCTGAGTCTGAATCCCAGGCCATCACAAGAAAGGGAGAGGGGCTGGCTCTACCCATGTTTGGCTCTGACCCTGCACACTGTTGGATTTGGGGCCTACCCAAAGTCAGCATGCAGCCCATAAGAGATGCAGCTCTCAACAGACATAAAAGGTTGCCCACCCTAGCATAGCTTGCCTTCTTAACTACCAGTAGAGTTAGTTGTCTCTCACAACTCTTTCTGGGAAATCAGATTATAAAGACTACATGCCATCGTGCTCTGGAGCTGTATTGCAAAAGGAACTGGATCGGTTTTACACCTCCCTGAAATGAACTGCCATGTCAACAAAATGATTTCATTTGGGGCCCCACAAATCCTTGGCGATTGGAGGATGGATGGCGGCTAACAGATTGAGGTTGAATTCTGGCAAGACAGAAGTACTGTTTTGGGGGACAGGAGGCGGGCAGGTGTGGAGGACTCCCTGGTCCTGAATGGGATAACTGAAGGACCAGGTGTGCAGCCTGGGAGTCATTCTGGACTCACAGCAGTCCATGGAGGTGCAGGTCAATTCTGTGTCCAGGGCAGCTGTCTACCAGCTCCATCTGAGAGCCAGTGTGGTGTAGTGGTTAAGAGCGGTAGACTTGTAATCTGGGGAACCAGGTTCGCTTCTCCGCTCCTCCATATGCAGCTGCTGGGTGACCTTGGTCTAGTCACACTTCTTTGAAGTCTCTCAGCCCCACTCACCTCACAGAGTGTTTGTTGTGGGAGAAGAAGGGAAAGGAGAATGTTAGCCGCTTTGAGACTCCTTCGGGTAGTGATAAAGTGGGATATCAAATCCAAACTCCTCTTCTTCTTCTTCTTCTTCTTCTTCTTCTTCTTCTTCTTCTTCTTCTTCTTCTTCTTCTTCTTCATCTGGTACGCAGGCTGCCCGCAGATTGTCTCGCCAGAGTGGTGCATGCTCTTGTTATCTCCCGCTTGGACTACTGCAATGCGCTCTATGTGGGGCTACCTTCAAAGGTGACCCGGAAACTACAACTAATCCAGAATGCAGCAGCTAGACTGGTGACTTGGAGTGGCAGCTGAGCGCATATAACACCGGTCCTGAAAGTCCTACATTGGCTCCCAGTACGTTTCTGAGGACAATTCAAAGTGTTGGTGCTGACCTTTAAAGCCCTAAACGGCCTCGGCCCAGCATACCCGAAGGAGTGTCTCCACCCACATCGTTCAGCCTGGACACTGGGGTCTAGCTCCGAGGGCCTTCTGGTGGTTCCCTCCCTGCGAGAAGCGAGGTTGCAGGGAACAAGGCAGAGGGCCTTCTCGGTAGTGGCTCCCGCCCTGTGTAACGCCCTCCCTTCAAATGTCAAGGAAATAAACAACTATCTGACTTTTAGAAGACATCTGAAGGCAGCCCTGTTTAGGGAAGTTTTTAACGTTCGATGTTTTATCGTGTTTTAAATATTCTGTTGGGAGCCATTCAAGAATGGCTGGGGAAACCCAGCCAGATGGGTGGGGTATAAATAATACTGGGTATATGATGATGATGATGATGATGATGATGGCAGTCTGTCGGTTTGTTTTCCTCCTGTCCCCCATATGCTCTACTTTTCTGTGTCTCCGTCAACGCTAGGTCAGTGGGCTTTGCAAGAAGTGAGGCGGTCTAATGTTGCCCAGATTGAAGAGTTCCAGATTGTTTTGTAGTTGTTACAGTGGATTAGAAGCTTCATTTAACTTTAACAAAATAATAATCCACTGCTCCATTGTGAGCTGGCTGCCTCCAGCTCCTCAGCGCTCTGCAGGCAACATTAAGGACAGCCTCACCTTGTGACATAAGTGGAGGACGTCCCCCCCAACCCAAAGAAAGCTCTCGGAAATCTAAGCTGGGTGTTGTGAAGTTGCTAAATACTTTACAAGTGGGCAGGGAAGATGATGCACCAATTGGTTGAGTGACTTTCTTACTTCCAAACTCCTCTTGTAGCTGTAGCGGTAACAACTGCAGAGGAAACAGTTTAGGGCAGTGGTGGCTAACCTGCGGCCCTCCAGATGTATTGGAACTACAACTCCCATCATCCCTAGCTAACAGGACCAGTGGTCAGGGATGATGGGAGTTGTAGTCCCAAAACATCTGGAGTGCCAAGGTTAGCCACCACTGGTTTAGGGGAATTAATAGTTGAAGCCGGAAACAGGCAAGAATTTAATTATAATTAATTTTGTACTCACTCTTATTTCTTGTGGGGAATCATACGTATGTCAGTGCGCTAATCAATTTATCAACCAACCCCATAATCAGATTGCTACTCCCCCCCCACCCCCACCCTCTTTGCTCTCCTTCCGTCATAGATTTCTCTGCTGCTAAGCAGCCTGGGAATAGAAAAGTGGTGCTAAATGAGAGAAACCGGCTCAAGTCCAAAGGTGACCTCTAGCTATTAAGTGAAAATACAAACACACCAAATTGGAGCAGGCTGATCTTTCCTTTCCAAAAAAAAAAAAAAAAAAAAAAAAAGTGGGAGGGGAGAGAAAAGGAGAGGGTTTTATAAGGCATCCGAAACAAGACTGTATTGATGGTAAAACTTCTATGCGGCCAAGGTTTACAGAGCAAATCTAAGCCAAGATGACTTGAAGAATAAATCATGAGCCGCTGGCGTGAATGGCTTATCTTTATACTTCTGGAGAGCTGTGCCACTGTTAACTCCTTCACTTCTTAGGAAAGAACTGCAGTCCGCCACAAACATCTCGCTGAAATGAATGGGGCTTGCTCAAACATACAGGTCATTGGAGTTTAAAAAATGGTTCACCCTGTGGGTTTGTCAGGTGGCAAAGCTTCTAATGGCCATAGTTCTATCCTTAAGCAAGGAGATGGTTGCAGGTGACATGAAAGACCACTGGTTGAGACTCTGGAGGTTTACTGATCACATACCCTCCAACATTTCTCTGATGAAAATAGGCATGTCCTATTCCAGTGGTGGCTAACCTTGACACTCCAGATGTTTTGGAACTACAACTCCTATCATCCCTAGTTAACAGGATCAGTGGTCAGGGATGATGGGAGTTGTAGTCCCAAAACATCTGGAGTGTCAAGGTTAGCCACCACTGTCCTATTCCATAATAATAATAATAATTTTATTATTTACAACCTGCTCACCTGACTGGGTTGCCCCAGCTGCTCTGGGTGGCTTCTAACACACACACACACACACACACACACACACACACACACACACACACACACCACAAAACATCAAACATTTAAAAACTTCCTTATACAAGGCTGCCTCCTAAAGGTTGTACAGTTGTACCTTCTGTGGCATAGGAAGCCGCTTGGGCACCCGGAGCGGCAAACCCAGGGGCACCCGGGGGCAGGGTGTTGCTACGTAGCACGCAGGCGCATGCGTAGCGCGCCAAGCAGGTGAGCGAGCAAGCTGCCAAGCGAGGCTTTTTACCGGGTGGCGGGGCTTGGCTTCAGCGTCGCGGGGGGCGCACTGAGTGTCAACCCCTCCAGGGTGGCCCGCCCCCAAAGCACCGCCTTGCTCCGCCCCTGCGTACCTTGGATCCCGAATGCCTTGCGAGTCGAACATTTTGGCTCCCGAACGCCGCAAACCCGGAAGCGAGTGTTCCGGTTTGCAAACGTTCTTTGGAACCCAAATGTCCGACGGGGCTTCTGCGGCTTCCGATTGGCTGCAGGAGCTACCTGCAGCCAATCAGAAGCCGTGCTTTGGTTTCCGAACATTTTGGAAGTTGAATGAACTTCTGGAACAGATTCCGTTCAACTTCCGAGGTTCCACTGTATAGTTACTTATCTCCTTGGCTCGGGGGGGAGGGGGTCGCATAACTCCTTATCCTCCAACATTTATCCACTGAAAATAAGTACATCCTAAGGAAAAGCAGGACATTCCTGGATCAAATCAGAAATCGGGACGGCTTCTGTAAATCTGGGATTTACAGACGCACAGTTCCAGGACATTTTCAGAGCAGACGCAGTTATGGTATGTCATCTGCTGGAGCACCAGGATAATTAATGGATCAGCCTTGCTCTGACACTGTGAGGCTTTTATATTTATGGGGAAAGCCATAGCTCATTGCTGGAGCATCTGATTTGCATACAGAAAGCTGCAGGTTCAATCCTTGGCATCCCCAGGTAGGGCTAGAAGGGATTCCCATCTGAAATCCTTTGGGGTGGGGGGCACTGCCACTTGGTGTAAACAGTATTGAGCTAGATCAGGGGTCAGCAAACTTTTTCAGCAGGGGGCCAGTCCACTGTTCCTCAGACCTTGTGGGGGCCGAACTAGATTTTGAAGGGGGAGGGAAGAACAAATTCCTATGCCCCACAAATAACCCAGGGATGCATTTTAAATAAAAGCACACATTCTACTCATGTAAAAACACGCTGATTCCTGGACCGTCCACAGGCTGGATTTAGAAGGCAATTGGGCTGGATCTGGCCCCTGGGCCTTAGTTTGCCTACCCGTGAGCTAGATCAGGGGTCAGCAAACTTTTTCAGCAGGGGGCCGGTCCACTGTCCCTAAGACCTTGTGGGGGGCTGGACTATATTTTGGGGAATAAAATAATGAACGAATTCCTATGCCCCACAAATAACCTAGAGATGCATTTTAAGTAAAACGACACATTCTACTCATATAAAAACACGCTGATTCCCGGACCGTCCACGGGCCGGATTTAGAAGGCAATTGGGCCGGATCCAGCCCCTGGGCCTTAGGTTGCCTACCCATGAGCTAGATGGACCAATGGCCTGTCTCAGTATAAGGCAGCTTCCTATGTTCATATAGTTGGTGTTGGATCAGCACAGAAGCAGAGAGAAAGGGTGAAATCATCATGGCAGGTTACTGCTTTCCGAGAGCCAGTGTGGTGTAGTGGTTAAGAGCGGTAGACTTGTAATCTGGGGAACCGGGTTCGCGTCTCCGCTCCTCCACATGCAGCTGCTGGGTGACCTTGGCCTACTGACACTTCTCTGAAGTCTCTCAGCCCCACTCACCCCACAGAGTGTTTGTTGTGGGAGAGGAAGGGAAAGGAGAATGTTAGCCGCTTTGAGACTCCTTCGGGTAGTGATAAAGCGGGATATCAAATCCAAACTCTTCTTTTGACGAGATTCCACTTCACACCAGCAGTTTAAATAATGACCCTTCTTTGCAAGATTGTTTGCATTTCTAATTAAAAGCTAAAGATTGCCTTTCAGTTGACTGAAGATCTTTTGTTAAAGCTTTTACAAGTTGAACTTACACAGTCAGAGAATGTAAGTCAGCGCTGCTAGGGATGGGAGGAGGAATTCGATGCCGTGCGCATTTAAAGCTGAATCTGTCAACAATATGCAAACCAAATACAGCTCTCCTAAATTTGCCAGATATTTTCTTGCATTGCAGCTCTCCAGCCAAAGAGTGTTTATAAAATAATAATAATAATAATAATAATAATAATAATAATAATAAATATTTTATTTTTACCCCGCCCATCTGGCTGGGTCTCCCCAGTCACTCTGGGCGGCTTCCAACAAATATTAAAATACATCAAAAATGTGTCTATTAGGGGAGCATATGCATAAAAATGAAGACATTTGGGGGGGACATATAAAATGTGTTGTGTTAGATAAAATAGCATGCAAAAAGTGTGTGCATTGGTCAAAACTCACTCTGAAAATATGTTCATTCAGAAAATGTCCACATCTCAGAATTCTTGATGGGAAATGTAGGTTGTTCCCCACCCCACCCCACCCCATGGTAAGTTGGTTGAACCTGAATCACTCCCCTCTTCATTTTGCCCATTCAGCCATTTTGACACAAACTGGAGAAGCCTTCAGTGGCACAGGAAGAAGCAGAGAGTTGTTCGAATCCGTCGAAATGCGGTATTAGACCAAACTTGCTTTTCTGTGCAAACAGAAACAAGTTAACAATGCCTATATCAGGTCCTTTCAGAGCTGCCTGGGCAGAGCCTGAAAAATAAATAAAACCTTGGCTTAAACTCGTCTGCATTCTGGCCAAGCAGTACACAACGCTGTTCGTGGAATGAATTGGCAAAGCGGGTTCTCCTTCATGGAGAGCACGTGTTGCGGTGGGGGCTAACTGTCACCCCACTGTTGCTAGGCGGGTTAGGATAGATGACCATGGCAGATGATTGGGCCCTGCGGGTTGCTGGGGAGAATGTTATGTAGCAATTTTTGATGGACAGCTCAGAGGTTATATATTCCCATTGCAGGCAGCACGCGGCCCTCTTTGCTGCGTGCATCAGATCACCCGCCCTCCCTCCCTTTATTTAGGCTTGCGCGTTGACCTTGCTATGCCTGTCATGGGGTCGTCTGCCTTTGGGGCAGGGGCCTGGCAGGAATTTTTCCATCTGGCTGATTGGCTGTTGCCATTTGGTTTTCGCCTACTGCGTAGCAATTAGTCACAACTTGTAAGGTTGCGGTTAGGCATTGGTTATGAATTTGGTTGGTGGAGGGGATGTGGTTGGCTGTGCCTGCCCCTCCAATGCTGCTGCGCAGGGAATTCCGTTAAAGGAATCCAGGGGCTCATCATGCTTTTGTCCGTATCCCCTGGTAGGGGGCCAGGGCCACGCAAGAGCCTCTGGGAACATTTGGGGAGAGGCGAGGGCCTGGGACCCCGGCCCCCATTCTCTCCCCAAAGTGTTTTCCCCTGTACTGACTTCGCTAACCGGGCGGATGTCAGTCTGCCCCCAGGAGGGGGCAGCTAGTTGGAACCAATGCCTAAGCAACCACTCACATTTTGTATTTTAATAAAAGTTGTGGCCAAAATCATGCCAAAAACCTTAAACTTAAATTATGGTGTGTAGTGTGAGTTATTTAGTGGGGTGACTTGGGGACCTCGACACGCAATTGTGTGGATGGCTTTCTTTTTCTTTTTCTTTTCTTTTTTTTTAAATAATGTTTATTGGGTTTTACACATTACATACAACTTATCACATTACAATATCACACACAAACTACAAAAACTACACAAACACAAAATACACAATACACACAATATTCTTGATTTCCCTTTCTTCTTTCCTTAACATTTTGGTTTGACTTCCTCCTGTCTTTCCCTCTGCGTTTCATTGTGTATCATCTTTAGCAATTTCCTCTCATCATCTAATGTTATATTCTTATTACTAAAGTTTCTTTTATTACCTTATCTCTTATATGTCCTTACATATTCTATGTTACTATCTTAAACAAATCTTATATCTTATCTATTTACTATCTTATCAAGCCTTATCACTTATATCTTCCTTACTCAAGTTCTATCTTAACTTATCTAGTCATACATCATATCTTCTCTTATTTATTCTAATTACTATTCTGTAAATTACCCTTTCCTTCAGCATTATCTTATCTCTAAATCTTACAATAATTTTTAATATATTCCTTAAATTTCTTCCAGTCTTTTTCCACCGCTTCTTCCCTCTGGTCGCAGAGTCTCGCTGTCAGCTCAGCCAATTCCATATAGTCCATCATCTTCATCTGCCATTCTTCTATAGTTGGTAAATCTTTTGTGTTCCAATATTTTGCAATCAATATCCTTGCTGCTGTCGTGGCATACATAAAAAAGGTGTGGTCTTCCTTTGGTACTTCTTGGTTGACCATTCCAAGTAAGAAGGCCTCTGGTTTTTTAACAAATGTGTTTTTCAACACTCTTTTCATTTCATTATATATCATTTCCCAGAAAGCCTTCACCCTTGGGCATGTTGTGTGGATGGCTTTCTAAGAGGAAGCTGCAGTTGTGGGAGTCTGATCTGGACTGGGACTGAAGTAGAGGCAAAGGGTCCCCATGACGGGGTCCTGATCTGAGTCAGAGTTCCCCTACCTGCAATTATCTCCTGCGGGTTTTTTTCCCAACAGTAAAGAATTTTTCTGACCATAAAGCATGATCCTTTTATGTTGTTTGCACTGCCTCTCCAGCAGGAAGTAAAATCCCTACAGTTCTCTTCCCGTCTGTCCCCAGGGTAAGAAAAATAATGGGTGCTTAATTTTCCCTCCCATTGAATAAGAATGTGCGGTGGCAACACCTGTGCAATTATAGTCATACCTGAATGTGGGTCATTGTTTGCAGACAAGGTCACAGGGCTCACATTTCTAGGTGAGAAGCTCTCATGTAGCAAGACCGGAGAAACCAGTGCCTGAACCTCAGAGGCCCATAACTAGGCTAAAGATTCCAATATTCCAACTTGATATGAGTGGGGCCAGCCCAAGACATTTTGCCGCTTGAGACAAAAGAGAAGATGGTACCCTACACACAGAGAAGCCAACTGAAATGCACTTCAACCCTGGTGATGTGACAGCGCCCTCCACAGGCTAGCTTAGGAGGTGCAGGGCAGGTTGTGTGATGCACACAGTTCTGTTCTCCTAACACCTTGTCATCTGATGCCAGTTTAGCTGAGAGATCGCCTTAGCCGACATATTCCCACATGAGTGCTTCGACCTCCGGAACTGGCAGTGCTGCAAGTGCAACATAATAATACCCATTCTGCATTTGTAAGAAATCAACGTTTAGTGTGGCATCATCTAGACTTGGGAACTCCCTGCCTATTGACAGCAGGCCTTTAGCACTTACTGAAAACATTTTTTGTTTAGACAAGTCTACCCAGACATGCAGGATGCTGATGTGTGTTTTAATCTCTTTTTAGTTTTTTGCTGATTTTTCTTGGGGGGTGGGTTAAAATAGTTTTAAATAATGTTTACTTACAATTTTCTTACTTTATTCTCATTGTAAACTGCTTGGAGGTTTTATTACAATCAAGCAGTATATAAGTTTTGTGATATAAATAAATAAAATAATAAACAAACAAACGAATGAATGAATGAAATGAAATAATACATGAGTTAACCCCCAAACTGTCCCAGCCAATCCGTTTTACCATATGATAATGCAAATGTTTATGTGCCTGCTGAGGAACAGATTGTTTCAATTGCATGCCCCCCCCCAAAAAAAACCACACACACACACAACACAACACAAAAAAATTCCAAACCAGGAAGGAGGCAAAGAAACCAGAAAGACGGCAGAAGAAAAGTTAAAGGGAAGCTGGTTAAAACTAATTTTTAAAATGTTCGTTTCAGTGCATTTTGGAAAAAAGGATTCCTTTTTAAGGAGCAATATAAAAACAAAAAAAATTGCAAAAGTCAGCTAACAGATGAGCATAATTATGTACAATGCTGTTTAAAATACTTGAAACAGATAACTATGACTGAAATATGTCCATCATTTAAGACTATTATATCAAACTGAACAGTAATACAGTTCATTGGGCACAATATTTATTGTTGAGCTACATAACAGGACACCTCTAGAAATGTCTGAGCCAGGGTCAGCGAACCTGTGGTCCTCCAGATGTTGTTGGACTACAAACCCCATCATCCTTGACCATTAGCTGTGCTGGCTGTGGCTGATGGGAGCTGGAGTCCAAAAACACCCAGAGTGCTGCAGGTTTCCTACATCCCTGCCCCGGCAGTCTAAGCCGAATGTGTCAGAAGATGGTTGGGTCAGGATCCTCAATCACAATGCAACCTGACAGATAGTTATCAGCCCGTAGAGCTTAAGTGACACCACAGAGAGCTTTAAAAGCAATGGCAAGACCTATTCCTGAGTCAGACATGAAGGCATCATTAGGAATTACTGGAGCAAATATGCTCGTGGAAAAAGGCAATTCACGGGTAGAAACTGCAACTGGCATGCTTTTTCTATTTTCGCTTTTCCTTGCTGATTTTGTAAAGTCCCCCTATGCAGGCTCATTTTCTATAATGTGAACTTATTTTCCAACCCAGCCTTGGAAATGATTGAGTTACTGAGTGCCCCAGCACTCTTTGCTGCAGTCACGACTAAAGAAAAGCCCCTCTAACCCTAAGCGGACTGAGATTACCTGCCTCTCCCAAGGGATTGTCCCTAGTTATAAGTATTTATAGGATATGGGGCTGAGGAGGGGGATAGTACAATCTATCATTGGTCTGCTCAGTGTATCATAATCCAAACAACAGTGAATGTTCAGATTCTATGTAGCCAATTCAGAGAGAGGGTATGTAGCAATGCCATCTCTCTTAATAGGTGTTGGAGCTTAAAAATGGGGGGAAATGAGTCACCTCCCTTTTAAAGGGTAAAAGAAGCACCTCAGCTGTGTCAATTTTGACTGCTCTAGGGATGACAGGCACAATTGTATTTAGTAACAAAATGACACTAAGTTTGCTTTTTTCCCCTCCTCCCTCCCACACCTTGTTTTCCTTTTGTGACACGTCTCTTCGACTGTAAGCTTGAGGTCATGGATCTTTACCACCGATCATCATAAGCTGCTCTTGGATCCCTTTTCAGCTGGATAGTAGGGCAAATAGGCACTCAAATAAAGAAAAATTCAGGAATAATAGCATGGAAAGGAAATACCGATAACTTCCTTCCACAGCTGGTACCAGATTTCAGGCACCCCTCAGCCAACCCCTGTTGGAAATTGGTTCCTAAGGAGATGAGGAAAGTTTCCCAAGACATTGGATTGGCTTAGAAAAATTGCTCTCCTGCTAATTTGTGGTTTTCATTAAGGAATAACTCCAGTCATTTCTGAGTTGGTGGGAATAGTGAAAGGTAAATACAGACTTCGCTCCAGCCCTCCAGCTCTCTGTGCAATTTGAGTCATTGCACAGGGATGTAGTCCTGTGTTCCTACCCTTTGTCGGAATGACAGCTCATGGAGAATGCCTGAACTGCCATTTAAATAATCACCATCACTCAGAACCCGAAGCCACTTTTCCACGGAGCTTCATCACTGCCTCTTCCCTTCACACAGGCAGGAACTTATTAACTTCCCAATAAAAAAATGTTTAAATGTCATTAAAAAGTTCCAGTTGTATCATAATTCTCCTTAATGGTGGAAATTTCAGGCCTGGCCCCATAGTCCTGAGATTGCATTTTCAAACAACCCTGTGCTTTAAGTCTCAAATTACCTAATTACCATATTTATTGGCAGATTCTGTTTTCTAATCCCTGATGACTTTCTCAGATATATTTATGCCTCCTTGCTTTTTACTGTTATACAAGGGAAATGTACAAATGCTGGGCGGGTGGTGGGCTGCGAAAGGGGCTTGTGGGATCCCAAACTGGAGAATGCTGCCGCAACTGAGCGATGTTACAGACTGATGACACCCTGCAAACCAGCCAATCCAAAAACCATTTGCCTGCATTATCGGAATGAAGCACAAACAGGTTAGCTAGGGAAAACTAAGAAATCAATGAAGTAAGATCACTCTGTCTCAATTCTCCGCATGCTAGTTGCAGGGATTCACGAGCGTGGAGAGTGAAGTCGGGTTCAGGTCTTGCTTTTGGGTTTCCCATTGGCATCTGGTTGGCCACTATGAGAATAAGACTAGTTGAGCCTTTGGCCTGGTCAAGCAAGGCTCATATTTTCCTTTGATGTCTGTCTTTAAAAAAAAAAAAAAATCAAAGCGCAGCCACAGCAAAACCTTTATGCACCGGATTTCCAGCCCGCCTTTCTTAAACAAAACCAAGGCAGCTGACAAAGGTGAAGACAATAAAGTCACAAAATAACGACAAGAGAACCCACAACATCAATGACCGTTGAAATCAGTACATTCTTAATGCCCCATCTTTAAAAAGCCAGCTGCAATAAAGTTGCTTTTACAGCTCATCTGAGAGCAAACAGCAATGGAGAGTCAAAAATCCCTCTCTTAAGGAGGCTACTCCAGGTAGGGGCATAGGAAGGGGAACGGTGGGGGAGGACCGCCCCGGATGCCCTCACTGAAGGGGGTGACATTCGGCACGCCGCACGCCCGTGACTCCCAAGCCTATCCAGAGCCATCGGGGTAAGGGGGGAGCTGCGCCGCTTTGCCGGCGGCATTCTCCCCCTTTCCCCTTCGTTTTGACAGCTTGAGGAAGACTTGGGGGTCAAGGACGGGTGGCGCGCTGAATGTTCGCCATGGGAGGCTCGCTCTACTCCAGTGAGCTACTTGCTCCACCCCCGACTGCAGGGTGTGTATGCCGCTGCGGGCACCCGAGCGGCTATCCAGCACCTGGGAGGGCACCCTCCGCACTACGCCCCCCTCGGGAGCATGACACACACTGGGCAGCACGGGCATATGCTCTGCCACTGATTCCAGGTTGTGGGCACAAGGGTCCAGTCGCTGGTGCCCTTCTGCCATGCACGAGATAGCAAGGGACCCAGAGAAGGCCCTCTGAAGTGGAGTGGGCATCTTAGACAGATTCACATAGAGATGATTCTCAAGGTCAACTGGCCTCCAATTGTGTGTGTGTGTGTGTGTGTGTGTGTGTGTGTGTGTGTGTGTGTGTGTACAGTGGTACCTCGGTTTACGAACTTAATCCGTTCCGGAAGTCCATTCTTAAACCAAAACTGTTCTTAAAGCGAGGTGCGCATTCCCTAATGAGGTCTCCTGGCACCAGTGCCCTTCCACTGTTCAGATTCCGTTCTTAGACCGAAGTAAAGTTCTCAAACCAAGACACTATTTCTGGATTTGCGGAGTTCATAAACCAGATCGTTCTTAAACTAGACTGTACTTAAACCGAGGTACCACTGTGTGTGTGTGTGTGTGTTTGCATTTTCTATTTTGCATAAATTCATTAAAGAATAAACATGAAATCCCTTTTGACTCCCCCCCCCCTTTGTGGATCTTAATTATAAATAAACAGCTGATGGATATGGGATAAGGGGAAAAAATAAAATTAATAATTGTAAATTGAATATAAGGAATGAAATGCGAATTGGAGATAAATTTGTAGCATCAAGCAGCAATGGAGGGAAAGGAGGGACGCACCCAGGATGAAGAGTGGGAAGTTAACTTTTTGGGGGGGAAATTGTATTAAATTTGATGTAATTTGGTAAGGATTCGTTAAAAATTTGGGAAACTACTAAATATTATTTGGCAGGGGGGACATGTTATTTTGGTTTTTTTATGGAGCAATATTCAAACATGCAAACTCCCCAACACCACTTCCAAACACACAGTCTAAAGTCCAGGGAAATATTTAGCACTAGATTCTTTGGCATGTATGAACTTGTTGTACAACGCCAGGACTTCACTGTAGCTTCCCTGTGGTTCATGCTGGGGCATGAAAAGAAGGACGCCGGTGCTCTCGATTTATCATAGGAAAAACCATTAATAATTTCATCTAGATCTGGCTCAAACAATGCCTGCATTGCTGAGGCTGGCCATTGTTTCCGCCACCCTGAACTATGAAATATTCAGGAACAAATCAAAAGTTGCTCTGGAGATTGATAGGAATTTTATTTTCTAATCCCACATTATTAAATGGAAATGCTGGTGTGTCTCAGAGGGTTTAGGTACCTAGGACTAATTAGTGAGAAGCCCCGGGGCATAATCAAATCCACTCCGGTCCAGTAAAGAACAAATAGAGTGAGACCTACCGCAGCCAGCTGGAAGGAGCTGAAGCTCATTTGACAGGAAACATTCAGTTTCATGAAAATGAGCAGCATTCATGGGACATTACATTCAACAGTCTCTCCTGCATATAAATGCACTTCACCAGGCCTTCACTTGATTTACCTCAAGAGTTTTAAGAGGTGTTTTTTTTAATAGAAAGAGAGAAGTTACTCTTATTCTGCACGCACAGATCAAAGACCTATAAGCAGGGTTGGGGTTGGGGATAGGAGACCGAGTAAAGTATAGGAGACTGAGTAAAATAGGCAAAATTAAAATGTAACATATTGCATTCAACAACTCAATTAAAAAAAAAAGTAAATTGATATAAGCCACCCCAGCAATTTTACAAAAATAAAATCCAACCCTGAAATCCAACACTGACAGACGCAAATAAGAGGTAAAATATATCCAGGGGGAGTGGTCAAGACATGGTTTTTATTGTTCCTTCACAATGATTTGTGCTCGTGATGCTATTGGGGTGGTCACATATGCAATCCTACTTTCTAAGGCGGCGGGTGGCGCTGTGGTCTAAACCACCGAGCCTCTTGGGCATGCCGATCTTAAGGTCGGCAGTTCGAGTCCACACAACGGGGTGAGCTCCCATTGCTCTGTCCCAGCTCCTGCCAACCTAGCAGTTCAAAAGCACACCAGCACAATTAGATAAATAGGTACCACTGTGGCGGGAAGATAAATCGCATTTCCATGCGCTCTGGCTTCCATCAGTGTCCCATTGTGCCACATGACCCGAAAAAGCTGTCTGCGGACAAACACCGGCTCCCTCGGCCTGAAAGCGGTGATGAGTGCCGCACCCCATAGTCGAATTCGACTGGACTTAACCATCCAGGGGTCCTTTACCTTTGACCTTTACTGTTTGCATCTGCAAAGGTTTAGAGGTGGTCACACTGCTTTGTTTCCAAACAGTGCACATCATGTAACTTCCTGTAGAAATCCTGTGGCCTTTTATACCACAAATGTTCTGGCTAATTTTTGTCCCACTTTTGATGCACTACATAGCCTCTCCAGACAGCAACATTGTGGTAGCACTGGGAGAAAGGGGTGTGTGGTGGGGGCAGGGCGTCCTGGGTGTCACCACTGAGGGGGGGTGACAAAATGCCGGGCGGCACTCACCGCGGGGCCTGCAGCGGGCCTGAGCCACGCGTCTCTCCTGGGAGTGACGCGGTGGTTTTGGTGCACGCAGGCTCTGCGCTGCCCCAAACGGTCCGCCCGCAGCCTCCCCCTTAGATGTAGGGTGGCTGAGTGGGAGGAGGCAGGCAGACTCCTCAGAGGCCCCGCAGAGCGTCCTGCCCTAGTTGGCCCCGCCCCATGAGCGGCTGGCCCCGCCCCTGGGCACAGGGCATGTGCGCCGCTCCAGGTGCCCAATCGGCTTGCTCCGCCACTGGCTGGGGCTTTCCATCAGCATCTGGTTGGCCACTGTGATTCTGGGCTAGATGGGCCTTTGGCTAGCAGGGCTCTTTTTATATTTTCAGCATTATATATTTTATATTTTTTATATATTCAGCAACATAGAGTAGCAAGTGGAGGCAATTCCCTTGCAGTACTGGGGTGATGCCCTCTGATTGGTTCCCTGGCAGCCTCACAATCTCATCACCATTCCTAGAGAAGCAGCCCATCCTTCAGTTGTACAGGTGTGTTTTGAAATCCATCACCATGTAAATTCCCCCGATTTCCTAAGCTGCGTAAGCTCAGCTCCTTTAACTTCTAAATTGCTTTATCCAACTCCAGGAAGCATTAAGGCTCATAAAAGAATACCCAAGGGGGTGTATCAGAAGGAGGTGTACGTGATACATTTTAGGCTTTGGTGGGTTTTTTCTTTTCTTTTTTGAATAATAATCAGCCTTTAATATATAGCAATAATTTCCCAGAGTGTTTACCCACAGCTAAGGGTATTTAATTTCCCTCTGATTTTATGAGCCATTGGCTTTGATATTAAGCCACTGAGCTCCAATCAGATGACTGTCAATCATCGGCTTGAAAGAAGAAGCCAAGGTATTGTTGAAAGGTGATTTTTTTAAAAAACGTCTGTGCACTTTTAAAAATGTACTCTTTCACTAAACATTGTTCTATGCGTTGCTCTGCTCAAGGGAAGCCACTGCCTAAATCAGTCAGTGTGTTTTCACTGAACTGGAAAGGGAAACTGACATTACATGAAGAGCAATGGTTGCTCCTCAGCCAACTTTCCATAGCAGAAAAACTATGGATAAATGTTTTTACAATGGAGGCATTGGGTATTGGGGGGGGGGGACAAAACACACACAGAGAGAGCTGTCATCTAACGCTTAAATGCGTCATGAAGCATTTTAAGAAGTATAAATAACTCAGGATCTTTAGGGTATCACAGGTTTTGTATATTTGTGCCTGGACATATGCCATAAAAGTGATTGAAAGCATATTTGCGCAGAGTGTTCATCAGGTCATGGATGTATGATTCCAACACCTGGTTCATGCAAGCTTTGTGGCCAAAATACACACATATCGAGAGCTCCTATACTCACACAGACCAAACTTTTCTAATTAATTTTATTAACAACCTTTGAATACAGCCTAATAATTAGTGTTCTCTGAGCAGTGAGCAATACAGTTTAAAAGCCATACTTATTTATTAAAACAAAACAAAACACAAAGGAGCAAATTACCATAAAAAAAAGATGAGATAGAAACCACCAGCCTATGAAACGGAACTAAAAAGTATTTGAGGATCTGAAGAACTCAGAACAACTGGAAAATATATTAAAAAAACAAAGTGTTCACCTAGTGCCAAAAATTCAACAACTGGGTGCTGTCAGGTAAGCCTCTCTGGAGATCGTATTCTGAATTCAAGGCACCTCCACCAAACAGGCTCTCTCTCCAACCTGTCACGGTTCTTTCAGTGGGGGCAGATGGGGAAGAGACTCTGAAGATGATAAGAGTAGCATACCCCACAAGTGTCCTGGAAAAACCGGGGTATTCTGTTTGTTCTTGTGAGAAGAACATTTAGGAAGCCATGATCTTGTGCAATTTTGTGCCACGATTTCAGAGCTGCAATCTCGCATGGCACCCCAAAATGCGTGCCTTTGGGTGCCATGCCCGAAAAAGTGCTTTTTTTTCAGTGGAACAGCTCTTACCATCAAAATGTTTTTTCCTGATGTTTAGTCAGAATCTCCTTTCTTGTAACTTGAATCCATTGGTTCAAGTCCTACCCTTCAGAGCAGGAAGAAACCTTATATGGAAGTGGCCATTGGCCCATCTGGATCTTTATTATTAACAGAGTGCCTGTAGCTCTCCGGGCTTTGAGACAATGACTCCTTTCCCAGCACTACTTGGAGAAGGCAGGGATTGAACCTGGGACACTATGCAAATCATGAGCTCTACCACTGAGCTACTTCCCTTCCCATTGCCACTTCCACAATGTCTAATAAGCTTAATTTGATTTATATTACAAAATCCACACATTCTAGTTTCAATGTTCTTTTAAAAAAACATTGCATTTTTTACTTTAGAATTGCTTTGTGGTGCTAAACGTAGCCTCCTCTATATTATTCTTTCTATAGTATAAGTTGTGGAACATCTGGCTGGGTCGCCACAGAAAACCTGACCTCAAACGCTGACTATTTTCTAATGCATTCCTTGCATGTTTCCTTCCATTTTGCAATCTGTTCTGGTGCCTAATAAATAACAGGAGCCGTGCTGCATATCAAGCCAGCTAATATTTATTTCTTGATATTTGTTGAAATAGCGATCACTCCAAGGAAACATTGACTTATTGTGGCAATCTGAAGCTTAAGATAAACTGTAGCAATTTTGACAGTGTAGTTATGAACATCTACGACTGGGTATAATTCTTTCTGCTGTGGTATTTGGAGTGGGGGGATGTTTCTTTCAAAGCGGGACTTTGCATCCCCTCACTTGGCCACCCCATAATTGCCCACTCCAGTAAAGGAGGAACATGCTTCTAGGCAAATATGCATACATGCATATCATGGCCTAGCATATCAACTAATGCAGAACTCAGCAGGCAGGTTACTCACTGGGGCAAGACAGGTTGAGCATATTACACCGATCCTGGTCTGACTACACTGGCTACCAATTAGTTTCCGGTCCCAATTCAAAGTGCTGCTGGTTTTGACCTAGGTAAAGGGACCCCTGACCATTAGGTCCAGTCGCGGACGACTCTGGGGTTGCGGCGCTCATCTCACTTTATTGGCTGAGGGAGCCGGCGTACAGCTTCCGGGTCATGTGGCCAGCATGACTAAGCCGCTTCTGGCGAACCAGAGCAGCGCACGGAAACACCGTTTACCTTCCCGCTGCAGCGGTGCCTATTTATCTACTTGCACTTTGATGTACTTTCGAATTGCTAGGTTGGCAGGAGCAGGGACCGAGCAACGGGAGCTCACCCCTTCGTGGGGATTCGAACCGCCGACCTTCTGATCGGCAAGCCCTAGGCTCTGTGGTTTGGACCACAGCGCCACCCGCGTCCCTCGCTGAAGACAATACTCCAGTGCTGAAGCTCCAACATCACTTAATAATCAATGGTGGGGAGGGTCTGCATCACTAGAGCAATTCTTGTGATGGGAGCGCAATCACCATGAAAGCACACTGTAGTCATTACATCCATTATTTACATTTGAAATAGCCTGCTCTTGCTTTGGAGAATCAAAGTAGCCTATTTCTGGTTTTTTCTGTGCAGGTCTGGATCTTCCTGCTTAGCAGCTGTTAAGCAGGACAATCCACTACTGTGATCCTTTGCTTGCGAAGCAGCACCTGCATCCCACAGGGTCGATGCCTCTGATCATCAGCTGTTGAGCGGCGGCATCGATCCTGAGGGTTGTCAGGTGGGAAGGCATACCCTCCAACATTTCTCCAGTAGAAATAGGGACATTCCATTCCATAATGATAATTTTGCTGTTTATACCCCACACATCTTACTGGGTTGCCCCAGCCACTCTAGGCAGCTTCCAACAGATATAAAAACACAATAAAACATTAAACATTAAAAGAAAACCCTTCCCTGTACAGGATTGCCTTCAGACGGCTTGGTGGGTCGGATAACTCCTTACCCTCCAACATTTCTCTAATGAAATTAGAGACATCCTACCATACCATCCAACAATTCTCCAATGGAAATAGAGACGTCCTAAGGCAGTGATGGCTAACCTTGACACTCCAGATGTTTTGGGACTACAACTCCCATCATCCCTGCCCACTGGTCCTGTTAGCTAGGGATGATGGGAGTTGTAGTTCCAAAACATCTGGAGTGTCAAGGTTAGCCATCACTGTGACCTAAGGAAAAGCAGGACATTCTGAGATCAAATCAGAAACTGGGACGGATCCTCTAAATCAGGGACATCCCTGGAAAATAAGGACACTTGGAGGGGGTGTGAAGGAGAGCCAGATGTTAGGCCTGCCTTCTCCCAGGAAGATGCACCTGCCAGTTAGGTAGGTAGGTCTCAGCCCTTTACCCATGGATTTTTCACCCTGCCTGTCTCTCCTTCCTGCCTGATGCTCCACCCGTCATTGAGCAATGGATCACTCTGGGTCCATGAAACATGACATGCAAATATCCATGGCTGTCAGTACCAAATCACCTGAGGTCCTCCAAATATGCTTGACTCAGGATTTGGTTCTCGGATGAATCCGATGCACAACCCTAGTAATTGCACCCACTTCCTTAATGTTGGACAGTGACACTGAAGGAGCATCTCCACCCCCATCGATCTACCCAGACACTGAGGTCCAGCGCCGAGGGCCTTCTGGCAGTTCCCTCGCTGTGAGAAGTGAGGTTGCAGGGAACGAGGCAGAGGGCCTTCTCTGTAGTGGCACCCGCCCTGTGGAACGCCCTCCCACCAGATGTCAAAGAGAAAAACAACTACCAGGCTTTTAGAAGACATATGAAGGCAGCCCTGTTTAGGGAAGCTTTTAATGTTTGACGGACTATTGTATTTTCTTAAAAGTATTTGTATTAAAGATTTCTTGATTTACAAAAGTATGTGCAATGTCTCTCTCTCTCGTATTTTTTCCATTTATCATTTTTACAAATCAGTTTCATTTGTTGAGACATTGGGAAGAAGAGGGGGAGAGAGGTGGACAGGGGGGGGAAGTTGGGTGGGGGTTGGGTCATTTTGTGGGAAGCCGCCCAGAGTAGCTGGGAAAACCCAGAGCCAGATGGGCGGGGTATAAATAATAAATTATTATTATTATTATTATTATTATTATTATTTCAAAGTGGAGTGGGAAACTCCTAGCCGGTAGGCCCAACGTAGATGAAAATGACTTTTCAGGCACTGCTGATAGCTAGTTGATAGGGGGAGATAAGGATCTGGCCCTCCTGTCAGATCCAAATTTGAACCCCCTGGGGAATTTTCACCATCAATCTTTGCATGTTCCTTTTGTTTTAACCCCAGAGGCATAGGTGTCAACTTTCGGATTTGAAAATAAGGGATTTCCCCGAACATTCGGATTTGAAAATAAGGGATGCCACAAGGGCGGTGTAATGGCACCAAGTAGCCTCGCCACCCTGCACTCCAGAGGCTGCGCGCGAACGGGTGAGCAAAAGAACGAGCGCGTAGATGGCAGGCAGGCTGTCTGTCTGGTTGGGCGTGAGGGTCTGGCTGCACAAGGCATGCAAGCTCCGCCCCCTGTCAGTCTCAGACTCCTTATTGGCAGCCGAGCAACGCAGCTGAGGAGCCTCCCTGGCTGGCAGGGAGGGAGAGGAGCTGCTTCCTTTGAAATCCGGGAAATTTAAGGGATATCAACAATCCGGGATAGCAGCAGGAAACAGCATTGGAAAAAGGAAGTTTCCTGCAAAAAAAGGGAGGGTTGACAGCTATGCACAGAGGGCATCTGCCCCATGCACCAAAATGCCACACAGCCTCTAGCAAACACACCAGGATGCAATGGGAAGGTGTATTTGATGCAGCGATATAAATGGCAGGAAGCAAGCGATGGAGGTGGGGGCTGTTATCATTGTGACTAAAAGCAAGGTGAGTTGTTCCCTGAAACTTCACAACTGAACCATCTGTACCTGTTTTCCGCTTTGATGCCTGCCTTAAATGGCAGCATTTAACGGAGTGGCTGTCAGTGCCTGCTTTAGCTGCCGAGGCAGCGCACCCTGGGAAGGAAGAAGTGGCGCTGGGACATTGAATCCCACACGCTACAATTAATACAGACACCGCAGATGCTCATGAAAGCATTTTGGTCTCGAGCCGTCCAATTTTAATCCTATTCTGAGCGAGAGTTTTTCTTTCAAAAACCTTGTTTGTCTGACAAAGGGGAGCATGTATTAAAAACTGCAATATGCCTAATTTTCCTCTCGCTTACGCACAAGCTTGCGAACTTTCAGTGCACGGCAGACTTCTGGAAGCCTGCAGTCAATGTTCAACTCGTAAAAAAGAAAAAGAAAAGGGATATGTTGGCGAATGTTCGTCTTCCAAAGGAATATAGCCCCCTTCGTGTTTTATTCGTGTGAAGGGGGTTGGACTAGAGGACCCTTGGGGTCCCCTTCCAACTCAACACCTGCTCACTTGCACACTCTCTAGTCCACCTTCGCTGTATAGCTCAGTAGGTAGAGCGTGAGACTCTTAATCTCAGGGTCATGGGTTTGAGCCCCATGTTGGGCAGAAGATTCCTGCATTGCAGGGGGTTGGACTAGATGACCCTTGGGGTCCCTTCCAACTGTACGAGTCCACGATTCTCTTGCAGTGCCAAAAGGGGTCGGGGAAGTAACTATTTTGGAAAAGAATTGTAACTCAGGGATTGTCAGGCTTCAGGGAATTCCGATCGTCCCCCCTCATGGCAGGCTGCCAAGGAAGTAGACAAGAAAGCTGTTGTTGTTGTTGTTTAGTCGTTTAGTCGTGTCCGACTCTTCGTGACCCCAACCTTCCCCCTGTTGGAAGGTTGCAATGCCTACTGTGTCAGGAAGATTTGGGGCATTGCATGGCAGAACCATAGGAGCCAACTCCTAGGGGCTGTGGGGGCTTTGGCTGAGCCCCCACAAAGTTGATGGGCATTCCCATTCAAATGGTGTGTGTGCACTGCATCATGTGATCGAGTATGTGGGGCAGGGTTTACCTGGGCCCCCACAATATTTTATTCAAGTTTAACCACAATATTCAGAATTCTAGAAATCGTGGGGCCTACTTCTGAATCCCAGAGCCCCTTTGTTCCTGCTCCTCTCCTCTCCTTTACTGTTGCTCCCTGTTCACTAGCCTTCTCCAAGCAGGAGAAAGAGAAGGAGATGCCTTCACTTGCTTTGATCTCTTCTTGGAAGTAGTAAACAGTGGAAACGGCATAGTCTCACTCTGGGAATTTAAATCTAGGGGTAGTGGCCAAATAACCCAGCATTGAGAACTAAGACTAAGCAACGGCAGTGACTTTATTTAGCTACAGTCACAACAATACAAACACAACACGTAGGAGTAAGCCAATCAAAGTTCTTATATACCAGGCATGTCCAACAGGTAGATCATGATCTACCAGTAGATCACCGGACGTCTGCGGTAGATCACTGGTAGATTATTGGCTCCCCCAAAGAAGCTGAACAACTGTGGCTCCCCTAAAAATGCTCAACATTTCACCTCCTCCCTGAAAAAAACTCAACAACTTTGACTCAAACCTCCCAAAAATGGGCCTTCCTCCTTCCTAAATAAAAGCTCAACAACTTTGATCTGAACCTCAAAAAGTGGGTAGATCACTGCCAGTTTTTAACTCTGTGAGTAGATCGCAGAGTAGATCTCACAATAGTCTTTCAAAAGTTTCAACAGAAGACGTCTCAAAAGCCTCAAAAGGACAGTGTCTCCGGAATGATGCTACTGTTTCGTAACAGTCTTCATCAGCCGATATTTTTCAACAGAATATATACAGTAAGATTCATGCTAAGGATCAGTGCTCACTAGATATGAAGACTATTACGAAAAACCATTGAGAAACTTTACTTTTGAAACTTTTGAGATGTCTTCTGTTGATACTTTCGAAAGACGATTGTGAGACTGTCCTTAGACATCTGTTTTGAACACACGGCTTGACGGTCCTCGCTACCACTCTGTTATATTGTATATAAGAACTTTGATTGGCTTACTCCTATAATTTGAATGATATCATTATTCTGTTATATATTTTCTACTAACTATTAGCCTACGTGTTGTGTATGTATTGTTGTGATTAGTTCTTATTGCCACACAGGGGTTTGTTTTTGGTTTCATAGAATCATAGAATCATAGAGTTGGAAGAGACCACAAGGGCCATCCAGTCCAACCCCCTGCCAAGCAGGAAACACCATCAAAGCATTCCTGACAGGTGGCTGTCAAGCCTCTGCTTAAAGACCTCCAAAGAAGGAGACTCCACCACACTCCTTGGCAGCAAATTCCACTGTCGAACAGCTCTTACTGTCAGGAAGTTCTTTCTAATGTTTAGGTGGAATCTTCTTTCTTGTAGTTTGAATCCATTGCTCCATGTCCTCTTCTTAGGAGCAGCAGAAAACAACTTTTCTCCTTCCTCTATATGACATCCTTTTATATATTTGAACATGGCTATCATATCACCCCTTAACCTTCTCTTCTCCAGGCTAAACATACCCAGCTCCCTAAGCCGTTGCTCATAGAGTGTGTCCCTTCCACACAGACATCTATCTGAACCACAATGTCTATCTGTTTAGAGATCAAGCACAGCTTCGCAAGCCCCGAAGGAAGGGGTGGGATGTTATCTCTATCTTCAGGAAACACACACAATCATGAAGGGCCAGAACTTCTCATCGCTTTGCATGTGACATTTCAGCTGCTGCTCTCCATACTTTCTCCAGCTCTATAATACATTTTCCTTTTTAAAAAAACCATATCCCTAGTTGAGAGAACTCAAATCCTACAACGCTGGAAGGCTATGGGTTTTTGTGCTTGAAATGAATGTGCTATACATTTGCATGCTCAAAATAGAAACCTGGGCAGAAACCACAGTCCGCATTTGTGAAGTGCTGTGCTGTAATCCCATCAAAAAGATGAGAAGGGGGTTCCATCCTATTCCAGTGATGCTTTTGTCTCACAAATCCCCTTCGTTTCTCCCATCCTATTTAGAGTTTGTCATAGAACAAAGCAAAATTTCAAAAGTAGAGAGGCCTGCCAAGGAGTTTTGAAGGAAACAAGAAGAAACATTTGAATACAGCCAGAATGCTTTCTGAGGAGGATGGGAGGGTGTTTATGCATGTCCCACAGAAAACATTCATGCAGGTTTTGTTAGCCGAACAGACAATAAATAGAGGATCTGGGTTTCCTCGTGATTTAATTTTCACTTTAAAATAGCTATGAGGGGGAGTCCATATCTGGTCGGTGCAGTGGCACAGGGTGAGAAAAACTGAATCCTTTCTGCTGTCCCGGTCTAATTCACAGAATCATAGAATCATAGAGTTGGAAGAGACCACAAGGGCCATCCAGTCCAACCCCCTGCCAAGCAGGAAACACAATCAAAGCATTCCTGACAGGTGGCTGTCAAGCCTCTGCTTAAAGACCTCCAAAGAAGGAGACTCCACCACACTCCTTGGCAGCAAATTCCACTGTCGAACAGCTCTTACTGTCAGGAAGTTCTTCCTAATGTTTAGGTGGAATCTTCTTTCTTGTAGTTTGAATCCATTGCTCTGTGTCCGCTTCTCTGGAGCAGCAGAAAACAACCTTTCTCCCTCCTCTATATGACATCCTTTTATATATTTGAACATGGCTATAATATCACCCCTTAACCTTCCCTTCTCCAGGCTAAACATACCCAGCTCCCTAAGCCGTTCCTCATAAGGCATCGTTTCCAGGCCTTTGACCATTTTGGTTGCCCTCCTCTGGACACGTTCCAGCTTGTCAGTATCCTTCTTGAACTGTGGTGCCCAGAACTGGACACAGTATTCCAGGTGAGGTCTGACCAGAGCGTAATACAGTGGTACTATTACTTCCCTTGATCTAGATGCTATACTCCTATTGATGCAGCCCAGAATTGCATTGGCTTTTTTAGCTGCTGCATCACACTGTTGACTCATGTCAAGTTTGTGGTCTACCAAGACTCCTAGATCCTTTTCACATGTACTGCTCTCAAGCCAGGTGTCACCCATCCTGTATTTGTGCCTTTCATTTTTTTTTTGCCCAAGTGTAGTACTTTACATTTGTCCCTGTTAAAATTCATCTTGTTTGCTTTGGCCCAATTCTATATTCTATTAAGGTCATTTTGAAGTGTGATCCTGCCTCTGTGGTATTAGCGACTCCTCCCACTTTGGTGTCATTAATCAACCTCTTCTCTCCAACTTCCTTGTTTCCACACTACCCCTTCTGCCGGACTCCGACTCTTTATCCTAACTGGCCAGACAGCAGTGGCAGAAGCAGCAGTTCCCCAAGTTGGTTGGGGAGGAGGAAGGGGACCAATAGCATCACCAGCCAGCCTAGAGAAATGGATCCCAGAGGCAGGAGTCCTAAAGATGGCAGGGTGAGGAGCCAGCAGAGCTTAGGGGCTGCTGCAGCTTGTTCTGGCTGTCTCTCCATAGCTTGCCTAGGCTGCACATCCCCCGCTTCTCATGTTGTAGTTCACAGTGCCACCTATCTGTGGGAAAGCAAACTGCAGCCCGATGACATTCTTACAATTTTATTTCTATAGGAGGCTATAACCCAGTAAGGCTAATAGCAGTTTCGAGGGTGGTTTAGATCCACATTGGAATTACAGAGGAAAGCGAAGAGCATCCTAAGAAGCTTTTATCTCCATGGGAGGGGGAGAAGCAGCTGGGGCTAATAGTCGATAGGGAGAAAGAAAGGAGGAAGGATGAATAAGCTCTTCTCCCTCCTACCCCTCTACGGGTCTTTCACTTCTGATTGCAGCCTCTGTGGGTGCATTTTATAAATAGCTAACACAAAACCTCCAGTGGGGTAAAGCCATATGGGACTCAGCATCACATGTGTTTTGGCCCTTAGTAATATTAGTCAAAGCGTTTTGGATTTGCATAGAGAAGTGATTATTCATAAAGGTTCCTGTGCATATGTGATAAGGAATAATGTTTGTTTCTGGTGAAGGCACCATTTGTGCATCATTTTCAGGTTTTATGTGTGGAAAACTTCAGTTGCCTAAGGGAATGCTGACATAATACCTTCTCAAGGCCAGGTCTTATTTCAGCAAGAGTCTAACCCCGTCTTCTGTGAGCCAGTACCAATGTGGCTACTTATGCAAAAAGGAAAGGAAACAGTTCACCCCCAAAAAGGGACACCGATTTGCATAAAGTTTGCATATACTAATTTACATGTTGGCTATGCTTGTCCTCCACAGTCAGAGGCAGTAAAGTTTCTGAATCTGAGTTGCTGAAAACCACAGGAAAGAGAGGACTTGTGCTTCGTTCCCCACAGGCATCTGGTTGGCCACTGTGAGAGCAGGATGCTGGATTAGATGGGCCATTGGCCTAATCCAGCAGGCTCTTACTTTGCTCTTACATTCATAGATACAATTATAGAAATAGGAAGTACAATTTGAAAATAAATGCAGCACAGCTCACAATATTGGGGAAGACTCTGACCAGGCTACCTGCTTACCTGCTCTTTCTGCTGTCTAACTTCTGATGATGGGCAACTTTTGAGGCTTCCTTCTGAGGAAAAAGTACATCCCTTTGGAGAAAAGACTGTCCTCTGATTAGGCACGCCAATTCTATGGGGCTGAGACCTCTACAGACCCACCACCACCCCGCGCATGCCAATGTCTACTGGGACGGGACTCAAGAGTCTGGTCAATAGTGACGGTTAACTGACTCTCCTGTAGCATGATTGTCCCTGTTTGGAGTAAACTTATTGTAATGACCTGCAGTTTCATAAGAGTATATATTTTAAGTAGATGAATAAACGAACAAATTAATTTGGATATGCAGAAAATATTAAAAATAAATTTAAGGAACCACAGAAAGAGAGGGAAGGAAGTCAAGTTTTGAAATCTTAAAATGACTGTAAAATTATTGAAGTGTATAAACCTGAAAATTATAAACAAACATACATACATACATATATACATACATACATACATTTGGGTTCTACACTGGATGCACCTGACTTCTGAACTGAATCAAGTCAATTCAGTGGGATCCTGTCTTGGGCCCAGTTGGGTCAAGAGAGCAATTTGACTTAGAAAAAACAACAACAGAAAAACAAAAAGAAAAACAACAACAGAAGTTAATATTGCCTTATATATATATATATATATTTTAAAAAGCATGGCTTTCCATTGAATTTTTTCTATCTTTACTATTTTCTAACTTGGAGACAAAGCAAGCCTTTTCTTTCCCGCAAGAAATAACAAGATCCAGCTGGTTAAGAAAAGAATGTGGCAGGATGCTGAAGTATGTCTTATTCAGAATAACTCCTCTGCTGTTTGATGACGGTGAGTAAAAAGGGAAAAGTGGAGAGACACCCTTGTACTTCGGACGAAAGCCACAGACGATGGTCTCGTACTTATGCAGACGCCAGCATCAGCAGCGATAAAGAGCAGCTATAGGGAAGTGAAGCATCACCCTTGCTCTGCTTAGGAAATTTCAGCAGCCAGAGCGTTTTCAAAAGACTAACCCACCACACATTAAATAAAGCTGATTTTACTTCTCAAAAGGGGATGCCAGGGCTTTTGTACTGAGCTTTCTCAGGGTTTTTTTTTACAGGGCCTCATTCTTACTATTATCACCACCTCGGCAAAGTCCCCACTGTGATTTTGCTGTCACTACTTCAGCGTTTCTGAGATGAGCTCTCGAGAATGGGGGTGGGGGGGAGGACTTGTCAATGAGAGGAGAAAATTGTTCTGAAATCTATTTGCCTTGAGATGTTTCCCCTTTCTTTCTCTTCTTCTCTTCAGTTATGTTTATCTTTAGTGCCTTCTGCATTTTCCGCTTCCTTTTCATAACATTGTTTGTGCCACAGTTCTTAGATGGATTCGGTCTCCTTCCCAGTCTCTGGAAGTATCTGCGAGAATTCAACTCTATCTCCCCGTCAGCAGAAAAAAATAAATAGAATTGTAAAATTTTTAGTAGGGCCCTCAAATCCTAGCTCTAAGGCAGGATATCCTATTCATAAAACATTCCTCCTTTGTATTCCCCCCCCCCTTTATAAAGAGGGGGGAGACTCTCTAAGGAAGCTGTAATGAGGGAACTGGGTGAGATGGAGATGGAGAAATATGATTGTATTATACAGAATAGTGTATTCAGTTTCTCTGTAAGGTGTCTTATCACAGATGCCAACATGCATCTGATGACAATATTGCGGCTTTGCATTTTGCATTGAATTTCTCTGTGACTAACTTTCCTGAAGGCTATAAACATTTTTCTGGAGATTGACCAAATTAGGCTAAGTAACCATTTTCCTTCCTTCTGTGTCAAATTAAATGTGGATTGTCCAATGTTAACTGGAAGAGTTTAGGAGGTTTATGCGGTAGACCTCATGTAGATATGACAATGATGTGTAGTGTGTATGTTCAGATCCTCAATAGGCTACTTCTCACAACCTCTTAGAGGGAATAAAATGAACTTCAGTTTCCAGTCTGGTGGTCTGATTAAATATTGGGATGATAGGGACGTGGGTGGCGCTGTGGGTTAAAACACAGAGCCTAGGGCTTGCCAATCGGAAGGTCGGCGGTTCGAATCCCCGCGACGGGGTGAGCTCCCGTTGCTCAGTCCCTGCTCCTGCCCACCTAGCAGTTTGAAAGCACGTCAAAGTGCAAGTAGATCAATAGGTACTGCTGCAGCGGGAAGGTAAACGGCGTTTCCGTGCGCTGCTCTGGTTCGCCAGAAGCGGCTTAGTTATGCTGGCCACATGACCCGGAAGCTGTACGCCGGCTTCCTCTGCCAGTAAAGCGAGATGAGCGCCACAACCCCAGAGCCGGTCACGACTGGACCTAACGGTCAGGGGTCCCTTAGGGCAGTGCAGGAACCCCTACAAAGCCCTATATGCATTGTCCTTTGTGATGGGATATAGGAAAGCAGGAATATGGAAGCTGCCATTAGCCCGTCCATCTCAGCATTGTGTATTCCGATTGTGTTACATTTGTCCACGGGAACCCGCCTGGGATTTCCTCCCTGCCAGAAATCCTTCAATACACTGCATAGGTGCCAACTCCCTGGGGCCCTGGGTGCTTGAGCACCAACAAAACTCCTCATGCAGGGGCCGAGCACCCACATTTTTGTGTGCCAGGGCTACGCACACTGCATGGCACCCAAGGCCAAGGGCACCCATGGTTGCAGGGCCAAGCTGGCACTCCTGATACACTGTATAAGCTAGTAATGAAAAGTTGTGCATGGAGTCAAACGCACACTGTTCTAAATGTGTGCCTAATCAGACCCTTATATGCAAGAAACACACTTTTGCGCAGCTCCACACAAAACATTGTTACATGAAAGAGAGCACACAGATTACAGTGGTACCTTGGTACTCAAACGGCTTGGCTCCCGAACAAATCGGCTCCCGAACACCGAAGTAAGTGTTCCGATTTGTAAACGTTTTCAGAAGCCGAACATCCGATATGGCTTCTGCTTGAGTGCAGGAAGCTCCTGCAGCCAATCGGAAGCTGTACCTCGGCTTTCGAAAGGTTTCAGGAGTCGAACGGACTCCTGGAACAGATTAAGTTCGAGAAACAAGGTACCACTTGCACAGTAAGCAACGTGGATTAATTATAAAGGAGACACCCAGGTTAGCATTTACAACTGATAATGTTCCGATGCATACTTAATCTAAGAGATTAAGAAGCTGTCAGACAGTGCCACCCCCTAGACTGGGGCCACATTCATGCCATCCATTTAAAAGCATTATGATAACACTGTAAACAGTCATGGTCCCCCCCCGAAAGAATTGTGGGAACTGTAGTTTGTGAAAGATACTGAGAGTTGTTAGGAGGGCTCCCTCCCCAGAGCTACAGCTTGCAGAGGTCTCTGTGAAGAGCAATTGATTTGTTAAACCACTCTGCAAATTGTAGCTCTGAGAGAGGAATAGGGGTCACCTAACAACTCTCAGCGCCCTTAACAAACTAGAATTCTCCCAGAATTCTTTTGGGAGAAGCCATGACTGCTTAAAGTGATATCATAATGCTTTTAAATGGATGGTGTGAATGTGGCCTTAAACAAGTTTAAAACTGGGTTAAATGTCTAGTGTGGGGAAATTTCTTCCCCAACATTTCCCATTAGGGACAGGATCCGAAACGTTTTCGAAGGAGCGCCGTAGAACTTATTAGGAAACAATCTATGATGTGTGGTCAAGAGAGGCACAGGAAGCCATTGGTAGCAATGTTTTGGAATCCAAATTATTTTTGTTTCTCAAGTAACACTCCTTGTGTTCACAATAGACTGCTGAGAAATTCAATTCCGTGCAAAACTGCTGAATGCTCATACCCAGGAATGAGTCACTGTGGTGCTGTCACTCATTCCATTTCTTTTGAAATGTTTATGAACATGCCATTCTCCTTCGCCGCGCACTCCCAGTGCATGCTTTCCCATTGTGACATCACAGTCACAACATGCTCAACATTTCATAATCTGCCTGCCACACATATGTGCTTGGCAAAAGGGATAGAGGACAGCAGTGCAAGTTTTGGGTTGCAAGAATTTTCCTTCCCAAGAGGAAGCACCATGCATACTGGGAGCTATTACAGTTAGGACCAGTGGTGTTGCCTGGGGAGGGCCAGAGGGCCGGTTGTTCCAGCCACATTGGGGGTGTGTGTTCATTTTACTCCTCGCTGCCCTGCCAGCCCTGCGCTGCTGCACACCTGGATCCCGGAATGTCCCTATTTTCCCCACAAGTGGCATTGCTGTCAAGCTCGGGGAGAAGATTAGCCAGTGCTTTTCCTGAGTGATGACAATGGGGATGGTTGCCTTTCCGTGGCCACCTCTGCTACCTGCAGCAGCTCGAAGCAGCTACTGCAGAGCAGGAGAGGAGGAGGAATCATAGAATCATAGAATCATAAAGTTGGAAGAGACCACAAGGGCCATCCAGTCCAACCCCCTGCCAAGCAGGAAACACCATCAAAGCATTCTTGACAGATGGCTGTCAAGCCTCTGCTTAAAGACCTCCAAAGAAGGAGACTCCGCCACACTCCTTGGCAGCAAATTCCACTGTCAAACAGCTCTTACTGTCAGGAAGTTCTTACTAATGTTTAGGTGGAATCTTCTTTCTTGTAGTTTGAATCCATTGCTCCGTGTCCGCTTCTCTGGAGCAGCAGAAAACAACCTTTCTCGCTCCTCTATATGACATCCTTTTATATATTTGAACATGGCTATCATATCACCCCTTAACCTTCTCTTCTCCAGGCTAAACATACCCAGCTCCCTAAGCCGTTCCTCATAAGGCATCGTTTCCAGGCCTTTGACCATTTTGGTTGCCCTCTTCTGGACACGTTCCAGCTTGTCAGTATCCTTCTTGAACTGTGGTGCCCAGAACTGGTCACAGTATTCCAGGTGAGGTCTGACCAGAGCGGAATACAGTGGTACTATTACTTCCCTTGATCTAGATGCTATACTCCTATTGATGCAGCCCAGAATTGCATTGGCTTTTTTAGCTGCTGCATCACAGGAGAGGCTTCCGCTGCCATGGCCCAGCTCCACATGCTCTGTGGGGCAGGCAGAGGGCAGGACCGACCTGTTGTGGCGGTTCACTTCACCTGCACAGAACCCCCCCAGATGTTTTACGGTCCGTTGGTACCTGCACCCACCACTGGTTAATTACACGCTGCCACCAACCAGTATGCCTGGTAATTACTTCACTCACTTCAGTCAAGGAGAATGTTGGAACAAACTGTGTTTATTGAAGTTCAATACATAAGTATATGGTTTCCGAATGAATAGTTCTTTCTTTTCTTGTTCGCTTTTTATTAACAGTTCCTAACCTCTCCCTTCCTCTCACCTACTACTTCTCTCTTACCCTCCCACTCTCTCCACAGCCCCCCTCTTTCTCCGAACTCTCCCGCCACCCTCCGTCCAGCCTCCAAACACCAGCCCCCCTCTTTCTCTTCCCCGGGGTGGGTTTATATAGTCCTCTTAACTCCGCCCCCTAAGGTTTTTACTGGCTAATCCCTTCAACTCCTTCTATGCAGTCCCGCCGTTTGGGTGATCATCACACCTGTGCAGGAAGAAAGAGGGAGCAGAACGGAGCGCAAGGAGTCTTGATTTTTTTTCTCGTGTCTAATCTAATCATTCGTGTCTAATCTTGCCCCTTTCTAAAGTTTATTTATTGGTGTGTGTTTTTTCTTTTTGTAAATCTACCAAAGAATAAAATTAAATCAGGATTAAGGGGTTTTCTTAGGACGATGGAGGGTGTGTGTGTTGTATCCTGGTGTTGCAGTACTTGTGGCACTCCCCCTTCTTCAGACAGAAAATGCTCTGTTGTGGGGGCACACATTTGAAAATGGAGTGCTGAGAAGGGTCAGTTGGAGGGGGAGTGAGAAATGTCCCTATTTTCATCTGAGGAATGTTGGAGCTTATTTGACCAATGGGAGTAGTATGGCAGAAGGAGGGGAGGTCAACCATAGACGCAGACAGAGCCAATGATAGGCTTTGTTAGGGGTGCTGGGAGTTCTCAGGAGGCCCCTATTCCTGTCCCCGAGCTAAAATTCCCAGAGTGTCCTGTGAAGAGGGATTGATTGTTAAACCAATCTGGAAATTGTAGCTCGGGGAAGGGAATAGGATAGATATGATTTGATTTGTTGTATCTCTACGCCGCTTTCCATTCAAACAAATCCCAAAGCGGCTCGTGTGCAATAAATGACAGTAACGTAACAGAACATCGCGAGTACAGCACAAATCATATAATTAACAAATCTATAAAACACTATTACCAAACAAGCAAAAAATACACATCACAATTATGCCACAATTCATGCTATGCGGTTAACAAATCAATAAGGCATTCCTAACCTATAAAACAATATTAACAAAATAGAAACTAAAAAGTAAGCTGTATGCTATTAAGTTCGTATACACACTCTCCCCTCCCTGCAATGACTCACAATCTTTCTACTTTATTCAGTTCATTAAAATACACATCTGCCATACAGAAGGACCCTGATCTAACAGAAATTCCTACAACGGAGCTATCTGTAACTTATTAGCTATAAAGTTAAACCTGTGAACCGTCTCCAAACAACTCTCAGCACCCTTCACAAACTACAGCTCCCGGAACTCTTTGGGGGAAGGCATGCCTGTGTCATAGAGCTGTCAAAGTAATTTGTGAATGTGGCCAAAGGCCTGAGGTGTCTGCCACACTCTACTGAATGGTAGGGCTGGAAATAGTCCATAGGATTGGAACCTTAGCTATTGTGGTGAAACCATGGGGATGGCATTGCTCTTCAGTGAATGAGGTTTTGTTTTGGTGCAGGAGCTCACTCTGTCTGCAATCTCAGCAAGTCAGTCTATCCGTGGGAAATGGCCCATAAATACCACTACAGGAGGCACATTCGAACATTATTGTTCCAGACCCGCTCATTTGAAATCCCTTCCATCTCTCTGAGGTTTTCAGGCATGTCAGGGGAGAGGAGGGAGGAAAGTACGAAGGGGCATCAGACGCAAATGAAGATCAATGTTTGAGAATAACTGGACCTGAACTGAAAAGGTCGCGAGACATTTTATCAACTTCCTAGCCAAATCCTAACAACCCCAAAGTATGGCCACTCTATCGTCATTGCCTCCAAATGAGAAATAAAACATCTGAAATCAAAACTCAGCGGTGCAGAGGATGCGGAATGAGAATCGCCCCCGTTTTTCATTTCGGTTCATCTCCATTAACTTGCCACTCGTTAATAAGAGCAGAAGAACAATCAATCTAAATAGAGGCCCAGCAATCAGCTCCTCTAATGTACGAGCAAAGGCGATTAAATCATCCTTTTCACAGCTCGGAGAGGAATGCTACTCACGGAGGAGAGAGCAAAGGGAACTTTATTAGAAGCGTGTCAGGGTGTAATTTTTATTTTACAGTTTCTCCATCTGATGAAGCTCCAGCCACTGTTGGATCCAATTTTGCCTTTGAAGCTTGGCAAATTGGCTCGGAGAAATATCTTGTCATCATAGTTGTCATAATCAAAACTGCAAGATGCATATTTCAGAGACTTTGCAGCTTCTGCAGAGTTTTTGTGGGAATTGGAGGCACAATCTTGGGGTGGGTTTTTTATTATTTATTTAATAAAAGGGAATTACTCACATTACAGGGCAAGGAGCTCATTTCTCAGAGTAAAGCCATGATATAGTCAGAGTGAAAGTGCTCTAGCCAGGATTAGGGATGCTTGAAGAATTCAATTTATGGGAATATCAAAGCAAAAGGACCTGATCCGCACCTCTTTGACTAATGTGTAAATCAGAATGTGCCCATCAGATTTCACTAAAATGTGTCAAACTGCATTACAACGCTTGTTCTAAAATAACATTATCTAGGAACCTATACATTGATATAAGTCTGTTTTGTTTTGTTTTTAAATGTTTTTATTAAAGATTTTATTGGGTTCCAAAAGTCCTTTCTACTGATCTACTTTCTATTTGATGTGAGGCATTAATGTTGTATACAGTATAAGGTTAAGGGAGATTGCAAAGGCAGATTTTATGATAAAATATGTATACAATATACATGTTGGTGCAGATTTTTAAAATAAAAATGCAGAATAATGTGGTCATTTGGTGGAATGGGTTTATGAAAGAAGGCATGTGAAACCAACACAGACTGAAAATAAACTGTTCTGTCTACCCTAGCCATGATTTCCAATGTACAATTATTATTTTTCTATACAGTCGTACCCCGGTTTCCAAAATGCTGGCGCCTTGCTTGTGAGTATCTCGGGCTGTACACACCCTAACCCATTTGTAGCACGAAGTTTTTCTCGATCTGGAATCGAAGCTGGGATAGCTCAGTTAGCAGAGCACGAGACTCTTAATCTCAGGGTCGTGGGTTCGAGCCCCACGTTGGGCAAAAGATCTTTGCATTGCAGGGGGCTGGACTCGCTGACCCTTGTGGTCCCTTCCATCTCTACAATTCTACGATTCTATGCTTGCCCTCAACATACAGTTTTCAATCTAAATTGATTGCGGATCCTGCCATCGACAAGGGTGAGGATGTGTGCTTGATATGCATTTGATAAACCATCCCTTTGGTTAACTTATCCATGCCTTCCTTGCATTCTTACCTGTCTGAGTATTGAAGGACCACATGACATCAGAGGGGCTACTGAAAAGGAACTGAAGTAGCTGATCACCTTTGAATCATAGCTGTCAACTTTCAGATTTGAAAATAAGGGATTTCCCCCCAACTTTCAGATTTGAAAATAAGGGATGCCGCGAGGGCGGTGCAATGGCACCAAGTAGCCTCGCCACCCTGCGCTCCAGAGGCTGCGCGCGAACGGGTGAGTGAAAGCGCGAGCGCGTAGATGGCAGGCAGGCAGGCAGGCTGTCTGTCTGGTTGGGCGTGAGGGTCTGGCTGCACAAGGCATGCAAGCTCCGCCCCCAGTCGGTCTCAGACTCCTTATTGGCAGCCGAGCAACGCAGCTGAGGAGCCTCCCTGGCCGGCAGGGAGGGAGAGGAGCTGCTTCCTTTGAAATCCGGGAAATTTAAGGGATATCAACAATCCGGGATAGATGCGGGAAACGGCATTGGAATAAGGGAGTTTCCCGCAAAAAAAGGGAGGGTTGACAGCTATGCTTTGAATAGCAGTAGAAATTCTGCAGGAGCGAAAGCAAGTTAGACAGGCGAGCGGACAAAGACAAAGGATGTGGGTGATCTGGGAGATCCCTTGGCACCCACAGCTGCTGTATAACAGGGTTGTTTTCTGCAGGAGGCATTTGGACAGGGGGATGGGGTCGAGCACAACAGCAAACACACAAATATATATTCATGCAGAGGTTTTTCAAATTATAACTACCCCACCCTTCCTCCAACAATTCCTTTTCATCAAGATTCCAATTTGCCTCAGACCCTGTAAGCACAGCTTAGTGCTTGGTATTCAGCACCACACACTCAGTCTTAAACAAGGGAAAACTTCTCTTTAAAGAAAGACAAAAAAAATACCCTTGCTTGTGCTTTAAATTCCCTGCAGGCAAACAGCAGAGTTCTGGGATCGTTTCCAACCTGTTTTAATAGGCTAATCTGCTTACTGTATCACACACCAAGAAATTAGGCTTGTTTGTTCTGATGGCTACATGGAAAGATGGAAGGCCGTACCCAGCAACCAGCTCTTTGGGGTGGGGGGGGGGGGAAGGACTGTACATCAGGGCCAGAAGTAGAAGCAGATTTTGGTCTTTCAAATTTAAGCAGCACCCTATGCGAGCCCAAAAATCGACACACACCCCTTAGCTCCTGTTCTGCTCAATTCACTATAAAGGTAAAGGACCCCTGGATGGTTAAGTCCAGTCAAATTCAACTATGGGGTGCAGCTACAGGTAGATAGCCGTGTTGGTCTGTCATAGTCAAAACAAAATAAAAAAATTCCTTCCAGTAGCACCTTAGAGACCAACTAAGTTTGTTCTTGGTATGAGCTTTCGTGTGCATGCACACTTCTTCAGGTATCGTGCATGCACACGAAAGCTCATACCAAGAACAAACTTAGTTGGTCTCTAAGGTGCTACTGGAAGGAATTTTTTTATTTTGTATGGGGTGCAGCGTTCATCTCACTTTTCAAGCTGAGGAAGCCGGCATTCGTCCAAAGACAGCTTTCCGGGTCATGTTGCCAGCATGACTAGACCACTTCTGGCACAACGGGACATCGTGACGAGTGCCAGAGCGCACAGAAACACTGTGGAATACCGCAGACTACTCACCGCGGCCAGACTGAACGTTCTTGACTCAGCGGTTTTGAGGGGAAGATTTAGAGGAGTTCCATATGATCAGAGAACGTGCCATTGTGCTTTGGGAGAGGTAGAATCCACAGAACACATTCTACTGAGTTGTCCCTTTTATAACGACTTAAGGCAATATCTCATAGCCCCATATTTATCTCATGGAAAACAACCTTATCGGTGGCTAAATTCCTCTTCCTGGTGCTCAAGTGTCAGAAGCGTAAAATCGAATGCCTCAATGTGGGTTATCTGTATGAGGTTCAGTAGTGCTGTCCTATTTTATTTGTGTACCCCTCTGATGTTTTTAGTTTTATAATTTTGTATTGAGAAATGTTTTTCTTTCTGACTATCGGTCGAATAAAGGATATGTATGTATATGTATGAAACACTGTTTACCTTCCCGCCGCAGTGGTACCTATTTATCTACTTGTGATGGTATGCTTTCAAACTGCTAGGTCGGCAATTCACGATATCATAGTTGCGACACCCGGCAGCGCTCCCCTCGACTCGGCATCCAGGGCAGGGGAACTGGTTGTGCTGCCCTAATTCCCCTTTCCCCCTATGTGCAGGGAAGTTTATCTTTAGCAGAGGAACTATTCAGTCATGCAAGCCCCCACCTCCAAAATAAGGTGAGGTAGCCCAGAAACAGGTCTACTGCTTTATCAGTTAGTTGTGAGAACTAGGCCCTAGGCAGTGTCTTTTAAAAGCAAATATCCACACATGCTAGAAAGGGGAGGCTGCTTCACTATCTGTCAGAGAGCATCAAGAGATGTGCCCAAATGCTTCTCTTGTTCAAAAGCTAGTGAGGCCCATTTTTGAAGAAGATCCCTGTCAGCGAACCCTTCGATAAGCCTAGAAGATGTGCTCAGGAGAGCAAACTAGGTCTCTCAGCGTTTAGCCGCGTTGAAGCTTCTCCCTTAGTGCTATCCCTGAGAGAATAAGAATGCATCACAGCAACTGCTAACCCAATGGATGGATGGAATGAGGGACAAGGGACCTCTCTCACTCGACTGCTGCAGATCTGTACAGGACGGGATTTCAGCATTTCAGATGAACCACCAAAATGAACTTTTCTTGCCTCCTATCCTTTCCCAAGGGACGCGGGTGGCGCTGTGGGTTAAACCACAGAGCCTAGGGCTTGCTGATCAGAAGGTCGGCGGTTCGAATCCCCACAACGGGGTGAGCTCCCGTTGCTCGGTCCCTGCTCCTGCCAACCTAGCAGTTCAAAAGCACGTCAAAGTGCAAGTAGATAAATAGGAACCGCTCTGTTGGGAAGGTAAACGGCGTTTCCATGCGCTGCTCTGGTTTGCCAGAAGCGGCTTAGTCATGCTGGCCACATGACCTGGAAGCTGTACGCCGGCTCCCTCGGCCGGTAATGCGAGATGAGCGCCGCAACCCCAGAGTCGGACATGACACGACCTAATGGTCAGGGGTCCCTTTACCTTTGCCTTTATCTTTTCCCAGGTGTTTAGAATGAGCCGAGGGGCTATGCTGCATGTTTGTCTTCATCCATTTCCGAGTTAAAAGTAGTGCTTTCAAGGAGGAAGGGAAGAAATTTTCTTTTGGACTTGTGGAACAACAACATGTGGAGGGTCATAGGTTCCCTACCCTTTCCTTAAGGCAATGCTCAGTGTTAGTCCTATTTACAAAAAAAATTTTTTTTAAAAAAAATAGACAGGAAAATCAAGGGCTCTGCTTCCAAGGATTCATAGTCCGGGGCCATGCCACTGTGCCACATCTCCAAAATGCGTCCGTGTCCATAATTCCATCTTTTTTTGGCTTTACTTCCTGTGTTCTGCATACATAGGACATTTTCGTTTCTTTGCTTTCTTGGATGGAGGAAGATGTTTCTTCACAAGCCCTCTGTCCCAAAGCTAGCAGAAGAAGGATGCTAGTTGGACCAAGTGGTCCATTCACTCCTGATGTACTTTTGAATTTCACAATCACACTGAGAGGACGAGCTGCTCGGTGGAAGGAGAGAGAGAGCCAGTGTGGTATAGGAGAGCCAGTGCGGTTTAGTGGTTAAGAGAGGTACACTCGTAATCTGGGGAACTGGGTTCGCTTCCCCGCTCCTCCACATGCAGCTGCTGGGTGACCTTGGGCTAGTCACCCTTCTCTGAAGTCTCTCAGCCTCACTCACCTCACAGAGTGTTTGTTGTTGGGGAGGAAGGGAAAGGAGATTGTTAGCTGCTTTGAGACTCCTTAAGGGGAGTGAAAGGCGGGATATCAAGTCCCAACTCTTCTTCTTCTTCTTCTTCTTCTTCTTCTTCTTCTTCTTCTTCTTCTTCTTCTTCTTTTGCTGCTGCTGCTACTGCTGTATTAATACAGCCACTTCTTAATTGTATTAATACAGTCACTTCTTTAGTAAGACACACCAAAAGTGTGGAGTGCTGGAGACAGAGCCAAGGAACTGCTAGATGATACCTACTCTAAAAATGGTGAATCAATTATGATATATCTTTTTTTTACCTTAGAAGCCCTCACTGCAACCTGCAATCTGATGAGCACTTCGGAAAGGATAACCGAGTGAGGCTGCAATCCAATATATACTCACCTGGGAGTAAATCCCATTGAACTCATTGGTGTTTACTTCTGGGTAGGGATGGGAGAGAGATTTGTTTTGTATTTGAATGCGAACCTAGCTACTGGTAATTTTCACTTCCTGAATTAAAACACTGTGCGCCTTTGAAATTCGCACTCCTCCGACTTTTGCAATGCGACTCTCCAACTAAAGATTGTTAAATAATATCTATGCTAGTGGAAACTGTTTAGAAGCATATTTTGGCATTAAATGGTATATAAATTAACAAGTAGCCAAAAGCACATGCAAAAAAAATGTGTATATATTAGTTTAAAAAATAGCATACAAATTCACGGTGAGACTAGTACAGTGTTTCTCAACCGCTGTTCCGCGGCACACTACTGTGCCGCGAGATGTTGCCTGGTGTGCCGTGTGATCCCGCGAGGGAGGTGAACCCGGCCTTGCCCGGGCCCGGCAGCGGCTGCTGCTTCGGCGCGAGGGGAATAAACCGCCGCGCGCGCCCCCAACACGCACACTCGCTCGCTCGCCGACGCTGCTGCTGCTGCTTCCCTCCCTGGCAAGAAGAAGGTGGAGGAGGTTGCGGGGCGGCGGCGGCGAGGAGAGCCCGGCCAGGTCGCGCGTTGCAGCCGCGGCCGGCCGCCTCTGCGCGGACCAAAGGCAGCTGAGTTCCCGAAGGCCCTGGCGGGGAAGGGCACTCCCTCGGCCCCGTTGCCCCCAAGCGGAGCCGGGCCGGAGGCGCGCGCCAGGAAACGGCCTCTCGGGCGCAGCGGGAGCAGCAGCAGCAGCAGCAGCGTCGGCAAGCGGGTGCCCGCGGAGGTAGATCCTGGGGAGAGAAAAGGATCGGGCACCGGGCAGGCGGGGTAGATAACAGAGCGGAGGGTTGTTTCTAAGGGAGTGGGAGATCCCTTTTCTGTAACCCCTATAATCCCCGAAAGTGTCCGCAGCTCACTCGCGAGACCTGGGTGGGAATTGAACAGCGCTCTGCACATGAGCCGGGAACAGCTCTCCTTTATCGACTGGCAATTTGCAGGGCTGGGCGATGCTGAAGTCCGCAGGTTCTAGCCTGGGACTAAACAATTGACTGCTGGCACATTTGCAAAGCTAAGCAGGGTCTCTGGTATGGTTTCAAATTGTGAGGGGGGCGGTGTTTTGAGATTCCTGCACTGCAGGGGGTTGGTTTGGATGATCCTTGGGACCCCTTCTAATGGTGGTGTGCCTCGAGATTTTTTTCATGAAATAAGTGTGCCTTTGCCCAGAAAAGGTTGAGAAACACTGGACTAGTGTACAAATGTGTTTTCACCATAGATCACGCAACCCCACACCCTTTTTAAGACTGTTTATCAAAATGAGCTTGTGTAAACCATGAGAGGCTGGTCCACAATTGCAAATGGAGCACAGTCACACTAGACCCTCCAGGTGTCCCTATTTTCCAGGCATGTCCCTGATTTAGAGAAGCCACCCCGATTTCTGATTTGATCCCAGAATGTCCCACTTTTCCTTAGGAAGTCCCTGTTTTCACTGGAGAAATGTTGGAGGGTATGGAGTTATCTGACCCCCGAGCTGTCTGAAGGCTATAGGGAAGGGTTTTTTTAAAAAAAAAAAATGTTTAATGTTTTACTATGTTTTTTATATATGTTGGAAGCCACCCAGAGTGGCTGAGGCAACCCAGTAAGATGTGTAGGGTATAAATAATAAAATTATCATTATGGAATGGGACGTCCCTACTTTCATTGGAGAAATGTGGGAGAGTATGCCTTCCCACCTGACAACCCTCAGGATCGATGCCTCCGTTCAGCAGCTGCTCTCAGCCCTCACCTACCTTCCTTGTTAACTTAAGAAGAACCCAGGGGGTGGTACTTCCTGTCACCTTCCCGTTCCTCCTTAGTCTTAGTGGTGCCCTTGTAGAACTCAGCAGGGAGGAGGCTGGGTGCAAAACTGGGAATGAGTTGGCCCTCTCTGTTATGGGCTCTGGCGCCACCTTCTGTTGGCCTCCCCACCTTCCGCCCTACTGGTACCAGCAGCCACTAGCTGCCATTGGCCTAAACTCTGAACACATACAAGTACCGGTATATCAAGTTGAAGCAAGCATTTTTATTCCAAAGCAAGAAGGGAAGCGTTACAGATTTTATTTTCCCCCAGAAATGAAAGTTATTTGAATTTCTCCAGTATATGTTTATTAGAGCTGTGATTTGATAGTGTGCTGGTGGGCGGAGGTGATTTCTTTTTTCTTTAAATTATTTATAAAGTATACAACAGTGAGGGTTCATACCAATAAAACAATTTAAGATGAAATGGGAAGATATCTTTTAAAACACACACACACAGAGAGAGAGAGAGAGAGAGAGAGAGAGAGAGAGAGAGAGCGAGAGAGAGAGAGAGCCCAAAGTCTCTTCTTTTCACAAGGAAAACAAAATTCAGATATACACCCCAGCAAAACACAGGATAAGGGGAAGAAAATTGTTTCACCTAACTCACTACCCGCCTTTTGTAACCACCTGTCATTTAAATATTTGGCAAATAAATAAATAAATACATAAACAAATAAGTCACATTTACCCCAGCCATCAGCCGCATAGCATGACAGTCCCTGATGACAGCTTTGCAACCTTAGAGACATGACGCAAAAGGAAAAGAGGGTGAGGAGACAAGCAGCAAATGTACGCATCATAAAGGTACAATTTATTTTATCATGGTCAGCTTGGATGGATCATCTGACGCAAGGAAGGAGACAAACGGCAGCTGATCTCTTAGCTGATCCAATGGATAGGGTCCAGCAGTCTCATCTCTCCCTCTGCTGTAGCCAGAGCAGGATTTGAAAAAAAGAATTGAACAAGAATAAGAGGTCTAGTAAGGTTGGCCTAGCACCAGGAGCCTCCCTTCATACATGGGGCCCCAACTCCTAGGGGCCGAGGTCCCTTCGTCCCCTCAATAAAATATTGTCAGTGTAGACCAGACATGGTCAAACTTGGCCTGTCAGCTATTTTGGGACTACAACTCCCATCATCCCTATCTAACAGGACCAGTGGTCAGGGATGATGGGATTTGTAGTCCCAAAACAGCTGGAGGAACAAGTTTGGCCATGCCTGGTGTAGACAATATTGAACTAGATGGACCAATGGTCTGAGCCCCCCCCCCCCGAAAAAAATACCTTCCCTGTCGAAGGCCACTCCTTGTGCACATTTTTTATCTGAAAGGGGGCTCTGAGGGCATCTGGTAGACTAAATCCTCGCAGGAATGTTTGAAGGAAAGTAATCATGCGGTTGGTGCTGTGGGTTAAACCACAGAGCCTAGGACTTGCCGATCACAAGGTTGGCAGTTCGAATCCCCGCGACGGGTTGAGCTCCCGTTGCTCGGTCCCTGCTCCTGCCAACCTAGCAGTTTGAAAGCACGTCAAAGTGCAAGTAGATAAATAGGAACCGCTCTGGCGGGAAGGTAAACGGCGGTTCCGTTCGCTGCTCTGGTTCGCCAGAAGCAGCTTAGTCATGCTGGCCACATGACCCGGAAGCTGTATGCCGGCTCCCTCGGCCAATAATGCGAGATGAGCGCCGCAACCCCAGAGTCGGTCACGACTGGACCTAATGGTGAGGGGTCCCTTTACCTTTACCTAATCATTCTTTATAAAGCATGAGGCCATTCCGAAACCCCGCTTCTTGCTTATTATCTCCATTTCACCCACCTCTCCCGCGTCCTTTCAGTTTTGTCCATCCCACACAGGGTTTGTTTTAGTTACAGGTAGATAGCCGTGTTGGTCTGTCATAGTCAAAACAAAATAAAAAAATTCCTTCCAGTAGCACCTTAGAGACCAACTAAGTTTGTTCTTGGTATGAGCTTTCGTGTGCATGCACACAAAGTGTGCATGCACACGAAAGCTCATACCAAGAACAAACTTAGTTGGTCTCTAAGGTGCTACTGGAAGGAATTTTTTTATAGGATTTGTTTTGTTTGTGCCTGTTTCATTAAATTGGCATTTGGAAACTATTTCCCCCAGAATGCCACATTCCGGCATAACCTACTCAGAGGCAAGTCCTCTCACGAATTTCCCTCCCTTCTGCATTCCTCCCTGGGACCATGGGCATGCATGCAAGGAGAGAGGCTGCTGTCTGCCTCTGGAGACCAGTCAATACCCGACAACTTGCCCCCACCCCTGCTTGGTTTAATTAACATTACACAGCAGCTTGAAAACCCAAACGCCTAATATTCACTTCATCCTAGACTAGGAGTAGGCAGGGGGGAAGCAAACACACACACATTCTTTTGTATATGAGATTTATCTGGCAATAAAGGAATTTGACCTTTTTAGTAAAAAGAGAGGATGGGGTGATCAGAACCCTCAGTGAGGAGTTTTGACAAATGTCTCCGTGCAAGTCAGGCTCCTGCAGGATTTCAAATGATGCCGGATGTTTGAAAATGAATCTGTTCCCCCAAATTCTCATTTCAAGTATTTGCTTATAATTTAAATGTATTCAATATCTTGATGTTAAAGAGTTGCCTGATACTGTCTGGAGAGCCAAATATTTGCTGAATATATCAAGGCCCCACATTTAAAGCACTCTGGTGCCACCATAAACAGTCATAGATTTCCCTAAAGGATTCTGAGAGCTGTTGTTTGCTAAGGGTGCTGAGAGTTGTTAGGAGGTCCCGATTCCCTACAAAGAGCTGTGATTCTCAGAGTGGGTTAACAATCAATCTCTCTTCCCAGGGAACTCTTCAGAAAAACCCTAAGTCAGGAATCACCAACACAGAATCAAAGGAATCTCAGCTAGAGCATCCATGACAGATGGCCATCCAACCTCTGCTTAAAAACCTCTGAAAGGAGAGTCCGCAACTTTCTAAGAAGGTCCATTCCACCCTAGAAAAACTCTTACTGTCAGAAAGTTCTTCCATATGTTCAGTCGGAATTTCCTTTATTGAAGCCATTGGTTCGGGTCCTACCCTCCAGAGCAGGAGAAAACAAGCTTGTTCCCTCTTCCATGTGCCAGTCCTTGAGATATTTGAAGATGGCTATCATATCTCCTCTTAGACTCTTTCCCCCCAGGCTAAATATACCCAACTCCTTCAACAGTTCCTCACAAGGCTTGGTTTTCAGACCCTTGATCATCTTGGTCACTCTACTCTGCACACATTCCAGCTTGTCAATATCCTTCTTAAATTGTGGTGCCTGGAATTGGGCACGGTATTCCAGGTGTGGTCTGATCAAGACAGAATACTTCCCTTGATCCGGACACTATACTTTTGTTGAAGTATACATGGTGCCCCTACAAGATGATGTTGGACTCAAGTGCCTCTCATCTACCCCGGCCAGCATGGCCATGTCATGACTAAAGTCTTTGAGGGCAGAAACTGGAAAATGCTGGAAGATACTAGTTCATTCTAGAAGGTTCTTTTCTTTTTTTACTGATACAGTTGGAAATGTTATGTTTTATGTTTTGGCTATCTCAAAGTCACGCTTAGCCAAGAGAGATAAATTTGTGTGCTCAGCGAGCTGGTCATTCTTTCTTGCTTTCATTTTCAACCTTGCAGATTTCTCTGAAGTATATTATTATTATTATTATTATTATTATTATTATTATGAAGTCTTTTTCCTTTAGTAAAAGTTCCTCTTTTACTGATGAACCTTTGACTCTGCATGTTTTATTACTATCACCCACTTCAAATATACGCTTCAGACAGAGGGCCTTCTCGGTAGTGGCGCCCGCCCTGTGGAATGTGCTCCCATCAGATGTCAAGGAAATAAACAACTATGTGACTTTTAGAAGACATCTGAAGGCAGCCCTGTTTAGGGAAGTTTTTAATGTCTGATGTTTTATTGTTTTATCATCATCATCATCATTAATTCTGTCGGGAGCCACCCAGAGTGGCTGGGGATACCCAGCCTGATGGGCAGGGTATAAATAACAACAACAGCAGCAGCAGCAGCAACAACAACAATAATAATATTCTGCAACTGGTCTATTCGTCAGGACATGGAGTGTCTAGGATTTTAGGCAGATTCCTGTCAGGCCAATAGTCAGGGATGTTGGAATCTGTAATCTACAGCCTCTGGGGGATGTCACCTTGCTCACTGTGGATCTGGTTCACATTATCTTGAATGGGATCTGAGCCATGCATTGATACAAAAATAGTAGGCTTTTTTTACTAGTTATCAAATCTATTGATTTTTATATCTTTATGCAATAGAATGAAATAATCGATGCTGACCTCCCAGAGCAGAAGGAGATATGGAAATGTCTGCAAAAAATATTATTTCAGGTCATGCCAGGAAGTGACACTGTTGCGTAAAGCGACTATTCAAGCTCTCCTTAATCTTCTTGTGCTGCAAAATGAGCAATGAAGGCGCCAAAGTCTCCCTAGAAGTACTTACTGTACCTGCTCTTTGCTGATCCTGACATTCCCTAAAGCCGCCTTATCCTCCCAGGGTATTAAGCCATTGCTGCAATCACCAAGAGCTTTTTTCAATGGCGAGCTTGAGTCTTTTGGCTGCAGTTTATCAGTAGCATTCCTTGTTGGGGGTTTTGTGCATTACAGAAGAAACTTTGAAAAACTTAAAATGAAGAAAGAAGAGATGGAGGGCAGTGGCGTCCAGAGAGAAAAGCATCATAATTCCATACTTCTGCAGCAAGGAAAGTTTAATAGTCCCAAGTTTGAAGCACGAAGGGCAGTAGTTGACAGAGAGCATTTCCATGGGTGGTAAGAATCCAGCCCAACCGCAAGGCTTGTGGAGCCAGCAAATAGCTATTAAGATGGGGCGTACCAATTGTTCCATAATTTATTTTTGTTGTTATAGCCCTTTACATTGCATCCAATTGGCTGTGTAATGGCTCCAGCCAAATCCCAGATCCCAAACCAATTGATTTAGGTCAACCTGGGATTCATCCGGAGTAGGTTAAGGCAGTGCCAGATCAGATTGGGTCCAACTGGAGCAATCCTGGGCTGTCAAAATGGGGGGTTGTTGGGCAGCAAGGTGGTGTACCTCCACCCCTCCTGATAGCATGTTTAATCAGGATTAAACGCGGTTTTAAATTCTGATTAAAGCATAATTAAAGACGGTGCAAGGTCTCCCATTAGATTTGGGGCCTGGATTCAGGTCCAGATCACACACACACCCCAGTTCATCTAGGTCAGATCAGGGCTGCTCCAAAGCACCAGATCTTACGCTGAATTAGATCAGGAGATCTGTGCACAGCCTTAGTACCCAAGGCTACTAAGAAATATAATGCATGAATCACTGCAACCTTAAACAAAGCAATAGTTCTATGTGCTGACAGTTCATAAATGAACTTCACGGTGCCGTTCGGTATTGTTCAGTAACCTCTGTTGCACCTTGGATGGAACGTCTCCACCACCATCGATCTACCTGAGGACACTGAGGTCCAGCTCCGAGGGCCTTCTGGCGGTTCCCTCACTGCGAGAAGCCAAGTTACAGGGAACTGGGCAGAGGGCCTTCTCGGTAGTGGCACCCGCCCTGTGGAACGCCCTCCCAGCAGATGTCAAAAAGAGAACAACAACTACCAGACCTTTAGAAGACATCTGAAGGCAGCCCTGTTTAGGGAGGCTTTTAATGTTTAATAGATTGTTGTATTTTAATATTTTGTTGGAAGCCGCCCAGAGAGGCTGGGGAAGCCCAGCTAGATGGGCAGAGTATAAATAATATTTATTTATTTATTTATTTATTTATTTATTTATTTATTTATTTATTTATTTAATATTATAACCATATTTCAAAAATAAAAACCATGACACCCAAAAACTGTTGAGGTTTTTTGTTTTTTACACAAAACAAAAAAACCCAGGAATTTTTGATTGACTTGCCTAAGATCCAGGACAAAGTGACGCCTTTAGGAAATTGCCCCTGGACGTCAATTCCGTCTTTGAAATTCCAGTAATGTCCAGGAAAATCCGGACGTATGGCAGCCCTACTGGGTAGTGAATAGGTCGTGTAGAAGTAAATTATTCCCACAGTCAGAAGGCAGAACATAGTCATCAGGGTTGGTATGACATCAGAACCATATGTAAGAAGGGAACTCGATGCAGAGCTTCCATTTTCACCAAAGGCACCATGTTTCTTGTAACATGTAGTTCAACTCATCATTTAAAATGGTGCTTAAGTCTCATGTGATCCCTGGGCATAAAACCATAGAATCACAGAATTGTAGAGCTGGAAGGGACTCCGAGGGTCATCTAGTTCAACCCCCTGCAATGCAGGCTTCTCAACTAAAGCATCCATGACAGATGGCCATCCAACCTCTGCTTAGAAACCTCCAAGGAAGGAGAGTCCACCACCTCTCATGTGAGTCTGTTCCACTGCCGAACAGCTCTTACTGTCAGAAAGTTCTTCCTGATGTTTATTCAGAATCTCCTCTCTTGCAACTTTGAGTCCTACCCTCCAGAGCAGGAGAAAACAAGCTTTCCCCCTCTTCCATGTGACAACTCTTGAGATATTTGAAGATGGCTATCATATCTCTGCCTTTCCAGGCAAAACCCAGCTCCTTCAACTGTTCCTCATCAGGCTTGGTTTCCACACCTTTGATCATCTTGGTTGCCCTCCTCTGCACACATTCCAGCTTGTCAACATCCTTCTTAAATTGTGGTGCCCAGAATTGGACACAGTATTCCAGGTGAGGTCTGACCAGGGCAGAACAGATGGAATATGATTTCCCTTGATCTGGACACTATTATTATGTTCCTGCATGGTAAGTCATTACTGGAATGGCAGCCGGTGACTTTGCCTGGCCTCTGGGGTCTGACATAGTCATCCACAGTGAATGGGGCAACGGTCGCAGTTAATAACTCGGTGAATGGAAAACCAGCCTTTAAAAGCACCGCACAATGGAAAGCAGATAGCGTGAAATAAAGTAGATTACCTCTTTCTCTTTCCCCGGCTTTTGCTATCTAGAGGTATTGGTGTCAACCATCTGTAAGCGCCCATTGTGAGAGGCCCACATTCCTCAAAGGGAAGATTTCGACTATTAAATCCTGGAGCAGCAGTTATGAAACTGCAATCAAGGGAGTAATCCCTTGCTAATATGCAATCCTATTTTGGGCCTCAGCGCAAGATACGTCAATTTCATTCAGCGACATGGCTGCTTTTTTCCAAATAACGTAGCAGGTTGCTGGATTATATAAGGTAGGGATAGCTGTTTATACCTTGCAGTTTCTGCAGATATGCAGAAAAATAAAAAGATTTTTTTTTTGCTGAAAAAACACATGGCATGGAAGAAGATTCCACCTTTCTAAGACTCACAGCCTTTCTTTCTTTCTTTCTTTCTTTCTTTCTTTCTTTCTTTCTTTCTTTCTTTCTTTCTTTCTTTCTTTCTTTCTCCTAAGCCTTATAGTTGCAGCAATGCAAACAGTCAGCAGCTATAGTGCTGGTCTTAGACCTGGGAGACTGAGGGTGAAACATAGGATGAGCCTGGGACACTCACGTTCTCTCAGCCTCACCTACCTCACAGAATTGTGAGGATAACAGCAAGAGAACCATGTGGTATGCTGCACCGAGCTGTTCCGAGGGCTGATGGCTTGACAACTGTAATAATTGAATAAAAAGTAGAGCCTGCACTAAAAAGTTGCAAGTTGAGGTGCTCAAGTACAGGGTTCCAACGAACTGGGCATGCTCTTTTCCTGAATTTTCCATTTCATTCCCTCTTCCAGTCTTCCCTCCCCTGCCCTGCCACCACCCAACATTCATGTTGTTGTTGTTTAGTCGTTTAGTCGTGTCCGACTCTTTGTGACCCCATGGCCCAGAGCACGCCAGGCATTCCTGTCTTCCACTGCCTCCCGCAGTTTGGTCAGACTCATGTTGGTAGCTTCGAGAAGACTGTCCAACCATCTTGTCCTCTGTCGTCCCCTTCTCCTTGTGCCCTCCATCTTTCCCAACATCAGGGTCTTCTCCAGGGAGTCTTCTCTTTTCATGAGATGGCCAAAGTATTGGAGCCTCAGCTTCAGGATCTGTCCTTCTAGTGAGCACTCAGGGCTGATTTCTTTAAGAATGGATAGGTTTGATCTTCTTGCAGTCCATGGGACTCTCAAGAGTCTCCTCCAGCACCAACATTCATAGAATCACTGAATTGTAGGGCTGGGAAGGGACCACAAGAGACATCTAGGCCAACCCCCTGTGATGCAGGAATCCTTTGCCCAATACAGGGCTTGAACCCCTGACCCTGAGCATAGCAGCCAACTTCCAAATACCATATTTTTCTGTGTATAAGACTAGGTTTCCCCCCTAAAAAATAATGTCAAAAATTAGGGGGCGTCTTATACTCTGGGCCATCTCTCCCCCATTTTCTTAAATCTGAGTCCCCCAAAATAGGGGGTGTCTTATACATGGGGGCGTCTTATAGACGGAAAAATACGGTGAGTTTTGTAGTTCTGGGTTGATCCCCACCACCACCTGCTGATAACCTTCCTTGTGTGTGGATGGTGCCATTTTGGCTACAGAATGGCAAAGATTTGTAGAAAATCAGTGACACCATCAGCATCCTAAGCTTTATATTTCCCAGTTGAGTTTGATGTGGCTTTTAATTCATTTACTGCTTCTGTGATAGCCTGGGACTTGGGCTTGGACTCGGAACCAGAGGAGTCTCAGTCTGCACCGGATCCTCTGCCTCAGACATCATCTGAACCAAGTCCGGGGCCTGATCCTGAAGAGTCCCAGTCTGCACAGATTCCCCTGCAGCAAACACCAGCTGGGCCAAGTCAGGGGCCTGAGCCTGTCCTGGCTCCAGATGTGGAGATTACCTCGTTGCCTTCAGTTGGCCCATCACTTACAGCTGTTCCACTACTGGTTTGGTTAGGGGAGGCTGAGGCTGCCCCTGGGTCCAGTAACCCACCGGCGTCTCCCGAGCTGCAGAGATTCGGGTCTGAGAGAAGGAGAGACCAGGAGGAGTGCTCACCTTCGGGTGAAACAGGGAGGTGAGTCACTGGGGGATCGGGACCGGCCGTTGCCCCGACAAAGATAAAAGGCTGTCGGACCCCGCCCCAGGTTGTGGGAGCAACATTGCTGCAAGCAAGATCCTGCCTGAGATCCTGTACCTGTCCTTGCCTGGTTTCCTGTCTCGTGTTCTGTCTTGGCTCCTGGACCTCATTTCTCGGATTACCCCTGGGCAGGACCGGTGCTAGCGATTTTGGCGCCCTAGGTGAGGGGGCGGGCCACGTGACGTCATTGCACATGATGCACGTTGCGGAGCGCTGCGGGTTTCGCCCCAAGTTCCTTGCTCCGCCGCTGGTTGGGGCGGCACCGGGTGGCAGCAGGGGGCGAGGGGCAGGCTGCCCAGCACCCCCTCCATTTTGGCACCCCCGCCTCCGCGGTTTTCGCCCCAAGCTGCTTGCTCCGTCGCTGGTTGGGGCGGCACCGGGCGGGGGGCAGGCTGGCCAGCGCCCCCTCCATTTTGGCGCCCTAGGCAACTGCCTAGTTCGCCTTAATGGACGTGCCGGCCCTGCCCCTGGGCCCAGCACAGCTTTGTACGTCTGAAGCTACATTTTACAGAGTCCATCCAGCCCAATGTCATCTGGTCTGGATGGTGGCAGTTCTTCAGAGTGTTAGACAGGGTTTCCCCCCACATACTCTTTTGGTTGGAGAGACCAGGGAAGAAACATAGGAAAACATGCAACTTTCATGTAAGGCATGCACTCTATCACTGAAGTATACCTGCCTCTCTTTACTTATGTAGCTATTGATCTCATTGTCATTTTATTATTGGATGTTTTAGGGCTGGGTTCATATATTTTTTATGCCAGCTGTCTTGAAAGGTAGATTAGAAAGGCGGGCTAGGCATTCACTCATTCATTCAATATGAACAATGATAACTGGTCACTGCCAGGTAGGGATGGATGAATCTGTCAATATTGGTTGCTCTCAGTTCCTCGTTTTTCTAGTTCTAAACCCAGTTTGTTGCATTTCCACATCAGTTTGTGAATTTTTTAAAAAAATAACTACATGAGAACATAAGAAGAGCCTGCTGGTTTCAAGCCCGTTTCCAGTTCCCACAGTGATCCAGATACTTATAGGAAGCTGTCAGGAGCCAGAGTCAGGGGCAAGTTAGCTATAACTGGTATACGGTGTCAGTGAAGTTAACTCTGTATTCAAAGAAACCAGAACAGGCCTAGTGTTCTCAGCAACTCTTCCCATTAGGTCAGAGTCTTCCAAACTGGGTGTCACAACACGTTAGTGCATCGGCTGCAGTGTGTAGGTGTGTCACATGAATGCTCCCTTCCGGAGCTGGAAAGGTATTAGCTCAACCGCCAGTTTGCTAGTAAAACTGAATGACTGTTTCGTGAAATGATGCATGTCTAAAAAGTGTGCCACCAACATGAAAAGTATGGAAAGCTCTGCAGTAGGTCTTGCCCCAATGAGGCAGTTGTGAGGACTGAAGGTCTCTGCCTTCCCAAATCCCCTCCTCTCCGGGGGTTTTCCCAAGCAGCCTAAGGCTCCTTCGTTTTGTCTCTCTTTGCTCCACCCTCTTCATTCATCTCTGTGTTCTAGGAGACTGTTGAAAAGGGGAGCTGGCCACAGCAGAAGGGAGAGCTCCCCTGACTTCTTCAATAGCCTGCCTCCACTCTGTCTCTTGAACATCGCCACCAGGCTTCAGCCTCTGATTCTGGACTGCTCTCTGCCCCAGCCTCTTCCTGCTCACTATACCCTGTTGCCTCTTCCGCTTCCAACATCTCCTCCTCCTCCCAGTCTGCTCCCTCTTTCCCCTCTGACCACCCATCTTTGTCCCACCAGCAATCCCCTGGCTCTGAGCCTTCTTCCCCTGGGGGTTCCCCAGCTAGTGCCTCCCAGCACTACTCTGCATCCAGCCAGTCCATGACAAGCAAGCAAGGCTGTTCAGAGAAGGGTTCCACTGGGTGCATCTTGCCCAGGGGCATCCCTAAATCTGGAGTCAGCAGTCACTAGAATGGATTGGGCAACTAATTTCTGCCATGTGGTTCCTGTACACCAGGGGTAGCCATGTGCAATATTGGAGCATATGCTTGTAATATACGGTACTCCCTTTTTAATTACAATGAGAAAAAAACATTTCTGGGGGGCACAGAGCTTGCTCTGGATTATATTTGAGGATAATTAGATGGATGAGATTTCATTTCTGAGCTATTCAAGTGTGAACTTCGGTGACATCTCTGTTAGATACCACAAAGAACACCTGTTTGCATCCTCCATTGTGCTTTCATAAGTAGTTTTGAATGATTTAGGAGGAGGAGACTGCTATGGTGAAAGAGAAACCCAAGAAACCCAATGAGCATTGGGATCTGGGCACTTGAGCTTCTCTGGATTGGAGCCAGTGCTTAGAATTGCTTTTACGTTTCTCATCGATGCTTGTATTGATTTGAGCTCCTCCATACTTTAAGGCTTATTTTGGAACTGCAATTGAAATCAATCAGACTTACTTTCAAGTAAACATGTCTAGTACTGAGGAATTGCTTGGCCTCTTAAGGGGAAGACATAATGTTTGAGTGACGTCGCTCTGCTGATTTCAAGTGGTCAGTCATCAATGACAATACACTCACCTTGGAAATTAAAACAATTGAAGATTACTTCCTACAAAGAAGAGTTGAATGAACTGAGGATCTGATTCTCCTTCCTGAATCTAAATTCTTCTGTCATTTTGTTTTTGTTTTTACTACTCCGTTTCTTTCTAAAATTGCTAGGTAGTACAAAAGAAATATCATGCAATTTATCCCCCACAGATTGAGAGTCCACAGAGATTAAGTAGAGATAGAGGGGAGTTCCATCTGGTCTGTATTTTTAAGCTTGTCCTAAACAGTACTAAACAGGATGCGGGTGGCGCTGTGGGTTAAACCACAGAGCCTAGGGCTTGCCAATCAGAAGGTCGGAGGTTCGAATCCCCTTGATGGGGTGAGCTCCTGTTGCTTGGTCCCTGATCCTGCCAACCTAGCAGTTCGAAAGCACATCAAAGTGCAAGTAGATCAATAGGTACCACTGCAGCGGGAAGGTAAACGGCGTTTCCGTGCGCTACTCTGGTTCGCCAGAAGCGGCTTAGTCATGCTGGCCACATGACCCGGAAGCTGTACACCGGCTCCCTCTGCCAATAATGCGAGATGAGCGCCGCAGCCACAGAGTCGGTCACGACTGGACCTAATGGTCAGGGGTCCCTTTACCTTTACCTTTAAACAGTACTATTGGCTTTCTGAGGAGTGAACACACAAAAGCCTATTTCAGGCAGAGATGGCTGGCTGCACATTTCTTTCGTGACACATCACAATAGAGCAGGGGTGGCCAACTCCCAAGAGACTGCGATCTACTCACAGAATTAAAAACTGACAGTGATCTACCCCTTTTTTTAGAAAGGAAAGCCCTGTTTTTTGGGGGTTCAGGGCAAGGTTGTTGAGCTTTTTTTAGGGAGGAGGAAACCCCCTATTGAGAATTCAAGCCTAAGCTCAAGGGAGAAAGGGGAATGGCCACTCAACAACAGATCGCTGCGGAAACCTCACAAAGTAAACTCCGTCTTCCGTTCTGCAGATCATGTAACAATGGGGGGCAGGGCGGGGCCAGAATCTATTTTACCAGCAATCAACCGTGATCTACCAAAACCTCACAGGGATCTACCAGTAGATCACGATCGACCTGTTGGAGATCCCTGCAATAGAGATATAAGGATGAGAGGAGGGATTATTGCTTCAAGCAACAGCTACACATCAGTTGTATAAGTGACAACTCCATGGGGTTGAGGACAGCTCAGGGGGCCCCCCCAAGCATGTGGGGATGAGGCTGAGCTCTCCTGTGATCTTGAGGAGGCAGGCCCTGTTGGGCCTCCCCTTAGCAGCAGAGGGCCCTGTTGGGCCTCCCCGGACCTTGTGGCCTCCTCCCAACATGTGGGACGTCACACGTGTGTGTCGCATGTGTGACATCACACGCACACGACGAGCCCCCCCCCATGTTGTGTGGAACTCACCGCCTCTGATTGTCTACTTCTGATCTGAATCTGGGGGGAACCCCAATCTTTTGGGGGATCACATCCATTATCCCTTACAAAAGAACATAGGCACGAGAATTTCATGTGGGAAATTTCTATTTTAAAGAGGCTTTGCTCAATGAAAAAATTTAAATCCCCTTGTACTGTAAGGAAGTGCCCGGGCAGCTCCCTGAACACACTGCTATGAACGACATTTGCTCAAAGGCACTTAATTGCTGCCCAATTAAGAAAGCAGCAAATGACTAACAATGCAATGAACAGCTCGTGTAATATTATGACACCATACTGTTCTGCATCTCCCTGGGCCCCCTGAGGAAATACAGACAAGGAGTCCAGGGCAGGTTGCTAAGGAAGAGTGCCATCTTTTTTCTGGGCATAGATAGCATGATTTCAACCACTGTGTGAGAAGCAGAAACTGAGTAGGTGAAACATCAGCATCACTAGGAAGAGCACCATCATGAGAGACTATGACCCTGGAGGCACACTATCTCTATCCATGTTTCCATTCCCCCACACCTTGGTCATGTTGAGCATTCCTGTATGTGCACACTAAGGTTTTGGGGAGGGACGCAGGTGGCGCTGTGGGTTAAACCACAGAGCCTAGGGCTTGCTGATCAGAAGGTCAGCGGTTCGAATCCCCGTGACGGGGTGAGCTCCCATTGCTTGGTCCCTGCTCCTGCCAACCTAGCAGTTCGAAAGCACATCAAAGTGCAAGTAGAGGTACCGCTCCGGCGGGAAGGTAAACGGTGTTTCTGTGCGCTGCTCTGGTTCACCAGAAGCGGCTTAGTCATGCTGGCCACATGACCCGGAAGCTGTACGCCGGCTCCCTCGGCCAATAAAGCAAGATGAGCGCTGCAACCCCAGAGTCGTCCGCGACTTGACCTAATGGTCAGGGGTCCCTTTACCTTTAAGGTTTTGAGGATCCAGCAACATTGGGAGGCTCCCTGTACTTTCTAGCAGAAAAATAATCATGGAATTTTAGAGTTTTAATCTCAAGGGTCAATTAGCCCAATTCGCTGCAATGCAGGAATCACAGCTAAAAAGAAAATCCCTGGCAGATGGCCATCTGTATGGGAAATGCATCGGGAAGACCTAAATGTATCAAGGAGTTAGTTGATCTGACACGGTTACCCTTCCTGCCTCTGTTCCTTCCCCCTCCCTCGCTCTTGCTAAGTTTTTGGATGGTGAGAACAGTCTTCAATGTCCTGAGAATGTTGGGAGAAGGTGAAGCCCCCCCCCCACCAGCTGCCTTTATCAGCTGTAGAGGATAATGCTGGGCACCTTCTTTGATGTTGGACAATGTTTTGGGAAAGTGAGGCATTGGGAGGGGGTTGCTAATGGATGGTCTGCACGTAGCCAGTCGGAAGCCACACAGGCTATCTGTAAAATCAGACGGTTTGGGCAGAGTTTCTTTGAAGCTCGTGCATGGACTGATCGGCCGCAGGGCTGTGCAAACTGAGGCTACCTGGGGGAGCCACTTTGCTGCTTCTTGAGGGCAGGGTATAAACAATAAAATTATTATTAATAAAATTATTATTAATATTAGTATTAGATGCTTTTAATGCTTGATGGTTCCCCCATCGGGTTACAGATGCTTCAGGTTACAGACTCAGCTAACCCAGAAATATTACCTTGGGTTAAGAACTTTGCTTCAGGATGAGAACAGAAACCGTGCTCTGGCGGCGCAGCGGCAGCGGGAGGCCCTATTAGCTAAAGTGGTGCTTCAGGTTAAGAACGCTTTCAGGTTAAGAACGGACCTCCGGAACGAATTAAGTACGTAACCAGAGGTACCACTGTATTTTTGTTCATAGCCGCCCAGAGTGGCTGGGGTATAAGACATCTATTATTATTATTATTATTATTACATATAATATAAAGGAAATAAACAACTATCTGACTTTTAGAAGACACCTGAAGGCAACCCTGTATCGGGAAATTTTTAATGCCTGGTGTTTTACAATTTTTTATACATGCTTCCAAGTGGCAGATTCAAGTGCTTGCTTGGTATGTACACACTGCTTGCTGTTTTCCAATAAAATATTTAATCTTCTCACTCACTTGTATATTTTGTATTGCTTCTGAATCTCATTTTGAAAGAACCACCTTGCATTTGGAAAGACACCATCCAACCTCTGTTTAAAAACTTCCAGTGATGGAAAACCTGCCACTTTCTGGTGTAGTCAGTTCCACTGTCCAACGGCTCTTACCTACCGGTATGCACCTCCAGTTGCTTTTGGTTCTCCAGCTCTTATTAGCCTAGCCAGACAGCATGGTCGGTAATCAGAGATGATGTGAGATGTTATCCGACAACACCTGTCAGGCCACAGGTTTCCCATTCCTGTTTTAGAGGAAGAGAATATGCCCTCCTGCCACTGGAAGAGTAGTGTGACAAACCCTATCTGGGTTCTACAAATGCTATGCTACACATAGGCTAGGGATGCAGGTGGCGCTGTGGGTTACACCACAGAGCCTAGGGCTTGCCGATCAGAAGGTTGCCGGTTCGAATCCCCACGACGGGGTGAGCTCCCGTTGCTCGGTCCCAGCTCCTGCCAACCTAGCAGTTCAAAAGAATGTCAAAGTGCAAGTAGATAAATAGTTACCGCTCTGGCGGGAAGGTAAATGGCGTTTCCATGTGCTGCTCTGGTTCACCAGAAGCAGCTTAGTCATGCTGGCCACATGACCCAGAAGCTGTATGCCGGCTCCCTCGGACAATAAAGCGAGATGAGCGCCGCAACCCCAGAGTAGTCCGCGACTGGACCTAATGGTCAGGGGTCCCTTTACCTTTACCTTTGCACATAGGCTATTCTCTTCAGGCTATAATATCTAAAACAACATATTATCTAGGGTTTCATTTACAAGTCACGAGGACAGGAGATGCTGTTCCTGTGATGCAGAAAAGGGCATGTATTCCCTTTCCCACCACACCCATAATGTAATGTGTGGTGTGATCTCTCCACACGAACAGAGATGCTCCAAGGCACATAGAGCATCTCCCAACTGTTTTGAGGGGGGTGGACCACTGAATAGCCAGGTGTCTCAGTGGAGAACCTGTGCCACAAGTTTCACCATTAGCATTGTGGATGAGCTGGACCTTTGGCCAATCTGAATTGGTCCAAGGGATTCCTCCTAGGAAATAATGTGTGTCCTCCAGATGTCTCAGAAGATAATGCCCATCACCCCTAACCGTTGGGCAAGCTGGGTGGCGCTCATGGGAGCTGGAGTCCAAAACCTCTGGAAGAAACAAGTTGGGAAAGTCTGGTCTAACCTCTGAGCGGAGCGGAGCATTGACCTTTCGATCCTTAAGGGAAGTGGCTCTTTTGAAACGTATTCTGTACAAAATGGAAGCTGCTCCCAATATAGCAAGTTCAAAATTGAAAGTCGCACTGAGATATGAGGTTGCCTCAGAAATGGAGCTAAAAGCGCCTCTTCAAGGCACCAAGCGAGACACACTATCTGCCTTAAATGAATGCTTTCAGCAGCAGCAACAACAACAACAACAACAAGAAGCATCTTAAAGAACATCCTATTTCACTTCAGCATTATTCGTTAACTGTCTTATCTGATGCACTTCCACGGACTGAAATTGGCATCCAGGTGCCTTCTTTTTTATTTTCAAAACTCCAGGTTGCCATTCCATTAACATCTATATTGACAAGCTTATTTTAAGATAAGCGTTTTCATATCTGATCTTCCTTACAAGGGATTTAAGGCTGTGGTTGGCTCTGTAACTACACAAGGAGCATAATATTCGAGTTCTGCGTATCTAGAAGAGGAAAAGCAGATGATGACATCATTTTCTGGTCCAACATTTGCTGGCATAAGAGTGTAAGATTTAGATAAGAATGTAAAGCTCTACATAAGCAAGCGCATGCATTCTGAGATAGAAGGGGCTGTGATCGCTAGGTCTACCTTATACTCTGGAGGTAGACTGACATCGTTCTGGTTAATTGATTGAGTTTTAATTTACTGATAGTGTCCATTTTGGTTTTTTAATACATATGTATTCTGTATAAATGTGGCCTATTTCACATTTTAATGCAAACCTACTTAATTTGCATTTCATGAAAAAAAATTACACTGACAAAATTACAGGTATCATTTGAAGTTCACATTTCTGAATTTTGCAATACTTTACCCAAACGATGTGTACAAAAATGCACATCTTATTTATCAAATGCATATCCCACCCTTCCTTCAAGGAGCTCAGGAAAATGAAGGTTTTTTAAAAGTAGTTTTTAAAACTACTCCGGGAAGTCTAACTTTGTGAGGGGAATAGGGGTCTCCTAATAACTATCAGCACCTTTAACAAACTACAGTTCCCAGAAAGCTTTGGGGGAAAGCCATGACTTTTCAAAGTGGTATGATACTGCTTTAAATGTAAGATGATGCTAACAGCAGGAACCCTCTACTTGCAAAGTTGGGGAGCGGGTGGGAGAAGCTTCTAAACATTTCTTTACAATCTTCCTTTAAGCTTTTTAACTGTAAGAAACATCATTCTTGTGAGACGCTCTCAAGAGAGCTGGAAGAGCTTTGCCTTTTTCAGCTTTCAAACCCTAAAACAATATTTGTTTTCCCCCAGACACACTTCTTTTCTGCAGAATGCTGGCGAAGGGCATGTCATGTCACACAAACCAATATGGTTGCCTCCTGACAGCAGAATCTGGCTCTGTGGCCATTTTTTCCCCCATCGCAAACTCTGTTGCGATGGAGGGCCACATCTGACCCCCAAACCTGAAGTTCACCACCCCTGTTGTAGAGGAACCAGCTTTTTCAGTTAATGCTTTCCCTGTGTGAAAATTTAAACATCACCATCATATTTAATATCGATAAATTGTGTGGCCTTACCTGAGGTAGACACCTGGAGCTTAACCAAACACCTGAGGGGGGGGGGAGAGAGACAAAAATGAGAAAATAAATTTAGGTTGCAGGGGTTTGTCCTAGACAGTTGGGGTCTTTGGACAGGACCCCCTTTCCTGAAACCCACACCATTCATTCATTCCTTCCTTCCTTATTTACTTCCCTTCCATTTTTGAATCACTTCCTATGAAACAACCTCAACACGTTTAAACAAAACGTTGTTTTCGATTAAGTTTGAACTGAATCAGCCCAATGCAGTAGATATGCAGCTGCAATCCTATGCAGCAGGGGTGGGGGACTACTGTTTTCATTCTTGGAGTGAAATTCCCCTCTGTACAACTTTCTGGGGGCCACATAGCATTAGTTGGTGGAGCAGAAGTGGCTGGGGACAGAGATAAACCAGTCTCCACATTTATTCCAGCCAAGAAGGAGTTACAGGCCAATAATACATTCCAGCAGGTAAAATCACTAGAGGAGCGTCCAGAGCAGGGCTAGAGAGATGAGTGGCCTGGCTGGGGGCCAGATAGAAAGGGCTGGAGGGCCACATCTGACCCCCAAACCTGAAGTTCACCACCCCTGTTGTAGAGGAACCAGCTTTTTCAGTTAATGCTTTCCCTGTGTGAAAATTTAAACATCACCATCATATTTAATATCGATAAATTGTGTGGCCTTACCTGAGGTAGACACCTGGAGCTTAACCAAACACCTGAGGGGGGGGGGAGAGAGACAAAAATGAGAAAATAAATTTAGGTTGCAGGGGTTTGTCCTAGACAGTTGGGGTCTTTGGACAGGACCCCCTTTCCTGAAACCCACACCATTCATTCATTCCTTCCTTCCTTATTTACTTCCCTTCCATTTTTGAATCACTTCCTATGAAACAACCTCAACACGTTTAAACAAAACCTACATAAAACCATTTCGCACATAGAAAAAGGGCCAAAAAACCCAAAAAAACCCAAAACGATTTCCACATGTAAATGTCATCTATAAAAAGCAATTAAAACAATTTCAAATGCAGTACAGATGCAAACTGGGAGAAAAATGTCCTCTTAAAAGGCTTATAGAAAAAGGAAGATCTTCAGAAGATGCTTTAAAAAGGCAATAGAAATGGTGCCTATGTCTTTTTTGGCTGGAGGGAGTCCCAAAGGATAGATGCCATGGCACTAAATACCTGATTCCTGCATTGTACAGAATGAACCTCCTGTCATGGATGCTCTAGCTGCGATTCCTGCATTGCAGGGAATTGAACTAGATAACCCTTGGGTCCCTTCCAACTCTACGATTCTATGAGATATTAGCAGGATGCCCTGTCCTGCAGAACCCAGGAACCAGTTGGGCATATACCAGTTAGGGGTGGGAAAACTTGTTTGGCCAGTGGGCCAGATTCTTATGTCCCATTGCTGGTGGGCCAGATTTGGCCAGTGCTGCCCACCTGTCAGTAACCTGATGTCATTGTGATAGCAGCTGATGCTGTGCTCTGATGTCCCAGCTCCAGCTGCGGCTGATGGGAGTTGGAGTCTATTCCCATCTGGAAGGTCTCCAGTTCCCCACTGCTGCACTAGGAATTTGAGTGGGAGTTAGCTGGATTGAGGATGCGGGTGGCGCTGTGGTCTAAACCACTGAGCCTCTTGGGCTTGCCGATCAGAAGGTTGGCGGTTTGAATCCCCGCGACGGGGTGAGCTCCCGTTGCTCGGTCCCAGCTCCTGCCAACCTAGCAGTTCGAAAGCACGCCAAAAAGTTCAAGTAGATAAATAGGTACCGCTCCGGCGGGAAGGTAAATGGTGTTTCCGTGTGCTGTTCTGGTTTTGCCAGAAGCGGCTTAGTCATGCTGGCCACATGACCCGGAAAAACTGCAGACAAACGCTAGCTCCCTTGGCCTGTAAAGCGAGATGAGCGCAGCAACCCCAGAGTCGTCTGTGACTGGACTTAACTGTCAGGGGTCCTTTACCTTTTTTTTTTTTTTTTTAGCTGGATTGAGATCCTTTTACTTCTACTTGTCTGAGGTGGGGTTTTCTTTTCTTTTCCTAACACAAATGAAATTTTGTGCTCCATTAACCCATAAAATAAACGAACTGCCGACTGTTTTCTTTTTCTGTTGAGGATTTAATTAAAATCATTTCAAATGAAGGGCTGAGAATTGTCTACTGGGAATTTCATATTCAGTATTTTTTTATTGTTTTCCATGCAAACAAGTAAACATAATGATACATCAGACTCCAGTGTTGTTTAATTGAAGCTTTCATCCAATATGAAAGGCAGACTTCCCTACTCAATGTACAAAAAGCAACTGGAGATACAATTTATCCTTGGTGGAGGTTTGATAGCTCCAAACATTATTGTTTGGATTGCACAGTGTGCTGAAGGTTCTCAAAGAGTGTCAGGGGCATCAAAGCCTCTATTAGGTGTGCTTGGATGAAATGGTTATCTGGTTGATGAGCTACAGAGAGAGAGAGAGAGAGAGAGAGAGAGAGAGAGAGAGAGAGAGAGAGAGAGAGAGAGAGAGAGAGACTGACTATGTCTTGGTTGTCTCAGTGACTTTTGATACCACAGGATCTTCCAGGAGCAGCTCTGTGAGGCAGTGATGCAGGGCATGGTAACTGGGATAGGGTCTCCTCTGTGGTGGCACCATGTCTTTGGAACACACAGCCCCTTGAACTGGTCAAGCATCATCAGTAATAGAACCATGCCTTGTTTGTTTTCCTACATGCAGACTTGTGCACATTCAATCATTTTTTTTTTAATATACTGATCAACTAAGTATAGGGAACGCAGGTGGCAAAGCTGCCGATTGGAAGGTTGGCGGTTTGAATCCCAGCAACTGAGTGAGCTCCCATTGCTCTGTCCCAGCCCCTGCCAACCTAGCAGTTCAAAAGCACGCCAGTGCAAGTAGGTAAATAGGTACCACTGTGGTGGGAAGGTAAATGGTGTTTCCGTGCGCTTTGGCTTCCATCACGGTTTCCGTTGCGCCAGAAGCGGTTTAGTCATGCTGGCCACATGACCCAGAAAGCTGTCTATGGACAAACGCTGGCTCCCTTGGCCTGAAAGCAAGATGAGCTCCGCAACCCCATAGTCGCCTTTGACTGGACTTAACTGTCCAGGGGTCCTTTACCTTTTTACCTTTACCATATGTTAGTGAGAAACCACTTGTGTTACTGAGCCAAAGGGTGTATGGGGTGTTAGGGGAGGGGTAGTACCTCTGGTGAGGAACACATCATGCTCATTCTAGGGTAGTTTGTTACCTTTGACTGGACTTAACTGTCCAGGCGTCCCTTACCTTTACCAACTACTGTAAGTATGCCACCACAGAATCAGTATAATCCGGACTTTTCTTCTCCTGAGCATTCTGGCAGATCCCACGTTGTCCTGGTGTTATGGGCAGGAAGCGTGTTTTCTGGACAGAGAAATCTGGATGGATCAGGAGGCAACACTTTTCTTCTCTTCCAAAAGAAGCTCTCCAAGGGAGATGACGTTCCCTTAAAAAAAAGCTCAACAAATTGGGGTTTGTCCATCCCAAAAAAGTGGGTGTTCCTGCACCTCTTTTTCTAGAAAAGAAAGTGCTGAGTATAACCACTTATACTGTTCAACTAACTATGTCATCCCATGCACGTTTACTAATGAGCAAGTCCCACAGTCTTGAATCTGTATCACAACTTAGTGTGACAGCCCTCCTCCTAAAGAATCATCATATGGTGGGATCATAGGGACCTACAGTTAGACGAAGAGATGGGGATCCAGGAAGTCCATGTAATGATTCTCATGGAAAGGTGGAAGATTCTCTTCCTGCCTGGACTGATCAAGTCAATTGCAATCTGTCCCTTGGAAGATAAATGCATGCAACAAGCACTCCTGATCTAAGGCAGGGATAGGGCTGTCAGGAAGTGTCCTACTCATAAGTAGAACCTCGGCAGAGACACATACCCGACTGGCATGTTCCCTCCTTCCTGGGCAATCATTCGGGAGCTTCTTAAGCATTCCTCAGCCCAAACATCACAGCGACTGATGCCAGAAGACACCAACACACTTAGGGATCCGCAAAGTGTGCACAGCTTGCGTGACAGACCTCAGCAACACAGCATGTTGGGCTAAACTAGTTTATCTACATATAAACACACATGGAGCTCTGAGATATGGCTCTCTATCATCAGGCAGCAAAGAGAGAGAACAAAGGACAATAATCCCACTTCAGGAACACAGTAAGACAAACATCCTGTCTTCCATCACTTCCATTCCTGTGTAATCAAAACACATACCCAGTCATGTGATAGACAATAAACCCATGACTGCACACGAGGAATGAATCTGCCAACAAGGGCATCTATTCCACCACAAGGGCCAGATTCAAAGTTGGTCAACTTTCTTGAGGCCGCATTCCAATGGTGGGTTGAACATCTTCAAATATCTTAAGGGCTATCACAGCGAAGATGGAGCAAGCTTTTTTTTCTCCTGTTCTGAAGGGTAGGACTTGAACCAATGATTTCAAGTTACAAGAAAGAAGGTTCTGACTAAACACCAGGAAGAAGTTTCTGACAGAAAGAGCTGTTCAACAATGGAACGGTCTCCCTCGGGAGGTTGTGGACTCTCCTTCCTTGGAGGTGTCTAAGCAACAGTTGGATGGCCATCTGTCATGGATGCTTTATTTGAGATTCCTGCATTGCAGGGGGTTGGGCCAGATGACCCTTGGGGTCCCTTCCAACTCTACAATTCTATGAAAAAGTGGGTGGAGCAAAAAAAAGCACCAAAACAAATAAAAATATTCTATTGCAATGAATCCAACACATGCAAGAAAAGCTGTCAAAAAGAACACCCCCATTTTACTGAGTGATGTAAGGATGAATGCAAAGACATGAATACATTTGAACAACTACAGCTATGCATTAAATACTGTTACACCCAATAACTTTTAACACCTCTTGACAAGGCAAGCCGACAACAAATCATTATAATGTCTGCAGCAGGTCATAATTAGGATAATTAATTTTTCTGTTGCAAATAAAATGTTTTTCTGCTGAATTATGACAATAGAAAAATGTTCATAGTTTAATGAGATGCCAGTGCATCTGAATGATAACTGGGCATATGCTTCTTCTTCCAAATAGCTAACTCAGGCAACAGGATATAAAATTAAGGGTCACCATTATGCATGAACAATGGTAATTGATTGAAAATGTGCTAATTCATCTTTTTAACTAGCCAGGCTTCTACATCAGGTTATTTTTTAATATACATACATATATATAGATATTCAGACATCTGATGAGTAATGAAAAGCAAATAAGTCAATACACTCTGTTTTCCTTACATGAATAGGGGTGGGAGCAGAAGCTATTGGACAACTGGCATGTGGAGAAGGAGCTGCCTTACCTGGGAAACAGAAAGAGAACGTCCATCAGGGATTGGAGAATTAAGTTGATTTACATCAGCTTTACTCAATTCAAAGCCCTTCAAATGCTGTTGGACTACACTTGCCATCAGTCCTACCCAGCAAGGCCAGTGGTCAGGGGTGAAGGGAGTTGGAGTCCAACACATCCGGAGTTCGGAAGAACCGTTTCGCAGTGCTGGAGCTGGTCTCGGGTTCAATCCTGCCATCTGCAGATAGAACTGGGGGGAAACTCTCCCTGAAACTCTAGACAGCCATTGACACTTTGTGGAGCTCACGCTGCCTGAGGTGAACCGTAAAATAACTCAACCGCATGCCTGAACTATGAGAAACTGCAATTTTTTAAGGGTGCTGGCTTAGAGCATGCATAGGGTATATCAGGCTCAGGGGACAAATGCAGCCCTCTAAGCCTCTTATGTTGGAGCTCAGACCACCCCTCTCCAGTCTTATTTTGCACCCTCCTTGAGTGTTTCTGGCTGGATGGAGAGAGGGTACTGTGGTGGTGGTGGTAGAATCTTCATATTACCCCCTTCCTAAAGGTAAAGGTACCCCTGACCGTGAGGTCCAGTCGTGGACGACTCTTGGGTTGAGGCGCTCATCTCACTTTGCTGGCCGAGGGAGCCGGCATACAGCTTCCAGGTCATATGGCCAGCATGACTAAGCCGCTTCTGGCAAACCAGAGCAGCTGACGGAAACGCCGTTTACCTTCCCACCGGAAGAAGAAGAGTAGAAGAGTTTGGATTTGATATCCCGCTTTATCACTACCTGAAGGAGTCTCAAAGCGGCTAACATTCTCCTTTCCCTTCCTCCCCCACAACAAACACTCTGTGAGGCGAGTGGGGCTGAGAGACTTCAGAGAAGTGTGACTAGCCCAAGGTCACTCAGCAGCTGCATGTGGAGGAGCAGAGGTGCGAACCTGGTTCACCAGATTACGAGTCTACCACTCTTAACCACTACACCACACTGGATAAATAGGTACCACGGAGCGGTACCTATTTATCTACTTGCACTTTGATGTGCTTTCGAACTGCTAGGTTGGCAGGAGCTGGGACTGAACAACAGGAGCTCACCCCGTCGCGGGGATTTGAACCGCCGACCTTCTGATCGGCAAGCCCTAGGCTCTGTGGTTTGACCCACAGAGCCACCTGCATCCCACCCCCTTCCTACTCCCCCAAATAAACCACACTTCCTCTTTCTATTCCACTGGCTGCCCTCTCTCTTGTCTTTGCACCACAGCTGCTCCCTTGCAAAGCTAGGAGTCTGCCACATGCAGCGTGACACTTGAGTGAAACATGTTTACATATTTTGCATAAATTATGTAAGTTACATTTCCATTGCATTATCCCACCTGATTCATTTCAGTGCAAATTAAATGCAAATGTTGTGGACTGGAAGCAGTTTTGGAGTATGTTGTGAGCAATATGCTGACAACACGTAGCTCTACTCCTTTACATCTGCAGGTGTAGCAGCGGATGTTCAGGACAGTTGTCTTGGACTGGGTGAGAGCCAACAAACTGAAGCTCAATCCAGATAAGACTTAGAGGTAAAAAAGGTAAAGGACCCCTGGACTGTTAAGCCCAGTCAAAGGTGACTATGGGGTTGCAGCGCTCATCTCGCTTTCAGGGAGTTGGCATTTGTCCACAGACAGTTTTCCAGGTCACGTGGCCAGCCTGACTAAATCGCTTCTGGTGTAATGGAACACCATGACAGAAATCAGAGCGCATGGAAATGCCATTTACCTTCCCGCCGCAGTGGTACCTATTTATCTACTTGCATTGCCGTGCTTTCAAACTGCTGGGTTGGCAGGAGCTGGGACAAGAGCAATGGGAGCTCACTCAGTCGCAGGGATTCGAACTGCCAACCTTCTGATCGGCAAGCCCAAGAGGCTCAGTGGTTTAGACCACAGTGCCACCCGCATCCCAGATAAGACTTAGTAGTTATTATTAGTAGTAGTAACAGAAAATACGGATTGCTGCATTGATTTCTGTTCCAGACATGGGACAAATAAGCAAGCACTGGCAATTTCCACTCCAATTTCTATTTTCATTATAATTCGCCAACATCCTTATTTGCTCAGTGCTGGCACAACAAAGCCACAAGATAACCTCTCAGCCTTGTAGCTCCACTCCCTGATGGACAACTCCTTTGCCTGGCTTGTATGCAACAGACAAAGTTACCAGTAATATGTTGAGGACCTTACACTGGGTCAGGCAGTTGGTGTTGACAACCCTTGGGTTTCTCCTGGACCTCTGCTTGTAAACAAAATAGATGAAGCCTTGCTGATTTTCAGCTTGCCGCAATCATTTTTGTTGAGAACAGAACTGGTTAATGCAATATGCAGTAGGTTCTTCCATGAGGAAATAATCTGAAAGAACCAGGAGAAAACCATCAAACTTATCTTTAAGAAATTGTTTTTCTTTCTTTTCTTTTCTTTTTAAAAAAACTCCCATTGTTTCTATATATAAATCTCTCAGCTCTTCATTAACCTTTGTAGTAATCCCTCCAGCAAACCCCTAGTCCCACCCACTCTCTGCATAGATCTCTTCAAAGCCTGGCTGCTCAGCTGGAAACACCTTTCTGAAACTAAGGAGGAAAGTTGATTGATTTTTAAGGCTCACTAAATATGGCAAGGCCTTTAACAAAAGTCAGGGAGGAAACTTTAAGCATCTTTAGGGTGGAACAACACACAATGTAGCCAAGACGAAGCTTGCAAACCCAGGTTTGAGGGAAAACAGTAATAATGTGTAGCTGGGGAGAGAAATGAGGCAATGGATAAATTAGCAACAAGAGGGAATACTCAACCATTTCTTTAAATTATTCTCCCTGAAAACATATCACCACACTCTTTTGTTCTTCCCATGCCAAGCCTGCTTATTTTTATTCTATATTTATCACACAGACATATCGCGCACACAATATAATAAAAACATAAGACTGTTATCACACTGTAGTTTGCTTGACCACCGACAGGTGGCGCTGTAAACTGCAGCATGGCAACAGCCTTCAGACAGCTGCCAGGCCATCACAACAGTGTCACAGGGTGAGAAAGAAGGTGATGGGGACAGAGAGGCGGGCAGTTGGTAGGCAGCCCAGGCAGGTGGGCAGGCAGGTGGTGGGTGGCCCAAACCAGTGGCCCAGAAAATACTCCTTGCTGGCTGTGCTTCACACCCCAACCCACAAGTTCTTGTCTGATAATGCCTCTTTCTTGCCTGGATGGAGGATCGAGGGGTGTGTGTAAAAACTAGCCTGCTGTACAAATGTAAAATTTATATTCATTCCTCTTCTCACTTTTGCCTCTGGCCCCACCCACCTCTGGCAGGTGGTCCCTCCCTGGCAAGTTGTCAAGAAGCTAATGTAGCCCTTGGGTTTCCCACCCTTTTTCTGACATCCATGTCCTGGTGGTTAAGTACAGTTGGTCTATATCCTGAAGAACTCATGGAAGATATAATGGGTAGGTGGGAGAAAGGTCTAGGGATCCCCCAACCTGTTCCCCGGTTCCTCTCTGCAAAAACGACCCCACTCTACTGCTCCTTTGTGGTGTCAGATGGAAGAAGATGCAGGAAGAAAGCAACCCTAGGCAAACAGAAGGTCTCGGCTGAAAAACATTGCTTCCCTGTGGCCAGGCTGTAGCGTGGTGACAGAGTGCCACTGCACCCTTCTCAGCCACCATGTCAATGGACCTTGGAGGCTTCCGCATTCCCTGTGCTGATCCTAAATAACCCTCCTGAACTTGTGAAATCTGACAAGATCAACAACTCAAGGTAATCAGGCCTCCGGGTCCATAGTGCTTCCCATAGAGAGGCAAATACATTTTTTTCTCCTAAAAAAATTGAACTTTTACTTTCCCCTGCTAAGAACAATTATGATGAAAAGGAAATGAAATCTTGGCATACATCATCCATAAGACTTGAAGGCAGCACACAGATTGAGATGAACAACAGAGGTCTCATTAGAGGGGTGAAGGTGGGGTCATGCTCACCTGAAGCTTGACATCTTGAGAAAGGAAAAGGAAAACTGTATCCTCCATCTTTGTTCCATGTATCCTCTTAACCTTCATCTATCCCTGCAAAAATATGTCTCTTTTATTTAAAGTAACATATAGCCAAAGGTTAGCTTCTGCTAAGGGTCTTTCTTTCTTTCTTTCTTTCTTTCTTTCTTTCTTTCTTTCTTTCTTTCCTGCTTCCAAACTAGTATGTGGCTTCTAAAGTCATTAAAACAGTGGCTCCCAAACTTTTTTGGGACCCTGCTCCCATGGTTCCATAAATTCATTTCCAGGGCTTCCTGACCCTATAAAAACATTATTCAGAATAGCAGTTTCCACAACCCACTAAGGAAGATAATAACACAACAAAATTGAAATGAGTAACAATTAACTGGACATTTATTCAAAATCCAATTAAAACAATTTAGCTTAATTAAGTCAACAAAATTGATGAACTTGAGCCAGTGATATCACTTCTTCAAAGTCTGATATTTATACTTCCAGTGCTCCCTTTGCCTCTTAGCACCGTCCCCTAGGTAATCCCACCCACCAAGGTAATCCCACTGCCCACTTTGGAAACCACTGCATTAAAATACACTCAACATCCTTGTGTCGAGCTCCATTTACCCCCAGACTTTTAATCTTCCTGTGAGCTAAAACACCTTGTCTATGACACCCGAATTTTAACATTGGTGGACTAGAATATGTTTGGAGAGTTCTACCGGTTGGAAGGCTGCATGAACAGAGGTGTAGAGTGAAGAGGCCATGCTTCTGTTTAACCACCAACACAGCTGAGTCACTGGAAGAGTATGTTAGTATAGCCTCGCATGTACAAACCACACTTCTGGAATGTGTTGGGTCTGGTCTACTGTACACAGAAGGCAATGTGGTCTGAACCAGTGTTGGTGTGGTGGGTCGGTGACATGACCTCCTCAACAGTTGAGTCGCTACTGCTTACTAGGAGGGGTTAGGACAGGGGTCAGCAAACTTTTTCAGCCATGGGCCACTCCATTCTCCAATTGGATCACTCACAGGCCAGTGTTTCCCTATTATTCGTGCGTATACTGCTTTTCTTTTTCTTTTTTGCCTTGAGAGCATCTTTAAACTTTTTTTATTTATTTTTTTGGTCCACCGGCATTTTGCTTTCCATTCTTAAGTTGGGAATAGAGTGGTTGCTTTAGAACAGTGTTTTTCAACCGCTGTTCCGCGGCACACTACTGTTCCGCGGCACTACTGTGCCGCGGAACATTGCCTGCTGTGCCGGACTCCGGCTGCCACCCGGCCAAAATGGCCGCCACCCTAAAAGGAGGAGCGTTCTGCGAGCGCTCCAACTGCCAGCCACCTGAGAAGCCTCCCGCGACTCCCGCCGCCGCCTTTCCAAGCCTGGGCGCTTGCCTGGAGGCTCGCACACCAGCCTCAGCAAGGACCCAGGAGTCCCGGCTCCAGCTCCGCCCAACCATCTCCGCGGCGGCGGCTCTCGCGAGGTGAAGAGGCCGCCTCTCGGCTGGAGCCGGGTGCGCGTGTGGGTGCGTACGAAGCGAAGCCCTTCGCCGGGGCTGGGCTTTTCTCTGTGGGAGTAAGGAATGCCTCCGCCGCCACCACTACGACGTCCTCCTCCTCCTCCTCCTCCTCCTCCTCCTCCACCCACGCTTTCCGCTTGCACCTCAAGCCAGGAGGCGGCTGCGTGAGGCAGGAGGGGAAAGCGGGAAGGAGGAAGGAGGAAGGGAAGGCGAGCCTGACGAGCGCAGACGCGGCGACGAAGGGGATTAGCGCCGCGGAAGGCGGCTTGCGCTGCGGTCTCTGCCTCAGGGGAGACCATTCTGCCTGTGGACCTCTCTCGCCCCCTCCCCTCCGCAGCCGAAATGGAGAGGCGTCATGTAGCAATAATCTTCTAAGTAACCCTCCGGTTTTTGGCCGTCTTTTTTTTTTTAAACCTACCAATTTTTTCCCCCGCGCTCCGCTCGCCGGCTGTGAAATAACTCCGTGACTTCCGTTACCATAGCGACGTTGCCGCCGCCATTTTGTGGGTGGTGTGCCGCGAGATTTTTTTAATGAAGCAAGTGTGCCTTTGCCCAGAAAAGGTTGAGAAACACTGCTTTAGAAGACAATAATCAGGCATCCAAAGCACATGGCCAGTCCAATGAAGTTGATTTTGAAGAATCATTGCTTCGACTAGGAGAGTTCTAGCCTATCCTCCTCCCTAACTTGCTAGTTCTCTGTGTACAGACATTTCCTCAGTATTTGAGTTTGTTGTTTGTTTGTTTGTTTGTTTGTTTGTTTGTTTGTTGTTATATAAAGCTTATTAATTGATTTACACAAGTGGCTCAGAGCAGAATTGCTTTCATGCACGGAGCAATTTCCTTTGTACCACTTTTAATTCCATCCACTGTCTCTCAGCTCAGCCTACCTCATAGGGTTGTCGTGAGAATAGAATGAAAAGGGAGAGTACCAAGTACGTCAACTTTGGAAGAAAGGTGGGAAATAGCATCATCATTTTGTAAACTTCTTTGAGGGGGGGTTTTCTATGATCAACTGGCGTATAAATTTTATGAAATAAATAATTAATAATAAATAATAAATAAGACTTAAAAAACAAACAAATTACATCTCTTATTCCTATATAACCTGGGATAGCTCATTTGATAGAGCATGAGACTCTTAATCTCAGAGTTGTGGGTTCAGGCCCCACGTTGGGCAAGAGATCCCTCCATTGCTAAATTGGACTAGATGACCGTCATGGTCCCTTCCACCTCTACAATTCTCTGATTTCATTATTCTAACTGTTATCCCTCCTGCTCTGTTTTATCAAAAATTCCCCACCACCACCCCACTTTGTATTTTACAGCTTTCAGGAAAACTGCTGCAATACAGAGGAGTCTTTCATAGCAGAAAGGAATCAGCTGAGCTCACAATATCAATACATGGAACGCACAGCAGGAGAATCTTCACTGAGCAACTGTGCAATGAAGTTAACAAGCAAAAAATAAATAAAAAATAAAGCATGTGGAAGCCAAAATAAGCTCATAGTGAATCCACAAAACTCTGAAAATCTGGCACCGTAAATTTGTATTTTTGTTGTGCAAAGGCAATTCTGAGACTGATGGAATTGGTCGCTTAGCAATATGTTAAATACAACTCTTTGCTTTCAGGATCTGAGAAGTTCAGTCTGCGCCATCAGAGATCCGAGTTGCACATCTAGAACTTTAACAAGTAGAAACAGAAATTTCTCTTTTTCTTTTCTTTCTTTTTTTAAATATGACCTTTATGATCTTTAATTTTTGATAGCTCTCTATTAATATTATTTATATGTATGTTTTAACATCTGAAGGCTTCTATTTTCTTTTCTTTCTTGTTTTCTTTCTTTTTAAATTTTTATCATTGCTTTTGTAATACGTTGAAAACTCTTACAAAAACTGAGTTTAAAAATAGAACTTTAACAAGTATGGCAGGAAGAGGTTAAGAGACTGAATATGCGGAAAGCTTATGTTAAGTAAATTACAATGTAATGCAATTTGTCTGCTGTCACTGCGGTTTGCGAGAACAATTAAATAAACAGCAGTGCACTGGTGCAGCTTTTAGAGGATTATTAGAGGTGCAGGGGACAGAACTTGATGGTTGATTTAAGGAAAAAGAAAGAGAGAGAGAGAAAACTCCTGGAAAGCTCATTGACATTAAATTACCGGCATTTCAGAAAATTACTACATGACAATGAGCCAGAGAAGTGTTTTAATAACCTTGCATTACAACTCTCTCTCTCTCTCTCTCTCTCTCTCTCTCTCTCTCTCTCTCTCACACACACACACACACACACACACACACACACACACACGGTGCATATTTGAATCAAACATGACGCCAAGCTGATTCAGTTAAAATATTCACCCTTTTATAATATTACAATTCTGTAGTTAGCATGCATATTCATATCCCCTTACCCCATATGAGAGGCATACCTGTAGTTTATTGCAGTATGCGGTGGCTGATGGAGAATTCAAGCCAAAGTTAACTTGAAACATATATTTGTTGATGCTGCCTGAGTCTTTTAAGAGTGATTGGTATTAACTGTCCTTTACTGATATGAACATTGCTGGTTTGTACTGCTCATTTTCCTTTTGCAATTGTTTCATTTCCATCATTGTTCTTTACTGCTGGGATCTTTCTCTATGAAACGGTAGCTTGTAAGCAGCCATGAAGGCTCCTGTGGTGGAAAGGAGTGATAGAATTTTGTCTTAAGGAAATACATAATCCTATAGCAAGATTTGCTAGGATGAGCAGCTTACGGTGCAGCAGATATCCAGCCCAGCCAGCTGGTCCCTAGCTCAGCCAGCATCATAGAATCATAGAATTGTAGAGTTGGAAGGGGCCCTGAGGATCATCTGGTCCAACCCCCTGCAATGCAGGAATGAATATGGAGCTGTCCCATATGGAGACTGAACCTGCAGCCTTGGTGTTATCAGCACCGTGTCCTAACCAAATGGAACGATCCAGGCTACATGCCCCCAACCCCTGGCTCAGCCAAATATATGTAGCATAGCTTGTTCATTCTGGCCCAACTTGGGTGCAGTTGGCTGAGCTGAGGGCAGTGTAACCCCCCCCATGGGCTTTTTGAGGACATGGGGGGCAGGACCAGATAGAGGAGATTTAGGCTGAACCCTATGTCCATTCACCTCTGTCACATGACCTGATGTCAGGGTCTGGGGACTTGGCTTCCTCCCCCTTTGGCTGTAGATAAGCAGGACAAAGCAAAAAGAGTCCCTTACCATTGAAAGAGTCTTTAATTATCACAGCAAAAGAACAAAGCAGCCATTCTCGGAATGAAGGTGCTCCCAATTAAGGTTTCCACCCACTTCCCCCCTAGTCACTTCTGTCTTGTAACCTGATCTCGCAACCACCCTGCTTTTTGTGCAGCCACCTTATTTGCGCGATGTGACCTTGGACTGATATGCTGAAGACTTTCCAGTGAGAGAAAGTCTGTCAGCTCTCTCTCTTCCTGTTCTTCTTCACTTTGCTGTTCTTCCCAACTTTTGTCTTCAGAACTATGCCCCTCTGCAAACCACTGTTCCAAATCTATACTGCTCCACTGCTCCTGGGCAGCTTCAGCATCCTGGTCAGGAGCAGGGGGAGGTGGAGGCTCCCACCATTCCTCATCAGAGCTGTACTCCTTAGCCTGGTCTCTGACACCTGGCAAGATCCACGCATCTTTAGTCTTCAGTGGCTGCCTATAGCTGTGGAGGGATGGTGCCTAGTGCACATCTATAGGGAGTGATTTCTTCAGTTTTGGGGTCATTACAGAGAAGGCTCTTTTGCAGGCCATCAGTTCCTGCACCTCTGAAGGAGATGGCACCATAAGAAGATTCTCTGCTGCAGATCACAATGTCTTGAGTGGCACATAGAGGGAGAGGAGCTCCTATGATGGACCTCTCAATCAGATCAACAGGTGCAACCAAGCTTACCCAACCAGACCAGCCCCTTGTTGCGGTAGCTGCTACTCTGTTGGTATTTCCTTCTGGACTCTGAAAGGACTCTCATTTGTCATGAGAGTAAAGCCACTGCAATGCTCAGATAGGGCAAGTCCTCCTTGTGACTATCCTCATTACAAGCAAGTCTCATCCCCAGAAGATGCCCTGTAGGTTCCACAAAAGAGATCAATGATGTACAGATGCCCACAGAAGCCAGCCACAAACAAAAAAAAGGATGCTCTTCAAGGGATGCTCCTATAGTCGGAGAAAGTTTCTCCGGAGGAATGCTGAAAAGAACTTCAGAGAGCCTCCCCAGTCTCACGGAGAACTTTGAGGAGAACCACTTCAGCGATTTGGAAGCCTTCAAAGGTGACCTGCATTAGCCATAATCTTCAAAAGATGGCAATGACAGGACATGAAAGTCCTCTCCGTGACATGAAGTTTTCTTTTCTCTCTTTTTTTTTTTAAAAAAGGCAGAATCTCTTGAAGTGTCATTAAGCCTTTGAAGCAATGGCATAAAGCTGGAGCAGATGTTTGAATACAAAGCTGTTGGTACCATGGAGAGCGCTCATCATTGTGCCTTTCTGCAAGGTGAGCCTGTTCAGAGAAACCCCCAAAGTCGGAGGCCAGCCGCTCGGAATCACAAAGGAAAGCTTTCGTCAATCCCTGCCATGCTTCCCAATCCATTTCCCTCTTGCAAGAGAAGAGATAGCTTGGGTATTTGTTTATTTCGTAAAGGGAGGAGCTAAGTATTTCAAAGGAGCACCTCACGCACAGCCGGTGGAAGGTGGCGGCTGGTCCATTAGGGCAAATGGGGCCTTATGAACCTCAGTAACAACAACAACAACAACAACAACAACAACAACAACAACAACAACAACAACAATTTATTATATACACCCTGCCCATCTGGGCAGCTCCCAACAGACTATTAAAAACATGCTAAAACATCAAACATGAAAAACTTCCCTAAACAGGGATGCCTTCAGATGTCTTCTAAAAATCAGATACACTGGTACCTCGGGTTACAAACGCTTCGAGTTACAAACACTTCAGGTTACAAACTCCACTAACCCAGAAGTAGTACCTTGGGTTGAGAACTTTGCCCCTGGATGTGAATGGAAATCGCTTACTGGTGGCGCAGCGGCAGCGGGAGGCCCCATTAGCGAAAGCGCGCCTCAGGTTACGAACGGTTTCAGGTTAAGAACGGACCTCTGGAACGAATTAAGTTCGTAACCCGAGGTACCACTGTAGTTGTTTATTTCCTTGACATCTGGTGGGAGGGTATTCCACAGGGCAGGCGCCACCACCGAGAAGGTCCTCTGCCTGGTTCGCTGTAACCTCACTTCTCACAACGAGGTCTTTCGAGACTGGTGTTATATGGTCTCAGACTGCCCTCAGCTAGTCCACACCTTCTTACTGGTACTGCGTGCCAGTTTCCGCCTCCCCAGTCTCAGTATGGCCCCTTGTAGAACTCAGCAAGGAGGAGGATATGTGGGCAAAACCTGGATTAGCTACCTCTAGCTCCACCTACTGTTGGTCTTCCTACCTTCCACCCAACCAAAACAGGGAACCTCCTCAACTTGTAGGGTGCTGTGCATGTGATTTAGAGGCCCTACACAATCAGGATTCAAAACTCACAACTAATCAGGGATATACAAACGAGCCTTTTCTGCAGTGACTCCCTGTTGGTGGAATGCTCTCTCCATGGAAGAAGAAGAAGAAGAAGAAGAGTTTGGATTTGATATCCCGCTTTATCACTACCCTAAGGAGTCTCAAAGCGGCTAACATTCTCCTTTCCCTTCCTCCCCCACAACAAACACTCTGTGAGGTGAGTGGGGCTGAAAGACTTCAGAGAAGTGTGACTAGCCCAAGGTCACCCAGCAGCTGCATGTGGAGGAGCAGGGAATCGAACCCGGTTCACCAGATTAGAAGTCCACCGCGCTTAACCACTACACCACACTGGCTGGCACTACACCAGGGAGGCTTGCCTGGCACCTTCGTTACATATCTTTAGGCACTAGGAGGCTGATACTCTTTTGCCAGGCTTTTGGCTAATTAAACAGTCTATGGCCTTTTAAACTGTGGGGGCTATTCTTTGGTTTATTATTATGTTATGTATTTTTGTGTTTCTATACTGTAAATCACCCTGTGGTCCTTAGAAGAAGGGTGGCATTATTATTATTATTATTATTATTATTATTATTATTATTAATTATTGCATGGGGAATCTCCATGAATAGAGAAGGCTCCCCACGTGAGACATTTATTCTTAAACTAAATGGATATACCAGTTGGGGCAGGGTTTGGCAGCTGCCCCTGCTCCCTCTTACATTTTCATTTACACTCAGATAAACTGAATGCCCAAATGCAGCTTCCGACCATCCAGCTATCCATGCCCTGTCTAATTTGATTGATGGCAACTCTCCCGAGTCTCAGGCAGAGCAGGTTTTTTTTTTTACAAGCAATGCTACCCATGATCCTTTAACTAAAGACTGGAATCCAGGGGGACAAGGACTCCAGAGGCTCGATCCAGGGCTGTGTGCATGAAAAGCGAGAATTCTACCATTGAGCTAGCTAATTTGGCATCCTGGGAATTGGCTGTCTGGAGCCATTTCAAATCTTGAAGGCTGCGGTACGCCTGTTCCCATTGGCTTAACATTTTTCACCAGTTGCACCCGGACATTCTGCAACAGTCTGTGCAGACGCAGGGGACTTCTCAATTGCTAGGTCCTAATGTCAACTGTTTGATCCTAATTTGTACAGTAAGATGTCACAGAAGAGGATAAAGAATGTCAGAACTTGTCCTAAGGGCTTCTAGAGAGGGATGGTTTAGGTGTCAGAGCGCGACACTTTATTTATAAGAACTGAGCACTGATATGATTCAAATGGAAAGGATGTTTATTGTAGGTCTCCAAGCACTTATGAAAAATTGTTCTCTTCCCCCCTTCAAGAGCATAAAGGTGGTGTCACACACCATGGAAAAACAGTGAAACAAAAGAATGACTTTTCATCCCAACCTCTCACCAGGATGTCAACAGTCTCCGGGCTCTTGCCACGGAGCCTGAATGAAGTGTGTGTATTGCAAATCTCCAAGGACAATGGAGTGTCAACCATATAATTTTCAATTTAGCATCTTCTGTTGGCATGTGTCATACCAAACATGCATTATTTCAGGATGAGGTTATTACATAGAGTATTTCTCCCCCACTCGTTTTTCAGTCGATCTTGACACCCACAGAAGCGACTATCCTTCACATCACAAAAGGAAAATCAGCCAAAGATTTGATATGCAGTCGCAATATATATTTCCCAAATCCTACCTTGACCTGGCAATGCACCTTTATAAGATTGCTTAATGCCTGTCATTCCAGAGGCAACAATTTGGCCTATAAGTTGATTTGTAAACATGCTGGAATTGGTTTTTAACTCGTGGTTTTGAATGTTTAACCTTTTTTAAAAATAATAATAATAATCAGTTTATTGCTATTTTATTGCACTTCATTGCAAGCACACACTATTAGATTTAATGGGACTTTCTTCTGAATAGACATAGAATCATAGAATTGTAAAGTTGGACGGGACACCCAAGGAGAAACCAATCCAATCTTCTGCAATGCAGGAATCTCAGCTAAAGCATCCATGAAAGATGCCCAGTCAACCTCTGCTTAAAAACCTCCAAGGAAGGAGACTCCAGCACCTTCCAAGAAGGTCCATTCCACCCTAGAACAACTCTTACTGTCAGAAAGTTCTTCCTGGTGTTCAGTCAGAATCTCCTTTCTTGGAACTTGAAGCCATTGGTTCAGATACTGCTCTCCAGGGTGAGAGAAAACAAGTGTGCTCCATCCTCTATGTCGGGCACATCCAACAGGTAGATCGTGATCTACCCGTAGATCACTGGACGTCTGTGGTAGATCACTGGCTCCCCTCAAATAAGCTCAACAACTTTGACCTGAACCCCTAAAAAACATGCTTTCCTACCTAAAAAAAGCTCAACAACCTGAACCCAAAAAATGGGGTAGATCACTGCCTGTTTTTAACTCTGTGAGTAGATCGCAGTCTCTTGGGAGTTGGCCACCCCTGTTCTATGTGATAGCCCTTGAGATATTTAAAGATGGCTATCATATCTCCTCTCAGTCTCCTCTTTACCAGGCTAAACATACGCAAGTCCCTCAACCGTTCCTCATAAGGCTTGGTTTCCAGAACCTTGTTCATATTGGCCCCACACCTCTGCAAAGAAAGAAGAAGAAGCACTTCCTTTTGTTCGACTGGAATCTTCCAAGACTCAGCTTCATTTGAGGGTCCCCAAGTTCTTAAAGTTGGCTTCAGTGTTGGTAGGTAAAGTTCAAAGTCACAGGGGATTCTTCCGCTTTAAGTGTAATCCTTTAAAAATATTTAAATGCCGCACATAAGATATAAGAATGAACCAATCCTGAGGAATAAATGTATGCTTTATGCAACATTAAGCCCACTGTTCTTTTCCAATTGACTTTTATAAGTGTTGATTAAACAGTTAGATTATCAGTCCACAGTTGAAGTATATGTGCATGAAGAAGATTATAATTTTAGCAGAACATTTAATGAATAGAATTAAGGAGTTTTCTGCCTGTGTTGTCTCATTGGCATAAAGCCAGGGAGTTTTGTATCTGTGTAAAAGAAGCAGATTTGTCAGATCGCATGTGGATATGATGCTAAGCCATTCATCATAGCCACACAAAATGCGTAGATTCAGGGCTTACATGGAGATATGTGCAGTAAAAGTGCAGGAGAAAAATGCAATAAGCCGTCTCTAGAGACACATAACGGAGTCAATATATCATACCACAGAGGTTTCCAACAGGTGTCTCTCAGATGTTGTTGACTGCAATTCCCATCATCCATGACCATTGGCCATGATGACTGGGGCCTATGGGAGCTAAAGGCCAGCAGGGTTTGGAGAGAACCACATTTGCTATCTTTGTCCTACCATATATTTATAGGGAAAGAGCAGGTATGGATTCTGGGCACGCCCACTTGAAGCAAACGTGAAAATATCCAAGATGAGAGAGTCTGAGGGCCAATAGTTCACTTGCCACCCAGACAGAATCCAGTAAAAAGAAAAGTCTGAGAGAGGTATGAGGAAGAAATTGAAAGGTAAACTTTGCAAATTTGCACTTTCTGAAACCATATGTGAGTTGAAATACAGGCATCCTTCAAAATTTGCACTTCTTTGAATTTTTGCAGTGCGCTTTTCCAGCCAGGTAAGGTGTACAAAAAAATGCATATTGTGTGTTTACGTGTGCACGTAAATGCATACATTTATGGAAATAACATACAAAAGTGCTTTCTATTAAGAGAAATCGCTTTGCAAAAATGTGCAGATTAGACAAAAACATGTCTACAGTAGAAGAAATTTGCACAAAAATGCTGATGCATTTTCATGAGGTCTTTTTAAAAAATAATAATAATCACAAATTGATTTGGAAATGTGGAGGACTGGACTTAAAATTGGACAAATGAGAAGTTGAGAGAAACTGAAAGGGACAGGTTTGCTCATGACCCTGGCCCGAGGTGATCCCTTTTCATTCATGGGGCAGAGGAGTCTTCCTGTCTCCACTCTGCTCAGAGCACATGACCAATGAAAAAATAACCCCTGTGTTGCAATCAACGACAGTAGTATCAAAAAGGCAACACGCAGACCGATTTATGCAGGGCACTTGTTGAACTTTATAATTCGACAAATATGAACGAATATGACAGCGTTCCGGATGAATACACTGTTTCGACTTTTTGTCTTCAGTCATAAACTCAATGCATATACACTTTCAGTATATTGTCGAATTATAAAGTTCAACAAGTGCCCTGCATACATCGGTCTGCGTGTTGCCTTTTTGATACTACAGAGCACATGACCAGCAAAACCCCAGGCACAAAACAGCTAGGGGATGACAAGGCCTGAAGAGCAGATGAAACATCCACAGCCTAGGTCTGTGATGGCTAACCTTGACACTCCAGATGTTTTGGGACTACAACTCCCATCATCCCTGACCACTGATCCTGTTAGCTAGGGATGATGGGAGTTGTAGTTCCAAAACATCTGGAGTGTCAAGGTTAGCCATCACTGGCCTAGGTGCTTAAAAATGTGGTTACTACGGCGGCCATGTTTCTCACGTTGCAGAGGAGAGTCCCCTCTCTGAAGGGCTGCAAGAGGACAATTCTCCATTTGAAGTCTGGCCCTGTCCTAGTCAAGTTTAAAGATGAACAACCCCAAGAAGAGAGAGGACAGGCCTAGAAGTTGCCCATCAACCATTAGCACCCACACAGCAGACTGAGCAAAGACGCAGTGTGCCTGGTCACAGTCTTCCCAACGTGCCAAGAGATGTATTGCATTTCTATTTTAGTTATGCATTTTATTTTAATCACAGCGAGATGTACTGCGTTTCTACTTAAATTATAGTCATTATTCCTAAATGCACACCTACATATAGATTAGCATGTGCAAATTTTATGCAAATCCAGTGGTGCACAGAAGATCCATCCTATTGGGGAAGCAGCCTGCCCACATGTGATTGTGAGGTTCACAGACAGGTTCACTGTGCTTCCTGAGTCCTGTTCAGAGCTTGTTGTAGAGTGGATGCGGGTGGCGCTGTGGTCTAAAACACTGAGCTGCGGGCTTGCCGATCAGAAGGTCGGCAGTTCGAATCGCCGCAATGGGGTGATCTCCCGTTGCTCTGTCCAAGCTCCTGCCAACCTAGCAGTTCGAAAGTACACCAGTGCAAGTAGATAAATAGGTACCTCTGTGGTGGGAAGGTAAACAGCATTTCCATGCTCTCTGGTTTCCTCACGGTGTTCCGTTGCACCAGAAGTGGTTTAGCCATGCTGGTCACATGACGCAGAAGGCTGCCTGTGGACAAATGCCAGCTCACTTGGCCTGAAGCAAGATGAGCTCCGCAACCCCATAGTTGCCTTTGACTGGACTTCACCATCCAGGGGTCCTTTACCTTTTAGAGGAGTGGAGGATGGGGGCCCTTTTTTGGTCCCACACCTCCATGGAGGTGCAGCAGATGCTGCAGAGGACCACTGATCAGAAATGTGCGCCTTGCATTCCATCCCCAAAACCTCACAGTCATTTTCCATGGGAACCAATTTGACTACAGTAGTCTTGAACACAGCGATTATTCCTTCTTTTGTCTCTTTTCCCCACATGACTGGGAGACACTGTAGGCAAGGCATGTCCAAAGTCTGTTTGGGGGGCTTAATGTGGCCCTCTGGCAGGTTTAATCCAGCCCCTGTGGCAGTTTATTTTGGGGGGTCAAATACTTAAAAAATCTCAACCCCTGCTGTGGGCCATTCCTTGCATTTCTATCTTCCCAGACTGCAGCTCCCGCTCTAATTGCTTGTTGGTTAAAGCAGCCAGGACAGACAAATCCTCCTGGTTGCGCCAGTCCAGGATTCTCCCTGCAGAGAGGTGCTACACTGTGGTGTGAGAAAATGGACTCAAATCACAAGAAGGTAGATTTCAAATAGGAAAGTTTTGATCAGGTGCCCCACAATGAAGTGTGGCTGGGGTTAATAAAGGTTGCTCTCCATTTAAGACTTGGTCCCTCACAGTCAGCACTCCAGAGGCATGCTGGGTCTATGCTTGTTGTTTAGCCATTCAGTCGTGTCTGACTCTTCGTGACCCCATGGACCAGAGCATGCCAGGCACTCCTGTCTTCCACTGCCTCCCGCAGTTTGGTCAGACTTATGTTGGTAGCTTCGAGAAGACTGTCCAACCATCTTGTCCTCTGCCGTCCCCTTCTCCTTGTGCCCTCCATCTTTCCCAACATCAGGGTCTTCTCCAGGGAGTCTTCTCTTTTCATGAGATGGCCAAAGTATTGGAGCCTCAGCTTCAGGATCTGTCCTTCCAGTGAGCACTCAGGGCTGATTTCCTTAAGAATTAATAGGTTTGATCTTCTTGCAGTTCATGGGACTCTCAAGAGTCTCCTCCAGCACCATAATTCAAAAGCATCAATTCTTCGACGATCAGCCTTCTTGATGGTCCAGCTCTCACTTCCGTACATTACTACTGGGAAAACCATAGCTTTAACTACGGTATACGGACCTTTGTTGGCAAGGTGATGTCTTTGCTTTTTAAGATGCTGTCTAGGTTTGTCATTGCTTTTCTCCCAAGAAGCAGGCATCTTCTAATTTCATGACTGCTGTCACCATCTGCAGTTATAATGGAACCCAAGAAAGTGAAATCTCTCACTGCCTCCATTTCTTCCCCTTCTATTTGCCAGGAGGTGATGGGACCAGTGGCCACGATCTTAGTTTTTTTGATGTTGAGCTTCAGACCATATTTTGCGCTCTCCTCTTTCACGCTCATTAAAAGGTTCTTTTATTCCTCCTCACTTTCTGCCATCAAGGTTGTATCATCAGCATATCTGAAGTTGTTGATATTTCTTCCGGCAAGCTTAATTCCGGTTTGGTCAATGCTAGGAATAGGCAAATCTACCAATTTTGGTTTCTCGCGGTTTCAAATGAAATTGTGTCAGCATTTTACTGCAAATGTCACCCAATATACACATTTTTTCCCATTCTGTTTTACCTAATATATACATAAGGTTCAGCAAGCAACCTTTTTGAGTCAGTAGACATCTTTAGACTTTTCAGAATGTTCTGTGGGTGCCCATCACAAAACAGATGCCATGGGACCACAGCATGCCACAAAATGGATGGCATGGGGGCAGAGCAAAGCCACAAAATGGATATTTACAACAATAACAAAACCACCTTTTTCAGGCACCATAGGAGGTAATAGAGGGCATTCTGGCACCCACAGGCTCCATGTTGGCAATCCTTTCCACAAAGTCTCTCTTACACTGTGAAGTTTTTCCAGGCATTCCTTTCCTTCTCCGATCCCTTTCTCTCCTGCCCTCTTTCTCAAAGCTCATTGGCCATCCACCCTACCCTTCAGGTTCCTCTCTCTCATTAACATCTCTGTGATCTGGCCCTAAAGAAGCCAGATTATCCTCCACCAGGGCCAGGGCCTTTTCAGTGATGGCTCCGACCTGGTGGAATGCTCTGTCCCACGAGACTAGGGCCCTGCAGGACTTGATCTCCTTCCGCAGGGCCTGTAAGACAGAGCTATTCCGCCTGGCCTTCAATTTAGCCTGATCCTCCATTCCTTTTTCCCTTCCCCTTTTCTATGAAGAAACCCTTCTGGGACCCCACATTTAAATTCTTCCCTGGTCTCCTTGCTGGCCCTAGCAGGACTAACTTGGCCAGTTAGCCCAGGCGATGGTACATTTTATGTTGTACTTTATGCTGTTTTTAAGCTGTTTTTTAAGTCGTTTTTAATTAATGTTTTATATTTGTTGTTAGCCGCCCTGAGCCCGGTTTTTAAATCAGGAAGGGTGGGGTATAAATATATTATTATTATTATTATTATTATTATTATTATTATTATTCCTTCCTTATATTTAGGCTCTCGGTGCCTTCGCTTCCTTTTCCTGATCTCCACACTTCCATTGCCAGGAAGTTTACCCAAACTAGCACTTTCCCCTTCCCTCACAGAAGTTGGACTGTAAGCTTAGTTTCCCAAGAAACTGAACATTCCAATCCATTGCAGCCAGTCAAGACTGCACCTCCACATGCCTTAACCCAGTACAGATGATGATGATGAAGGCAGAGACATGATGGAACCGCTGATAGATGCTGCATCCATTCTGGACCCTGCAGTCTTGATTACAATTCATGTTTTGGGGTAAACTGGTGTCAGCTGAAAGTAAGGAGGGGGCAGGCAGTACGTGCATGAATGCCTAGCCTGAAGGTTTGAAGGTGTTCATTTGGAAACATCTGGGTTATCAGCATCCCTGATCAGGGGAAGGTGTGTAAGCACTTTAACCCGAGCAGGCTTAGTATCCCCCTTCAGATTTTGGTGCTGAACAGAGGCATGCAGTGGGATGTTGTGGGTGGGACTTGCACACAGAGAGACATGCACAAGCACACACACACACTTGCCCCACTTACATATTTGTCCTGAATCCATGACTAAGGACTCAGCTACATTAGTAAAGAAACAGCAATTTGAGTGCGCTATAAACATGCAACACCAGGTGGCGCAAGAGAGCAGGGAATTTTAAAGCTCTGTTTTCCATAGAGATTTTTTTTCTTTTGTTATAACGATCTAATTTCTGACTTATTTATAGCAATTTCCCCCCTTGTGTCTAGATCCACCCCAGGACTATTGTCATTCCCTATTTCCCCAAACTAAAAGAAAGCTTGCATTTTCTCTTGGTACATGCTTTCTTGCTGCATGAGCAGCATCCAAAAATTATAGAATTCAAGCTTTGCCCTTTGAGAACAAGCAGACATATATATTCTATGCTTTGCCCTTTTGGGGAAGGATCAGAATGCTTGGCACGTGCTTTGTTCCATCAACCATCATATACAGTACTAATAGAGATCTCAGTTCTCTGAGTGGTGATCCTACTGTAGCCAAAACAGCACCACTCAAACACAAGAGAGAGGTGTCAGCATCCTTAAGAGGGGACCGTCCCACCCCACCCCCCAAAAAACCCCAAACTTAATGAAGAATGAGTCTGCTCAGTGGCCCTCTAATGCTGTGGCTGGCTTCTGGAGTGAAAAATGGGAAACCAGGGCAGATGGGGAGGGAATAGAGTGTCTGGACTTCTGAACAAGGAGTGTTCCACGCTGCAACATTTTGTCGCAGGCCCCAGTTCTTCCTACACAATCTTGATTTGTTTATAAAGTGGTTTGAGGGAATGCTGCATTAGTTTTCCTGGTTATACTGCTATAGTTTCTGTCCCATAAAGCTATTATGAAAATTTTGTACAGGATACCTTATAAAAATGCTTGTGAGAAGTACAGTTTAGAATATTGGTTCCAACGAACATCTCCCACACTCAGCAATCAGCTCTCAAAATAAAAGTTGCAATTAATTTGCAAAGAAACCAGTTGCAAGAGATCTCATTAGAAAAAAAGGGGGAAATTGCTTCCTTTGTCCCCCCCCCCTTCCAGAACGAATTATTAAAAACAGTAGAAATGAATCATTTTAGAGCTTCAGAAATTCACAATCAATAATTGGAAGGATTTGCGTGTGTGGTTTTTTAAGCCTATTTTAAAAGTACTGGAGTTCTTCAATTAATGTCAGTAGCTCCACAGAATTAATTAAAATGAAAGCTCTTTTATTATCACCAAATAATCAAAACCCTCCACTGGGCTCTTTCCAAATCAATGTGCACTTTTCTTCTGAAGAGGTGCTTTTCTCATGGGACTGATTAATGTGTTGGGAAATGGCACCACTTGCACACTTAAAAGCTTGTGCAAGTAGCTGATGCATGTGAGCAGAGAAACATCTGAGGGCCAGTCCAAGCTACATGTTACACCTGGAGACCGCGGCTGATGCCCATTCTCTGCCTAAGAATTGGGTATGTTTAGCCTAATAAAGGGGAGACTGAGAGGAGATATAATAGCTGTCTTCAGATATCTCAAGGGCTGTCACACGGAGGAATGGAGCAAGCTTGTTTTCTCCTTCTCTGGAGGGTAGGACCTGTACCAATGGCTTCAAGTTAGGAAGGACTAAACATCAGGAAGAACTTTGTGATAGTAAGAGATGTTCAACAGTGGAATGGACTCCCTCAGAAGGTAGTGAACTCTCCTTCCTTGGAGGTTTTTAAGCAGAGGATGGATGGACATCTGTCATGTATGATCTAGTTGAGTTTCCTGCATTTCAGGAGGTTGAACTAGATGACCCTCAGGATCCCTTCCAACTCTACAGTTCTGTGATTCTATAATTCATCTTAATGTTCAAGGACAACTCCACCAAAAGACTCAGCTCTAAGAAGTTTACTCATTCTGTTAGAACGGGGACTTCTTCTTAATATTTTTTTATTCTCCTTGGATTTTACTGCAGAAAATAATTGCTTGTGGGCATTGCGACTGATATGCACCATCAAGGTTTTTTTTAAAATCCGTTTTCATTTGCATTCAGAGACATGGGTCCCCATTCCAGCATACCTTGCTAATTATCTTCATTAGTGTCTCAAGATCTTCCTTATTAAAATCAAGTAATTTTGTTGTAGTTCTCATTCCCTGTGCCCTTCCAATTATGTCAGCTGAATCAACTCATGAATATCGGCTCCAAGGATGTTCTCAACAACCGTTTTATCCATCACTTCCTTGCTCCTTGCCAGATTCAGCTGGAGAGAAGCTGCCAAGGCAAAACATTGTTGGTCTGGACCAAATATTTTTTTTGCTCTACAGGGGAGGTGGAGACAGGAGACTCTCGTAGCCTAACATGGAGGTGTAAGGAATTGAACCAGGGATGCTAAGTATGTGCTCTACCACTTAGTTGTTGCCATGGAGGCTCAATTGGGACATGGAATTTTTCATCTCTCCAGTAAGCATCGCCTCTTTCCATATGAACCTACCCGGACCCTGAGATGATCTTCTGAGGCCCTTCTTCGTTTGCCTCCTCCTCGAGAGGTTCAGAGGGTGGCAACACGAGAACGGGCCTTCTCTGCAGTGGCTCCCCATCTGTGGAATGCTCTCCCCAGGGAAGTTCGCCTGGCACCTTCATTATACACCTTTAGGCACCAGGCAGATACGTTCCTTTTTAACCAGGCCTTTGGTTGATCTGATTGACATCCTATGCCCTTTTAAAATGTGGATATTATTATTATTATTATTATTATTATTATTGGGTGTTATTGGGTTGTTGTTTTTATTTTGATTATATATTTTGTGGTTTTATAATTTGATTTTGTTCTGTGAACTGCCCTGAGACCTCCGGGTATAGGGTGGTATATAAATTCAATAAATAATTTTTTTAAAATATGGGACTTATCCCTGGGAAATCGGGACACTTGGAGGGTACGCCATAGGCCCTTTTAAAATGTGTTTTTGTGGGGGGAGGATATTGGGTTGTTGTTTTTATTTTTATTAGGTATTGTGGTTTTATATCTTGATTTTATTCTGTGAACTGACCTGAGACCCCTGGGTATAGGGCGATATATAAATTCAATGAAGAAGAAGAAGAAGAAGAAGAAGAAGAAGAAGAAGAAGAAGAAGAAGAAGAAGAAGAAGAAGGTGTGCCATCTCCATATTCTTTCTTTAGACAGACATTCTACTTGTTGTTTATATAGGAACATAGGAAACAGGATGCTTATACTGATTCAGACCACTAGTCCATTTAGCTCAGTATATACTGACTGGTAGTAGCTTTCCTGGATTTCAGACAGGGGTCTCAATCAACTCCTCCTGGGGATGCTGGGGATTGAACCTAGGACTTTCTGCATGCAAAGAAAATGCTCTACCACTGAGCTACAGCCCTTCCTGGGCTCTTATTAAACCATTGGATTGAAACATATTTTACGAGCCATCATCCAATCACCTACCGTGCAATGCATTGCAATGAATTTGAACTATCCCCAGAAAATTTCCTTGGAAACATTCTAAAAACGGTATGTGACAGGTAGGGATGTACCAACACATATTTGTCGCATGCAGTGCTGCTTCCATTCTGCTGCAGTTCAACTCCCAGCAAAAATAACTTCATGTGTCTCGTTATCCACTATGATTAAATTTGATGCAACCAACTCTCTTATCTTCGCTTTATTTCACACCATTAGTTTCAACGCAAAGGAGACCCAATGCAAAATGGAGAGAAATAATCAATTATGAATCTTTTCATATTGTCTGGGGCTGAAAGCAACAACAACAGTGAATATCATTTGCATTTGCTACATTGATTTCCGTTCCTAAGGAAGACGAATAAGTGAATCCCAGCCATTTCTTTCCCCATTTCCACCGAACAGACAGTGATTTGTACTGCTCAGCTGATGTAACAGTGGAAATAATTATTAGCTGATAGGGTAAGACTAATCTGTATATTTCAGTTTATCTCAAATCCAGTTCCCCATATTTCTGCATCATTCATTTAAAAAAGTACTCACAATCAGCAATTTAATACACTTTTCTCCTGATGTTCAGTTTTTTTGTATGCAAACTTGTCTAATTTTTGAAAGCATTTTTTTCATATAGAATGCATTTTTATTTTACTTTCACTAATATATGCATCATATAGTCTTTTTAAAAAACAACAACATTATTTGCCTGGGAATGCCGCATTGCAAAATTCAGAAAACTGCCATAGCTGCTTTTGTATCTACCACTTTACCTATAAGAAATAGATTGTAATAATACTCAGATAGAACTTTATTCATAACGTCCAGTTTCATTCTCAGCATATCCTCACTGCCTCTTTCTTCTCCCTCATCACATTTCTCCCTCCTCTGCTGGGTGCTTCTCATGGCAAACCTCTTAAAACTCAAAGCTAACAGAATCCAACAGCTGTGTTTAGAGAAGTGCAAATTGGGTAGATTCTCATTAAAATGCAAACTGAACCAAATTTCCCCCTCAACCGTATTAGCTGCATACAAGTCATTTGTTCCTTGTTTTCCTGGAAATGCCTGTTTATGTAGCAAAACGCTATTTTCCTTTTTAAAAAAAAAACAAAAAAACAGGGGGCTGACAGGAAAGACTAAATCTAAAATGGCTTTCATTTATTTGAATTATTTATATCCTACTATATTATAAAAAATATCAAAGCAGTTTGCAATAGTATCTTTATATTACACACACACACACACACACACACACACACACACACACACACAAATCCTAGCAAAAGGAATAACTTACATCATCTTAGGGTGTGATGTGACATTGTAAGCAATTAACAAGCACATTTTTAACATCTTTGAAATAGCCAGCACAGAAGAAGAAGAGGAGGAAGAGGAGGAGGAGGAGGAGGAGGAGGAGGAGGAGGAGGAGGAGTTTGGATCTGATATCCCGCTTTATCACTACCCGAAGGAATCTCAAAGCGGCTCACATTCTCCTTTCCCTTCCTCCCCCACAACAAACACTCTGTGAGGTGAGTGGGGCTGAGAGACTTCAAAGAAGTGTGACTAGCCCAAGGTCACCCAGCAGCTGCATATGGAGGAGCGGAGACGCGAACCCAGTTCACCAGATTACGAGTCTACCACTCTTAACCACTACACCACACTGGCTCTCACAGGGCAGATAGAAAGAGTTGAGCAGAACTGGGACCACATCCTGTGGATAGGAGCGTTAAATCCTTTCCCCTCTGCTACTGCATCCCATAAAAATGTTCCTCTCTCCAAAACTTTGAGCAGAGGAGGGGAGCTCCCAATGATTCCAACCTCAGAATCTCCCCACTGCCCCAGCAGGGCTAAAATCTCAGAATGATGATTTAAATATATATATATATATATATATATATATATATATATATATATACACCTTTCAAATTTATACATTTCATTACCAGTAGTTTTACAATCAATTTAACATTTCAAAGTTTGACTTCCTTCCCCCTCTTAAATTTATTTTTAATATCTTCTGCATATCCAAGTTCATTTAACTTGCTCATTTATTTATATGCTGTAAATACAGACTTTTATAAAACTGCAGGTTATTACATTAATCCTGCTAATGTTTTTATCTGTTTGCAATTTATCTGCAAATATTCAATAAACCATTTCCATTCTTTTATAAAGAAAAAGTTTGTTATCTTGATTTCTTATTCTTCTGGTAAGTTTTGCCATTTCTGCATATCCCATGAGTTTTTGTATCCATTCTTCCTTTGCTGGGACTTCTGCTTCTTTCCACTTTTGGGCAAGTAACATTCTTGCTGCTGTAGTGGCATACATAAATAAATTTCTATAGAATTTAGGTTGTTCTGTCCCCATAATTCCCAAAAGAAAAGCTTCTGTTTTATTTATAAAAGTTATTTAGAACATCCTTTTCCATTCACTATATATCATTTCCCAGTAAGCTTTAACCTTACTACAAGACCACCACAATATTTCAGAATGATTTTAACCAGGACAATAGGAACACAGGAACCTGCCATACCAAGTCCCATCACTGGCCCGTCTAGATTAGAAGGGAGGCTTTTTCCAGCCCTATGTGGCGATGGTGGGGATCGTTCCTTCTGCGCACAAAGCAAATACTCTTCCTCTGTGCTTCACCCCTTCCACAGCTGAGCGCATTGCAGAGGATGTGTTTAAACAAAAAACACCTCCCAGGGCCGGCCCACATAGGAGGCAAGGAGAGGCAACCACCTCAGGCAGCAGGATCCACGGGGCACCAGATCCGGCCTCCAAGAAATGCAACTGCAGGTCAGATCTGCTGCCTCCTCGGCATCTCATCCCAATGCTGCCTCTTGGCGAATAGGAGGCACTGCTGGTCTCTTCCCACCCCCTCGTTCCCAATGAAGATTTTTATTCCCCCTGATGTAAGTCTTCAATCACCTGTCAGGGGCTGGACTGAGGAGGAATGGTGGGGACCGCCCCCCTACTTCTTCTGAACCTTCCCGAGAACAGGAGGACAGTATAGATTTAGAACAGTGGTTTGCAGAAGGTCACAATTCAGAGGCCGCAGAGAGGAGAAGCTGGGAAATATTGGGAGAGGAGCAGCAGGAAGAAGAAACACCAGGGGAGAGACACCTGACAGACTCAGTGTCTTTGGAAAGCGTTCCTGAACCACCACCACCACCCCACTCTCCCAGGACCAGGCAAGCATTGAGGGTAGTTGAACAGAAAGCTCAGAGGCAGAAAGCTCAGATTAGCCAACTCAGGGGTGATGTAGATGTCAGCATAAACCCCGCCTGGGGCAGTTTGTGAGACTGCCCCAAAGCCAGAGCAGAGCCGTGTGCGCACATCCCCGACTACAGAGAATCCGGTGGCGCAGTAATATGTTATTGTTCCCAGAATGAAGAACAACACACACAAGCCATAATTAAGGCTAAAACTATTTATTATAGGAATAGTGCAGAGAGAATCACTGCTGCCAGCTCATTTAGACAGAGCTGCCATAATGCCGTCTTTTTAGCTTGAGGTCTAGCCAGAAGAGTGAGCACAAAGGCTAGGATTACAACAGTACAGTAAAACATAAACATTCCAAGATAAGACAGCTTTCTCGCGGCTTGGTGAGACAGGCAAAAGTCAAACCATCCTCGCTGCAGCTGCGTGCCGCTCGGCTTGGACAGATATCATAACAGTATGGGCCAGCTCTACCACATCCCCACTCACCCCAGTTCTCATCCTTCTTGGGGGGGGGGTGGCGGAACACCAGCAATTGCTGTGCAAATTGACATCATGTCTCATTTGGCCCTGAAGGGGTGTGTGTGTGGGTGTGTGTGTGTGTGGGTGTGGGTGTGGGTGTGGGTGTGGGTGTAACAAAATAATGACAACATAGCAGCCTTATTAAAGGAATGCCTTGATGTTTTGTTCGTATGTAGAAATGCCCGTTTACCAAAGGAAACTGGAGACAGGCAACTGATTATATATCTGGATGTGGGGGCAGTATTAGTTGCCGAGTCAGGAATTTAAAATATCCAACCCCTTATCTTCAGCTTCTAACATTCATGGGATGGGGGGATGGAACCAGCCAAGGGGGATCAGGAAAAGTGTTCGTCCAGGAAGAGTGAACAATTTCAGCAGTGCTTAGTTTGTTTTTTTGGTTGCTAGTTTGTTAATGTTGTTAATATTGCTTTGTGGATTATGAGTGCTGTAATGCTTTGTAAAATATATAATATGGCTTTTCTTGTGGTTTTAATCTGTTTTTAAGTTGGTTTGTTAATAGTGTTTTGCAGAAGGTGGTTGTTTTATTGATGATTTGTTAATTATTTTATATAATTTATGTTGCAATTATGTTATATAATTTATGTTGCAATATGCTGCCTACTGTGTTACTATTTATTACATGTAAGACACTTTGTGACTCGTGTGAGTGAAAAGCGACATAGAAATACAGTGGTACCTCGGGTTAAGAACTTAATTCGTTCTGGAGGTCCATTTTTAACCTGAAACTGTTCTTAACCTGAGGTACCACTTTAGCTAATGGGGCCTCCTGCTGTCGCCGCACAATTTCTGTTCTCATCCTGAAGCATAGTTCTTAACCCGAGGTACTATTTCTGGGTTAGTGGAGTCTGTAACCTGAAGCGTCTGTAACCCGAGGTACCACTGTACAATAAATGAATGAAAATGAAACATTCCCTTCAATTTGAAGCAGGCCAAGGAGGGGAAAGCAGGATAATCAGTAATATCGTCCCTTGAATACGGAATGTATATTGTTTGCTTTCCTCCATGTGCACGCAGGTAAATCCCCAAAGTTCACTGCAATCTGTTCTATCAGATGACTTTACAAGGTCACGCTGGAGGAGTGATAAAACCTTCCCCACCGATGCAATTTGGCAAGAGTGTCTTCTAAAGTTCACATCTGTTCAGATTCTGGCACCTGAATCCCATGGCTTCCTCTGGAGTTGATTGAGAATCCAACCAGCTCTTCCTGCCGCACCCCTCTGCCCAAATCCATTTCCTTGGGATCATTTTGAAGAGAAATATATGAGCATATGTGCAGGCACGGAAAACCTCTCTGGAGGAATCTATCATGCGAGATGCACTCGTTGGCTGCAGGCTATTGAAAGTCTTACTCGCTTATTTAATATTCACACTCCCAGCTTTCCATTTTTATTTTTATTTTTGCCAGCAGCTTTTTTTCAAGTGCAAGTTTTCCTAAGGAAACATCAGATATCCCACTGACTACTTTTAGGCACCAGGCAAAATGGTTTTGGCCTTTAACTTGGAGAGTCATAGAGAGCAATCCTAACTATGGGAAACCAGTGAAGTTTAGGTAAAGGTAAAGGGACCCCTGTGAGAAGAGAAGACTCCCTGGTGAGAAGAGAAGACTCCCTGGAAAAGACCCTGATGTTGGGAAAGATTGAGGGCACAAGGAGAAGGGGACAACAGAGGACGAGATGGTTGGACAGTGTTCTCGAAGCTACCAACATGAGTCTGACCAAACTGCGAGAGGCAGTGGAAGACAGGAGTGCCTGGCATGCTCTGGTCCATGGGGTCACAAAGTCAGACACGACTAAATGACTAAACAACAACAAAGGGACCCCTGACTGTTAGGTCCAGTCGTGGACGACTGGGGTTGCAGCGCTCATCTCGCTTTACTGGCCGAGGGAGCTGGCGTACAGCTTCTAAGTCATGTGGCCAGCATGACTAAGCCGCTTCTGGCGATACCAGAGCAGCACATGAAAATGCCGTTTACCTTCCCGCTGGAGCGGTACCTATTTATCTACTTGCACTTTGACGTGCTTTCGAACTGCTAGGTTGGCAGGAGCAGGGACCGAGCAACGGGAGCTCACCCCATCGCGGGGATTCAAACCGCCAACCACCTGATCAGCAAGCCCTAGGCTCTGTGGTTTAGACCACAGCGCCACCCGCGTCCCGCATCTTAAATTAAGCTGGTGTAAAGTTATACCCAGTGCTTTTCCCCCAGGAAAAATAGGTGCCAGAACTCACCATGAAGTTGTTACAGTAAGTTGCCTGGCGACTCAGGGCAGCCCTCAACAGATACTGGTTTGACAATGCCCACGTTCACCACTACAGAAAGCTGTTTCCCTAGCTGGTTTGGGAGTCACCCCTGGTTCTAGTGCAGGTCTAATAAATGCAACCCCGGCTCCCTCATTCTCTTAGATTCAGTCTCCACGTGGGGCTTGAACCCACGACCATGAGATTAAGAGTCTCATGCTCTACTGACTGAGCTATCCCAGGTAGACCGCTTGTGCTCTTGTGCTCAGCTTGCAGGTTTTCCACAAGCATCTGGTTGGCCATTGTGAGAGCAGGATGATGCCTGCAGGTTCTTCTTATGTTCTTACAATCTCAAAGAGAAATCTTCTAGGGATTGAACTCGAGACCTTCTGCATGAGAAGCACGGGCTCCACCGCTGAGCTATGGTCCCTCCTAATGGTTGAGTGGTGGGGAAAATGTGATATGACCACAGCAGATGCATCATCTTGAGGGTAGGCATCTGGTTTACCTGCTACAAATGAGTATCAACCGTGCATTAACGGTGCTCAGGGAGATTGGAAAGTCACATCTGTCTCCGAAGAATACTTTCCACTGACAAAACTGACGAAGGTTGACAAAGCACATATCTACTTGGCAGCCCATCATCTCTCTAATGTGCTCTAAGTGGCTTTTGAGATGGATGGCGTGATGGTCCACCATTGACCTTTGACAAGATGGCAGAGGGAACAGCATGCTCACCAGAAGCTGTAGCACCATTCCGTCTCCAGCTCAATTAAACAGAACATGGAGGAATGGCTAGAGCCTAGCGATTTGTCAGAAAGTTGGACGTCCTTCAAAAGAGAGTTTCAACTCAGACTGAAAATGGGTGCAGGAAATGGCACTTCTTCATGTGCAGGGAAGTGAAAAGAAGGCTGCTTTATTCTGAGTATGGCAGTTCAATCCATCAATCATTTTATTTGCATGCCAAGGTTAAAACCATGCTCAAGGCGGCTTACAGCATAAAAAAAATTATATAACTACAAACATAGCAAAAGTAGTCAAAGACAATGAACAAAACATCAAAAACATCAACCAAATTGAACAATTTGCAAATAACTAATAAGATACAAAATAAAGATACAAAAAAATAACATTGACATGGAGTTTCCCCATGGGACTATATTAAACCAAGGCGAGCACTTTGAGCTCTTGCTAAAATAAGAATTAGCTAACTGATTGTTGTTCTCTGGTAGCTAACATGTGAGTGTTGTAACCTTATATCATGAGATGAAGGTATTGGGTTGCAAATCTCCATTTTGAAGGGAGTTGCCTTTGAGCCTTTTCTCCAAACTCCCTGAAGGGAGAGCAAACAGCCTGGAGGCTGGAATGCAGGCTGTGGAGAGAGAGAGAGAGAGGTCTCTTTGGATTATTTCATATTTTGTAACATGATGAGCCTGTGCTGGACAGCACAAGACATTGTATGGATATTTTGGACATATCCTTTGCTGTATTCTGTTTTATTTTAAAGAGTTCCGCCACCAAAAGTTTTTATGGGTCTGGACAATGATGTATTCAAAAGTAGTCAGTACTTAAGCTTCCAGTCACTTCAAACTGCACAATATTAATATCTGCAACACATATTGCTCACTAATGTCTATACTGAATCGCAGTAACTTTCAAGGGTTTCACATGGGAGTTGTTCCCGGCCCTACTTGGGAGATGCTGAGAATTGAACCCGGGTCTTTTTGCATGCAAAGAATGAGCTCTGCTACTGAGCTACAATGCTCCCCATTTCAAAGGAATGCCTTAAAATGTCATAATAAGGTTGGATCGGTCAATATTTTATTTGAAGTAGCCAAAGGAGCACTCTGTTTAAATAATTTTTTTAAAAAAAAAAACTGGTGACGGGCAGGTGCCTGTTAAACAGAATGTTCTTTTCTGCACCGTAAATGAGACATTTGGTTCGCTAATTCTAGGATTACTGCAGCTACAGTAATTATACAGGGTTTATGAAAACAAGACTATCTGATACCATGAAGTAAAGGCTAATCCCTCCATACGTTTGAGGAAAGTGACTCACTGAGCTCATTTGCCAAATGACACATAAGCACATCCTAAGGTTGCTGGTAGATGGAGACTATTATCTACATATCCAATAAAAATATTTCCCAAAACGCAGACTATGAGAGAGATGCAACCCTTTCTCCTCAGGTTTTTTATTTAAAAATAAATAAATAAGAAAGCAATGCCACTCCCAAAAGCAGAAAAGTTATCCAGTAGCCTATCCATTCTGAAGGAAATCAGCCCTGAGTGCTCCCTGGAAGGACAGATCCTGAAGCTGAGGCTCCAATACTTTGGCCACCTCATGAGAAGAGAAGACTCCCTGGAAAAGACCCTGATGTTGGGAAAGATGGAGGGCACAAGGAGAAGGGGGCAACAGAGGACGAGATGGTTGGACAGTGTTCTCGAAGCTACCAACATGAGTTTGACCAAACTGTGGGAGGCAGTGGAAGACAGGAGTGCCTGGCGTGCTCTGGTCCATGGGGTCACGAAGAGTCGGACACGACTAAACGACTAAACAACAACAGCCATTCGGATTGTACCAATGAAAGGTTTTGTAGCATTTTTGACTTTATATAAATTAGAAATGCATGCAAGTTGTGTGTGCACCTCTCTTTGATCATGCTGGCTTCCCCCACGGAACCCTGGGAATAATAGCCTGCTTAAGAGATCCCTAGCCATACCCCAACTCCACCTCCATCAACCTACGATATCCTAAATTCCCTAAAGAGATGGATTGACTGTTAAACTAGTTTAATGGAGCAATCCTGTATGCAAGAAGCCGGCATAAAGCAAGCTGAGCTGGCATAAACCTACACTAGATCCAAACTCCATTCAGCAGCATGACTACTCCTCCTGGCTGACCTGACCTAAGCCTGGCAGAGAGAAAACAAGTTTTTGACATAGTGTTTGAGTTACGCATGAGATCTACCAGGCTCATCTCAGCTGTCTGGGTCCCGAACTGAGCCCAATGGTGGAGATAAGTGGTCTTATCTATAGCTGAGCTGAGGATGTGTGAATTAAGCCAGAATAGCCCAACTGTAGGGACATAGGTGGCACTGTGGGTTAAACCACAGAGCCTAGGGCTTGCTAATCAGAAGGTCAGAGGTTCGAATCCCCATGACAGGGTGAGCTCCCGTTGCTCAGTCCCTGCTCCTGCCCACCTAGCAGTTCGAAAGCACGTCAAAGTGCAAGTAGATAAATACCGTCGGGAAGGTAAACGGCATTTCCGTGCGCTGCTCTGGTTCGCCAGAAGCGGCTTTGTCATGCTGGCCACATGACCCGGAAGCTGTACGCCGGCTCCCTTGGCCAGTAATGCGAGATGAGTGCTGCATCCCCAGAGTCGGACACGATTGGGCCTAATGGTCAGGGGTCCCTTTACCTTTACATAGCCCAACTGTGCTGAGAACTGGATGCTAACCAGCTCATCCCATAGGATCTTGCCATAGGATTGTCCCTTTAGTCTGTTATGTATGCATGGCCTTCAGGACGAATAGTATTGCTGCGTTATGTGTTTTCATAAGCAGCAGCCTGCTGTTGTACTCTTATTGTGGAAAGTGCACCACATCACTTTCTATTTAGAATATATTTTTATTTAAAGAGGCATTCAAGAACAGATTGTCTTCTGCTATTTTGATAAGTCCCGTCCCCCCCCCCCATTGTAGATGTTAAGATGCTTTGGATTTCTATTATTTTTAAAAGCCACCTTGAGTTGGTATTATTATGGTAAAATCAAATTAATGAATAAACAAACATTTCTTCAGATTCACAAAAACTTTATGCATACATTGGTACCTCGAGTTACAAACGCCTCAGGTTACAAACGCTTCAGGTTACAAACTCCGCTAACCTGGAAGAGTTACCTCGAGCTGAGAACTTTGCCCCAGGATGAGAACGGAAATCGTGTGCCGGCAGCGCAGCGGCAGCAAGAGGCCCCATTAGCGAAAGCACTCCTCTAGTTAAGGACAGTTTCAGGTTAAGAACAGACCTCCGGAATGAATTAAGTTCATAACTAGAGGTTTTTGTTGTTGTTGTTTAGTCGTTCAGTCATGTCCGACTCTTCGTGACCGCATGGACCAGAGTACGCCAGGCACTCCTGTCTTCCACTGCCTCCCGCAGTTTGGTCAGACTCATGTTGGTAGCTTCGAGAACACTGTCCAACCTTCTTATACTCTGTCGTCCCCTTCTCCTTGTGCCCTCAATCTTTCCCAACATCAGGGTCTTTTCCAGGGAGTTTTCTCTTCTCATGAGGCGGCCAAAGTATTGGAGCCTCAGCTTCAGGATCTGCCCTTCCAGTGAGCACTCAGGACTGATTTCCTTCAGAATGGATAGGTTTGATCTTCTTGCAGTCCATGGGACTCTCAAGAGTCTCCAACTAGAGGTACCACTGTATTTTGATTCTTGAAAAAAAAAATTCTCCAAAAAGCCCATGTCTGTGAATCATCATCATCATCATCAACAACAACAACAACAACAACAGATAGAAAATGCAAAACTCTGCATGGTAATGCATTTTCTGAACATGCTTTCAGGACACAAGCCATCCCTTTTCCATGTGTACACAGCCTTTCTCCAACTCATTGGAAAGCAGCAAATTATAAACTGAAGAGCATCTTTGGTTCTAAGGATTTGGAGCATGAAATTCTGACCCCATTGAACCAGGACCTAAGATTCTTCTCATACCCTTTCAGCTCCGCATTAATGCTCTGAATCAAGTCAGCCCATTGACAGTAATCAACAAATTGAGCCTCTGAACAAGCCAAGCTTGACTAAAAACCACTTCTATGCAGCCTCGCCAAACTTATCAGTATGCAGGCTGGCTGATCCACATGGAGGAGAGGCACAAAGAACACTTCGCTGCAAGCTCACATCAATGGGGTGCACATGACGAGTTAGTTATAAGTGATACAGTGTTGAGGCATTTTACATGCCTCTAGCCTATGGCGTACCCTCCAAGTGTCCCAATTTCCCAGGGATAAGTCCCATATTTTAAAAAATATATATTTATTGAATTTATATAGTGTGTTCTCCTTCATGGAGAGCACGTGTTGCAGTGGGGGCCAGCAAGTCACCCCTCTGGTGCTGGGTGGGATCGTATGGATGGTCACTGTTGTGATTGGACCCTGGGTGTTGTTGGGGAGAATTGTATGTTGCAATTTATTGATGGACAGCCTGGTGGATATATATTGGTGGGCTTGCAACGTGATCCCCCTCTTGGCTGCGTGCTTCTGATCACCCGCCCTCCCTCCCTATATTTTAGGCCTCTGCATTGACATTGCTATGTCTGTCATGGGGTGGTCTGCTGTTGGGGCAGGGGCCTGGTAGGGATTTTTCCATTTGGCTGATTGGCTGGTGCCATCTGGTTTTCGCCTACTGCATAGCAAATAGTCACAACTTGTAAGGTTGGCGGTTAGGCATTGGTTATTATGTTGGTTGGAGGAGGGGTTATGATTGATTGCGTCTGCCCCTCCAATTGTTGCTGGTATTAGGGGAATTCCGTTAAAGGAATCCAGGGGCTCGATGCTTTTTGTCCGAACCCCTGGTCGGGGGCTAGGGCCGTGCAAGAGCCCTGGGAGCCTGTGGGGAGAGGGGAGGGTCAGACCACTCGGCTCCCTTTATCTCTCCAGAGGGTTTTCCCCTTACTGACGGTCGTCAGTTCTGTCCCCTGTGGGACAGATAGTCTTAACCAATGCCTAAGCAACCACTCACATTGTTTGTATTTTAATAAAGTTGTGGCCAAAATCATGCCAAAAACCAAAACTAAAATTCTGACTGATGTGTGAATTATTTGAGGGGTGGTTTGGGGACCTCGACACACAAACCACCCTATACCCAGAGGTCTCAGGGCAGTTCACAGAACAAAATCAAATTATAAAACCACAAAATATATAATCAAAATAAAAACAACAACCCAATAACACCCCCCAATAATAATAATATCCACATTTTTAAAAGGGCATAGGATGTCAATCATATCAACCAAAGGACTGGTTAAAAAGGAACATATCTGCCTGGTGCCTAAAGGTGTATAATGAAGGCGACAGGCAAACTTCCCTGGGGAGAGCATTCCACAGACTGGGAACCACTGCAGAGAAGGCCTGTTCTTGTGTTGCCACCCTCTGAACCTCTCGAGGAGGAGGCAAACAAAGAAGGGCCTCAGAAGATCATCTCAGGGTCCAGGTAGGTTCATATGGAAAGAGGCGGTCCTTGAGGTATTGAGGTCCTGAGCCATTTAAGGCTTTATAGGTCAAAACCAGCACTTTGAATTAGGCCCGGAAACTAATCGGTAGCCAGTGCAGTCGGACCAGGATCGGTGTAATATGCTCAAACCGTCTTGCTCTGGTGAGCAATCTGGCTGCTGAATTCTGCACCAGCTGAAGTTTCTGAACCATCTGCAGAGGCAACCCTACGTATAACACATTGCAGTAATCTAACCTTGAGGTTACCAGAGCATAGACAACAGTAGTTAGGCTATCACTGTCCAGATAGGGGCGTAGCTGGGCCACTAGCCGAAAATCATTCCGGCCTGCCTGAGAGGTAGGTTAGACTGAGAGGCAGTGACTGGCCCAAAGAGATCTTTGGAGTGGGGATCCGAACCCTGTTCTCCCAGGTGCTAGACCAACACTCTAACCACTACACCACACTGGCTATTTTACTGAATGGGGTGTTTAGCCCTGGCTAGCTTTATCTAAATGACCACTATTGAGAACATAACAGCAGCCCAATTTGTACAGCATCCTGCCTCTCCATAGAAAGATCACAAGCACAGCCTGATAGCTAAACCATGCCATCATAAATACCCAAGATAGCATCTTTGGCATGTGGGACGCATGCTGTTTTATGAAACATGATCCCATCCCATAATGCTAGAGAACAGGGAGTGGAAAGTCAAAGGGAGACTGAAAATGACACATGGATGCACAGTTTGGGGAAAACTTTTCACTCGGTGACGGCGGTCGTAAAATAAATAGAGACACGCAAATATAGTAACAAGACAGATGAACGCTAGTTTGCACCAAAAGATGAATGATTTATAAATACTGTAAGCAAATGAAATAAAACAAAACCCGCTGTAATTTGGGTTTTATGGAAAACTGTATATTTCTGTCTCTCGCTGTAGCAGCCGCCTCTTTTTATTCCTGCAATAGATAATCATTTGCCAGCTCCGTTTGACAGTGATGTTTTGGTTCGCATCTTCCTTTTAAAAAGAAAAAGGAAACAGAAAAAGAAATTAAATATTTAAAAAATATCAGGGGTAGGGAAGCTCAGGCCTGGACTGAATGTGCCCTTTCAGGGACCTCTTGCTAGATCTAAGATTCTCCCTAGGACAGACACCCTCACCAGCCTTGCTACAAACCCTCTTTGGATGTGGCCACGAACTACCGTATAAAGTTAAATTTTGCATTCATTACTCCACCCACTTTTGCCACCCACCATGGGAATGCAGCCCTGAAAAGGGTTTCTCACCCCTGTTATACAGTATGGCAAGGAATTTTTATTTTCATTTTTTTTGCAAAAAATAAATAAAATAAATCATTAGCGCTTTCTTGCGCTATTATTATATATTATTATATATATATTATTATTTTCGTCAAGGCTTTTCTTGCTTTGATATAATGGTGGAGCCAAGATCACATTTAACCTATTAGAATGCAAACATTGCATTTTTAATATTCTGTTGGAAGCCGTCCAGAGTGGCTGGGAGAACCCAGCCAGATGGGCAGGGTATAAATAATAAATTATTATTATTATTATTATTATTATTATTATTATTATAGACAGGCTTTTTCCTATGTAAAACTGGTAGAGTATCAGTTTTACAGTGTATCCATTTTCTCCCCAAGAAGGCACTGCTGTCTGTCATATTTTATAACAGCACCATCTTTCTTCCACTATGGAAATTACTTCCAGTTTGGTCCTTTTTTCATGACTTAAGCCCAATCAGATTTCCCCGCCAGGTTTGTGTATAGCTTTGTAGCATCCTTGTATGTGTCTGGGCTAAGAGTTTTGGCACTCAGTACTCATGTTTCTGGATTAAACCTCATGTTTGACATAATAGGATTAGATTGTTAAACGCTGACATTCATCCATCACAACCTCCCAGAACAGAAGATTGGACTTGTTGGATCAGGTCCAGCCAATCTAGAATCCTTTCTGAAACAGTAGCCAACTGGATGCCCAAGATAAGCTCACAATTGTAGGACAACAAGAACTGTCCTGATACCTTCTGCCCAGAACTTTGGCGGGTATCCATATGAATGAGATTGTTATTTGCAATTGCTACTTTTCTGGTTCTTTTATTTAACCAGTGATGCCATCCTCCTCTTCTTTCTTTCATCTCTTTTTTGTTGATGCATTGTATCACTTTTGAATTTACTGTGGTTTTTTGAAGCACACCTGCTTTTGTTCGTTAAATGGCTTGTGTAGGTTGAATTCCGCAGCTACCGCACAGCCTGGAAGACCAAGACATCAGGGAACAGGAACTGATATGCTGAGCACTTATTGCGACTCTGTGTGGGAAGAACTTTAGCATGCAACGTTCATATATCTCTTGGGGCATAGCAACAAGAGGCGGGGGGGGGGGGAGCTGCTGCCTATTCATTCCCAAAGAGCAGAGCTGCCCATTTGTCAAATACAGGAGTCACTACTAGTCTATTCAATCCTGGGAGCACATTTGGATTTTTGAGTGAGCGCCATGGGCACCAACCTTTCTTGTCCCTTTTCTGCCCACTCCCCACTCCACCCAGATCAACACACACACACACACACACAGAGAGAGAGAGAGAGAGAGACAGACAGACAGACAGACAGACAGACAGACAGACAAAGAAGTCAGATCCAACAGAATTACTCTGGGCCTTAAAGTGCATTTAGAGATAAAAGAGGAAGTGAGAAAGAGTCTCTCTCTCTCTCTCTCTCTCTCTCTCTCTCTCTCTCTCTCTCTCTCTCTCTCTCTCTCTCTTCCAAAGCTTTGCAAGCAGAAGGTCCCAAATTCCCAATCTGATCTCATTTTTTGACAGAATTACAAGCCTGGTAGATGAAGGGAACGCCGTGGATGTAGCCTATCTTGATTTCAGCAAGGCCTTTGACAAGGTGCCCCATGATATTCTTGTAAAGAAGCTGGTAAAATGCGGGCTAGACAATGCTACCATTCAGTGGATTTGTAACTGGCTGACTGACCGAACCCAAAGGGTGCTCATCAATGGCTCCTCTTCATCCTGGAGAGAAGTGACTAGTGGGGTGCCACAGGGTTCTGTCTTGGGCCCAGTCTTATTCAACATCTTTATCAATGACTTGGATGATGGGCTTGAGGGCATCCTGATCAAGTTTGCAGATGACACCAAATTGGGAGGGGTGGCTAATACCCCAGAGGACAGGATCACACTTCAAAATGACCTTAACAGATTAGAGAACTGGGCCAAGGCAAACAGGATGAATTTTAACAGGGAGAAATGTAAAGTACTACACTTGGGCAAAAAAAAATGAAAGGCACAAATACAGGATGGGTGACACCTGGCTTGAGAGCAGTACATGTGAAAAGGATCTAGGAGTCTTGGTAGACCATAAACTTGACATGAGTCAACAGTGTGATACAGCAGCTAAAAAAGCCAATGCAATTCTGGGCTGCATCAATAGGAGTATAGCATCTAGATCAAGGGAAGTAATAGTACCACTGTATTCCGCTCTGGTCAGACCTCACCTGGAATACTGTGTCCAGTTCTGGGCACCATAATTCAAGAAGGATACTGACAAGCTGGAGCGTGTTCAGAGGAGGGCAACCAAGATGGTCAAATGCTTGGAAACGATGCCTTATGAGGAACGGCTTAGGGAGCTGGGTATGTTTAGCCTGGAGAAGAGAAGGTTAAGGGGTGATATGATAGCCATGTTCAAATATATAATAGGATGTCATATGGAGGAGGGAGAAAAGTTGTTTTCTGCTGCTCCAGAGAAGCAGACACGGAGCAATGGATTCAAACTACAAGAAAGAAGATTCCACCTAAACATTAGGAAGAACTTCCTGACAGTAAGAGCTGTTCGACAGTGGAATTTGCTGCCAAGGAGTGTGGTAGAGTCTCCTTCTTTGGAGGTCTTTAAGCAGAGGCTTGACAGCCATCTGTCAAGAATGCTTTGATGGTGTTCCTGCTTGGCAGGGGGTTGGACTGGATGGCCCTTGTGGTCTCTTCCAACTCTATGATTCTATGATTCCTGGCATCTTCAGCCAAGAAAGACCAGGAAGACGATGAGAGGAAAGATCTTCTGCCTGAGACTATGGGAAGCTTCAAAAGAAACAAAACAAGAATAAAATTATTATTATTATTATTTATTATTTATACACCGCCCAACTGGCTGGGCTACCCCAGCCACTTTGGGCGGCTTCCAACAAAATATTAAAATACAGATAGATGGACTGATAGCTTGACATAGTATAAAGCCACCTTCTTTCTATGATCCTGTGACATACATTTGCCACAGCAAGGCTTCACAAATCTATGAACTTTGTTTATGCAAACAGAGATGCACAAAATACATCCCTGCAGTTTCCTCCATAGTCTAATGAGAGTATTGAACAGCCCACTAAGAATTAATTCATATTCAGTAATCTTGTGTGCATCCAATTAATTCCAAAACATACCGGGGGAGAAAGAACTGTCAGTTTTCTGGACTGGTAAAATATTTATATATTACATTCCCAATCAGCCATTATTTATGACCGCAACAGGGGAGGTGGCATCTGATAACAAAACGTTTCATTTAGCAGGGATTGTGTTTGAGCTGCTGAAAGGAAGGGAAAGCAGCTGGATTCTTGCAAATGGTTTGTTTAGAGAAATTCCGACCTGGGAAGCCTTGAGTCTGAGTTTAACAGCCCCACTCAGACAAATGGCACCCATTAGAAAAGTTGAATAGGTGACCAGCCAGCCAGCAAGCAATGGAGAAATCTGGCAGCAGAGCAGAAGTGATCATTAAATGGAGGAAAAACACACGGCGTGCCATTAAAAATTTAGATTTAATGGATGTCTGTGTCCTATTCTTAGCGCTTCTGGAAAACAATAGTGCATCTGATTGTGGCAACATTTACAGTAGGGTCATAAATCCAGTTTGCTGTTTGGAAAAAGCAGCAAAATCTTCTTCATCATCCTGTTTCAAGTGAAGGCAATGTTATCTAGGGAATAATAAGTCCTATTTTTAATGAAATTATTTGCAGGGATGAGGAAGGCTGTGAATCTCCGATTCGCCTAAAATGCGACTTTCAAAACCAGCTGCGCACACTCAAAGCCAAATTAGTTCTGAATTATGTAGCTCACCATTTCTCATTTTATACGTTGTAGTGAATGTTTATCAACTTCTCGTACCATGTCCAGATGCAGCAGCTAAAAAAGCCAATGCAATTCTGGGCTGCATCAATAGGAGTATAGCATCTAGATCAAGGGAAGTAATAGTACCACTGTATTCTGCTCTGGTCAGACCTCACCTGGAATACTATGTCCAGTTCTGGGCACCACAGTTCAAGAAGGATACTGATAAGCTGGAACGTGTCCAGAGGAGGGCAACCAAAATGGTCAAAGGCCTGGAAACGATGCCTTATGAGGAACGGCTTAAGGAGCTGGGTATGTTTAGCCTGGAGAAGAGAAGGTTAAGGGGTGATATGATAGCCATGTTCAAATATATAAAAGGATGTCATATAGAGGAGGGAGAAAAGTTGTTTTCTGCTGCTCCAGAGAAGCGGACACGGAGCAATGGATTCAAACTACAAGAAAGAAGATTCCACCTAAACATTAGGAAGAACTTTCTGACAGTAAGAGCTGTTCGACAGTGGAATTTGCTGCCAAGGAGTGTGGTGGAGTCTCCTTCTTTGGAGGTTTTTAAGCAGAGGCTTGACAGCCATCTGTCAGGAATGCTTTGATGGTGTTTCCTGCTTGGCAGGGGGTTGGATTGGATGGCCCTTGTGGTCTCTTCCAACTCTATGATTCTATGATTCTATGAAAAGGACATAGCCCTTTTCCAGCTCTGGGAGCAATTTCACAGATAACATGTAGGAATCCATTGAAAAGGGACCATCAAACCTGACTGACTCCCATCACAGTAAGGACTCCTGCCATGAATACTTTTTGACTTGGTTCTCTACAATGAAAGCTGTTGCAATTTTAACATGCACACATGCTACATAAATAGACACACCCATTACTTTGCAATTTACATTATTGGTTTGTACACCGATGCATAATTGCTGCTGTCCCAACAAAGCTCCATCAGGTGGGCTTAATTTGTCTGAGCGGGACTGTTAAACTTATGAATCAGGGCTTCCCAGGTCGGAATTTCTAAACAAACCATTTGCAAGGCTCCAATTACTTTTTCTTCCACTCGGCCGTTTGAACACAATGTCTGCTATGTGAAACATTTTGTTATCAGATGCAGTCTTCCCTGTTGCTGATAGTCAAGGTATGACTTTGTGTGCTAAGTTTCCTGCTTCCCTGATGCCAGAGTGAGGGGAATGAGAAGAAGAAGAGTTTGGATTTGATATCCCGCTTTATCACTACCTGAAGGAGTCTCAAAGCGGCTAACAATCTCCTTTCCCTTCCTCCCCCACAACAAACACTCTGTGAGGTGAGTGGGGCTGAGAGACTTCAGAGAAGTGTGACTAGCCCAAGGTCACCCAGCAGCTGCATGTGGAGGAGTGGAGACGCAAACCCGGTTCACCAGATTACGAGTCTACCGCTCTTAACCACTACACCACACTGGGCTAGGACCTGGGAGACCAGGTTTCGAATCACCGCTTGACTATGAAGTTCACTGGGTGACCTTGGGCCAGTCACTCACTCTCAGCCTAACTTACCTAACTTACAGGCTCACGCTATTCACACCTTAAATGTGCCCTTAAGGTAGGATTTGTGAGCACAGAGACAATAGGGAGGGTTTTTTTTTCATTTCCTCCCTCCTTGCAGAGAAACATTTGGTCAGTTTGGGAGAGTCAAAATGCTTTCAGGACTGTCTTCGTGTACTGTTTCAGACATGTGGTGTATATATTTATGTACACGTTTACCTTGTACATTTAATTTATATGTTTGATACCTTAAATTCTTATAACACCCTTACTCACCGAGGAATAGAAACCCATCAGCTCTCCTCACCTGGTTTAGCCAGCCAGTCTAAGCCATTTCCCAGAGTGTGGCTGCTGTCACATGTCAACAGCTCCTAGGAGCCGCAGGTGAGAGCTGAGTGCAGGGTAGGGACCACCTGTGGACAAGCTACCCCAGAAGCACGGCCATGTCCCCCACCAGAGGCTTAACCCCTCGCCTAATGCCCCATATACCCCAATGCAAGAAATGAATAAAAATAAATTGAAAGTGTAAAGGGATTTTTAAAAACAGCACAATGTTCCCCCAGTGCAGAACTAATGTTGCTCAAAGCACATTGGGACACACTCAATTAAAAAATAAATAAATCTCTTCTCTCCCCCCCCCCCCCTTGTGCTAGCTAGAATCATCCTTTAACCTGTGCCTCTGCGATAATCAGCTCTGGTGTCATTTTCCAGCACAACCACAACAGGGCACATTTGAAGCCTCACAATAATTGCTCGGCATAGAGACCGGGCCGAAAGAAGCCTCCTTAATGCAGCACTCACCTTGCACAATCTCAGCAGGCTCTCGGAGCTGAATGCTCTTTTAAGGCACTGTGTGATGATCCTCCAAATGGGACTTCAACGTTTCATTAAATACCCTTCTCATTCGGCAGAGAGAGGCTCTGATTCAGGTCGGAGGAAAAGAGGCTCCGCGACCCTTCCATATTCCATGAGCATCACTGTGTGTGCTCGGCGGATACCCTTGACAACGACTCCTCCGTCTTTGTGCCACCACTTGGTGAAATATGGGTTCATTTGTCAGGGTTGCCCCTGCACCTCGGCTCCTTGCTGTTTCCCACGGAACAACCATTCAGTCCCTCAAGTGGCGTTTTTAAGCTCTTTCCTAATTGCCCTCCAAGCACAGGGAGGCTGCGGCAGACACAGAAAGGTCACCCTAATTTGAGGGTAAGTATAGAAAGCTCCATTACGTTGAATGAATCATTTCAGGATGAAAAGCTTGCAGATTTAGGAATGGGCCATGGGCTCAGTGGAAGAAAATCTGCTTTGATTGCATACCCCCCAAGATTTATCCGATGAAAATAGGGATGTCCCATTCCATAACGATAATTTTACTATTTATACCAAACACATCTTACTGGGTTGCCCCAGCCACTCTGGGCAGCTTCCAATATATATAAAAACATAATAAAACATTTTTTAAAATTCACTGTACAGGATTGTCTTAAGATGGCTCAGGGGTCGGATAACTCCATACCCTCCAACATTTCTCCGATGAAAATAGGGACATCCTAAGGCAGTGGTGGCTAAACTTGGCACTCCAGATGTTTTGGAACTACAACTCCCATCATCCCTAACTAACAGGATCAGTGGTCAGGGATGATGGGAGTTGTAGTCCCAAAACATCTGGAGTGCCAAGGTTAGCCACCACTGTCTAAGGAAAAGTGGGACATTCCGGGAGCAAATCAGAAATGGGGACGGCTTCTGTAAATCAGGGACATCCCTGGAAAATAGAGACACATGGAGGGTCTGTGATTGTAGAAGGTCACAGGTTCAATCCCCGGCATCTCCTGGTAGGACTCGGGAGAGAGCATGACTGAGGCATACATGCACACACAATACACTTAAAGCGTGCACACACACACAAATACCCAATAATCCTGGGACTCATCACAGAGCTACAGTTCTCAGTACCTTTAACAAACTACAGTACCCAGGATTCTTTGGAGAAGAAACTTGATATGGAAAACTTTAGATGGGAGAAGCTGAGACAAACCAACCCTGGCAGATTCACCCACCTACTATCTAGCAGCCAAACGTTTTCTAATAATGTACCCCAACATTTTATTTGTTTGTTTATTGCATTTAGATCTCACCTTTTGCTCTAAGTGGCAGACATGGTTCACCCCGTACACATTTAATTCCCCTCAACAGTCATATGAGGTAAGTTAGGCTGAGAGTGAGTGACTGGCCCAAGGTCACCCAGTGAACTTCATAGTCAAGCGGTGATTCGAAACCTGGTCTCCCAGGTCCTAGCCAGTGTGGTGTACTGGTTAAGAGCAGGAGACTCGTAATCTGGTGAACCGGGTTCGCGTCTCCTCTCCTCCACATGCAGCTGCTGGGTGACCTTGTGCTAGTCACACTTCTTTGAAGTCTCTCAGCCCCACTCACCTCACAGAGTGTTTGTTGTGGGGGCGGAAGGGAAAAGGAGATTGCTAGCCGCTTTGAGACTCCTTCGGGGAGTGATAAAGCGGGACATCAAATCCAAACTCCTCCTCTTCTTCTAGTCCGAACACTCTAACCACTGCACCACACTACCGCTCATATTTGCCGCTAGCAAATGTCACTTTTCCCCATTTCCTAAATGGAAGGCGTCATATTTTAGTGATGGGAAGAATGGAATTGGGTTGGTTCACACCCACACCCCACACACATTCTCACTACCTTTCAAGCCTCCCATATCCGAAGCACACAAATCACACTCCTTGAACGCAGCAAAGCACAAGGAGCTTAGGCTACTGAGGATTAAGTGTCCATGAAAAGGGAACAGCTGCTCCTGCTAAGGCGAATAATCCTTCATTTCTTTCATTAGCTTCCTTATGTCACTTCTTTTAATAACTAATAGGAAATGTCTTAGGACTCAGCAAAGAGTCTCTGCGGAGACAACCAAGGCAGGGGCCTGAATTGTCCAAGTGAAGCCTAGCAGGATTTTCCTCTGGCACTGAGATCATCAACGACAGTAGGCTGCATCTCAGCCTGTCATTTCCTATGACTTAGGGCAGCCTTCCCCAACCTGGCGCCCTCCAGACTACAACTCCCATACTCTCCAAGCATTTGACGTGCTGATTGGGGCTGATGGGAGCTGTACTTCAACAGCATCCAAAGGGAATGAGGAAAGCTGGCTCTGGGGGGGGGGCTGACTCTGGGGGCAGAGTAAACTTGCCCTTCGTCCCAAGGGATTATGGGATCTGTAGTTGCGCAAGGAAGGGATTTCTATTGCAGAACATCCCGGCATACAGTTCCCAGGGTTATTTGATGGAAGCTGAAAAAATGGCATGGAAGTGATAATACACACAGGTCCCGCTTACTGAAGACAATGCTTTCCCAGGAAATCGTTTGTTAGGTGAGCGCTCACATAATGAGCTTCCATTGTTTCCTATGGGAAAGTTTCTAATCTGTAATGTCTCAATGTATAATAATAATAATAATAATAATAATAATAATAATAATTTATTATTTATACCCCACACATCTGGCTGGGCCTCCCCAGCCACTCTGGGCAACTTCCAGAGAATATTAAATACACAATAAAAGATCAAACATTAAAAACTTCCCTAAACAGGGCCGCTTTCAGATGTCTTCTAAAAGTCAGATAGTTTTTTATTTCCTTGACATCTGATAGGAGGGCATTCCACACGGTGGGCGCCACCACCAAGAAGGCCCTCTGCCTGGTTCCCTGTAACCTCACTTCTCACAGTGAGGGAACTGCCAGAAGGTCCTCGGAGATGGACCTCATTGTCCGGGCTGAACGATGGGGGTGGAGACGCTCCTTCAGGTATACTTGGACTATCACCAGCACAGGCCCATGGAGGGGGGCGGATCCAAACCCACATGCATCTTGAAAGGGTTCTTAGCTGCACCAGCCTGGAGCTGATGCAGCAGAAAGTGAGACCTACCCGCATGCCTTGCCCTTCTTCCTTCAGTAAGCACCAGGGATGTGCTATGGTCAGAAGCCAATAGAGCAGAGGTGCCCTACCTTTACCACCACATGGGGCTGCTATTGTCTCACACACACACACACACACACACACACACACACAAACACACACACACAGTGGGCGGCGCTGTGGTCTAAACCACTGAGCCTCTTGGGCTTGCTGATCGGAAGGTTGGCGGTTCGAATCCCCATGACGGGGTGAGCTCCCATTGCTCTGTCCCAGTTCCTGCCAACCTAGCTATTCGAAAGCATGCCAGTGCAAGTAGATAAATAGGTACCGCTGTGGCAGGAAGCTAAACGGCGTTTCCATGCGCTCCGGCTTCCATCACGGTGTTTCCGTTGCGCCAGAAGCGGTTTAGTCATGCTGGCCACATGACCCGGAAAGCTGTCTGTGGACAAACGCCGGCTCCCTTGGCCTGAAAGCAAGATGAGCGGCTTAAACCCATAGTTGCCTTTGACTGGACTTAACCATCCAGAGGTCCTTTACCTTTTACCTTTTTTATACATACATGCTGATCATCCATGTGAATTTTTCAGGGAGCGGATAGGAAGTAAAACACAAAAATGTTAGGCAGGGCAGTGCCTAACAACAATGAAAATGAGAATTATAGTGCCTGTGCATTTTGCTTCATATGGCAGTTTCCACACAGGAATTTGCTGCGATCCCTGCATTGCAGGGGGTTGGGCTAGAGGACCTTTAGGGGTCCCTTCCAACTTTCAATGACGTGCAGGAAATTTAGGTTCGTTAAAATGAAAGCTAGGAACCTAGGGGTTGTGGCTCATTTGCAGGGCAAATGTCCTTCCCCTCCTACAAGACGCCTACCCCACCCCCCACCTTCGACCCTGGCTGTCACAAGTAGGCAGGGCTTTGCATGTGGCAGTGAATCTGCTGCTCTGCCCCACCTCATCCCACTGCTCCCTGGCAGGATTGCTCTGCTCAAGCAGCTTCTTGCAGCATTGTCCCCCGCACCCCAGTCAAAAAAGAAAATCCTTGGAGTGGACACATAAATCTCAGAGCTATCCTGACCTGACCTTCTCTCTGTGCCATAGAGATGATCTATAGGAGAGAGTCTTTATTGCCCTTCAGCAGTTGTCAATGGCTCAATGTGTCAGGTCTTATTGCTTTGAAGATGCCATCCGGTGCAGATCTCTAATATATTTTCTCCTTCCGAAAAAAACCCCCACCAACCTTAATTTTTCTCATCAAGCTTTTAAAATTCTGCCCTGTTCACATCAGATGAGAAATCATTAAGCGTCAGGGGTGAGAACGACTTTAAGATCATTAGACTTATAGCAGAACCCAGAAGGATTATTCATAGAGAATTGCAAATGTGAAGTGTATGTTCTCTTAAAATGAAAGGAAAGCCAGGGCAGTGACCATCATTCCATATTCTCCATTTCAAGTTTCAGGAGTGTCGCTGAAACCGGAGGATCAAATGCAATTGTCTCACTGTTCTGCTAAAGAAGATCAGGGATGAGTGTTGGTCTTTGATGTTTCATTCCTCGCAAGCTTTCTCCCTCCATCTTTGGGTTTAAGATTTTGAGAATGGTTCTCCAAATTTCTCATTATTTCCCCCCCCCCCCGAATCTTGAATTCAGTTAGCCCCATTTCTGCACTATTGGTCTCATCGGCTCAATCCGCCAGTGCTTGTCTTCGCCTGCAGGGAAGCCCCAAACTCAGAGAGGGTTTGAGACCAGTGTGGTGTAGTGGTTAAGAGCAGTGGACTCCTAATCTGGTGAACAGGGTTCGATTCCCCACTCCTCCAGCTGCTGGGTGACCTTGGGCTAGTCACACTTCTCTGAAGTCTCTCAGCCTCACTCACCTCACAGAGTGTTTGTTGTGGGGGAGGAGAAGGGAAAGGAGAATGTTAGCCGCTTTGAGACTCCTTAAGGGGAGTGAAAGGTGGGATATCAAGTCCAGATTCCTCCGCCGCCGCCGCCCATTGGCTATCTTCATCTGGTTTAGCCGGCCAGTGGAAGCTGTTCCTGGGACGTGGCTGCTGTTGTCTGCCGACAACTTCTAGGAGCCACAGGTGAGAGCTGAGTGCAGGGTGAGGACCAAAGGAGGACAAACTACCCCAAAAGGAGCACCTAACACCCCTACATCCTAAGGCAGGGTCAGCAACCTTTTTCAGCCGTGGGCGATCCACCATCCTCAGACCATGTGGTGGGCCAGGCTATATTTTTTGGGGGGGGGGGGAGATGAACAAATTCCTATGCTCCACAAATAACCCAGAGATGCATTTTCAATAAAGGACACATTCTACTCATGTAAAAACACGCTGATTCCTGGACCATCCGCAGGCCAGACTGAGAAGGCGATTGGGCCGCATCTGGCCCACGGGCCTTAGGTTGCCTACCCCTGTCCTAAGGTGTGGATAGACTGCGACATTTTGCTGCCAATCCCACTGCTGTATTTTAATGTCCGAAGTGCTTTTTGAATAACCTTTCACTTAGGTTTGGGCTGGGTGTTCATCAGTATGCGGATGATACCCAGCTCTACCTCTCTTTCAAATCAGAACCAGTGAAGGCGGTGAAGGTCCTGTGTGAGTGCCTGGAGGCGGTTGGAGGATGGATGGCGGCTAACAGATTGAGGTTTGAATCCTGACAAGACAGAAGTACTGTTTTGGGGGGACAGGGGGCGGGCGGGTGTGGGGGACTCTCTGTCCTGAACAGGGTAACTGTGCCCCTGAAGGACCAGGTGTGCAGCCTGGGAGTCATTTTGGACTCACAGCTGTCCATGGAGGCACAGGTTAACTTTTTGTCCAGGGCGGCTGTCTACCAGCTCCATCTGGTACGCAGGCTGAGACCCTACCTGCCCGCAGACTGTCTCGTCAGAGTGGTGCATGGTCTGGTTATCTCCCGCTTGGACTACTGCAATGCCCTTAATGTGGGGCTATCTTTGAAGGTGACCGGAACTGCAATTAATCCAGAATGCGGCAGCTAGACTGGTGACTGGGAGTGGCCGCCAGGACCACGTAACACCGGTCCTGAGAAATCTACATTGGCTCCCAGTACGTTTCCAAGCACAATTCAAAGTGTTGGTGCTGACCTTTAAAGCCCTAAACGGCCTCGGTCCTGTATACCTGAAGGAGCTTCTCCACCCCCCACCGTCCAGCCCGGACACTGAGATCCAGCGCCGAGGGCCTTCTGCCAGTTCCCTCACTGCGAGAAGCAAAGCTACAGGGAACCAGGCACAGGGCCTTCTTCGTAGTGCCGCCCGCCCTGTGGAACGCTCTCCCATCAGAGGTCAAAGAGATATACAACTACATGACCTTTAGAAAATACTTGAAGGCAGCCCTGTTTAGGAAGTTTTTAATCTGTGATATTTTAATGTATTTTGATATTTGTTGGAAGCCGCCAGAGTGGCTGAGGAGACCCGGCCAGATGGGTGGGTACAAATAATAAATTTATTATTATTATTATTATTATTATTATTATTATTATTCATCCGCACAACATTCCTGCCTGGAAATACACTTTGTATTCCCACATTCTTCAGTTTGGTTTTGCTGCCGCCGTGTCTCAACCTTCTGCACATGCTCGGAGTCACACAACCCATTATTCCCGTGCCGTATCAGAACAACTCCCTTACTATTCTCTTAAGGACAGGAGATTGCGGGACATTCCAGAAGAGTCCAGAAGGATGCACCCCAAAGATTGTTTTGTGCCTAATGAAGCCTTTTATTTATCAGTCTGCATTTATCCCCTAATTAATAGCCTCGCTGTGTTGGCTACAGGTGAGGCATATTTTAGAAACAGTACTGTCCCGCTGCACAGCCAGACAAATGAACCGCTGTGTGATGTAATGAAAGATCCTTACAGCTCAAAGGTATGGTCTGATTAGCTGAAGAATGGAAAAGAGGGAAGAGGGAGAGGGAGGGGAGGGGTTCAAAGGGAAGGGCGGGTGATGGGCAAGATGAAAGACAATCAGCAAAATCAAACACATAGGAACAAAGGATCCCACCTTCTACCTAGGTTTTTGTTTGTTTCTTTCGAGGCTGGTTTTTGTTTGTTTGTTTCTTTTTACCCCCAGGAAAACCCACTCTCTATCACTGAATTGGAGCAAACGGCAACCTGCAGAGAACCTGAATTGCCATTTGCTCTGATTCAGCTGTAAAGATCGGGTTTTCATGGGGACAGCGATGACCCAAAATGGAAAAAGGGGGGGAGGGGGAGCACTTGGAGACAGCTCAGGAAAACACAGACCAGTTCCTAGAAAATATGGGGCAAAATATAAGTGTGGATGAGCCCCAAACCATTGGTCCATCTAGCTCAGCAATGTCTACAGTGGCATTTAGAGGCTCTATAGCAGGATGGAGAAACCTCAGGCATGGGGACAAATGCCTCAGAACTCTCCCCAGGCCACACCTGGAGGGTTTTGTTTGTTTGCCTGGCTGGAATGTGTCATTGAGCTCTCATTGCTTGATCCTCTTGTTTGTCTGTATCAAGAAGCGAGAGGTGCCTGGTTGTGTGTAGAGACCAGTCTCCCGTATGGAGGTAAGATTCACATCTGCTGCTCCACCCACTTTTGCCTCCGGCTCCACCCACATGTGGCCCTCAGAAGGTCTCCCAGAAAGGAATGCGGCCCTCAGGCTGGAGAAGTCTTCCCACCACTGCTCTACTGGTGCCGCAGATGTCGCAGGAGCGGCCTTGCATGATGAAACTCTACTCTAGCAACAGATTCAACACTGAGCCTGCATACCCTCCAACATTCCTCCGATGGAAATAGGGATGCCCTATTCCAGTGATGGCTAACCTTGACACTCCAGATGTTTTGGAACTACAACTCCCATCATCCCTAGCTAACAGGATCAGTGGTCAGGGATGATGGGAGTTGTAGTCCAAAACATCTGGAGTGTCAAGGTTAGCCATCATTGCCCTATTCTATTTTTTATTATTATTATTATTATTATTATTATTATTATTATTATTATACTTATACCCCGCCCATCTGACTGGGTTGCCCCAGCCACTCTGGGTGGCTTACAACATATATAAAAACACAATAAAACATTCAACATTTAAAAAAAAAAAAAACTTCCCTGTACAGGGCTGCCTTCAGATGTCTTCTAAAATGGTATCGTTGTTTGTCTCCTTGGCTTGGGGCATAACTCCATACCCTCCAAGCATTTCTCTGAAGAAAATAGGGATGTTCTAAGGCAGTGGTGGCTAACTTTGGCACTCCAGATGTTTTGGAACTACAACTCCCATCATCCCTAGCTAACCGGACCAGTGGTCAGGGATGATGGGAGTTGTAGTCCCAAACATCTGGAGTGCCAAGGTAAAAGCAGGACATTCAGGAACCAAATCAGAAACCAGGACGGCATCTGTAAATCCGGGACTGTCTCTGCAAAATAAGGACACTTGGAAGGTCTGGGCCTGGCGAACAAGCAAAGCAGAACTCTGATCTGGAAAAGAGAAAGAAGGCTTGAAAAGAGCTCCACCCTCTCCGCCTACATGTGAAAGTGAGGGAAAGTTATGGGGCCATCCAAATAAATAAATGAGCTCTGCTGGCAGCTAATAAACTACCGGGAGAGTGGAAGCGGCACTGATACATGGCAGCGGTAATTGCCAACATGGCCTGCAATAAAAACGGTACAACTGCTAATAAATGTAAACTATTAGCATTGGGGCCCTCAATAAATAAAGCCACAAATCTCTGCGAGACAGACCGGGGAGGGCCGCAATGCTCCTTTTTGCAACTGCTCCAGCCGCGGCTGGCCTGGAAAGGGGTGACTCAGCAGTCAGCATGAATTAATTAAGAGAGGCAAAATATGTCGCATAAGTGAGCATGGCAAGCCGAACGTGAGCAGTGCCTGCGGCTAATGCAGCAGCAAACTTTAGGATGTGATGGGCTTTAAAAGAGGAGGTGGAGAAATGGGTCTGGTGAGCCTTAATTATGCACAGCCGCTCCTTTAGCTGGTGCGAATGAAATGCCACTCATACTCTGCATTCCTCCAAAGCGAGCTCCTCACGTCCGGATAAGTATCTGCCCCCGATTCGGTCAGATGATGCTTGAAGATATATGGGCAGGGAAGACATTTTGGAGATGGAGAGAATGAGAGACAAGATCTTGCGTTTCTTACTCTCAATAAGCCCAACAGTGGTTTTAATTACATGCTTCCTATGGTGTTGTAGCAGAGAATCCAGCTTCGTTTCCATAACGGATCTGGGTGCCTCGGTGCATGACAACCCACAGGATACTAAGGAGAAGCCGGCTGGTTCCGTTCCATCCATCAAGTGATTTGCATGCATGGTGCTCGCAACCGATGGCTTGTCTAGTGATGCCTGGTGGGGGGTGCGCCCCACCAGGTACAGCCACTAAAAACCGCTCCTTAATAGATATTCAGCTTCTGCTGATCAACTCCTCGGCTGGCATCCAAGCATCTGTTTCTTCAACTGCTGTGATTTAGTTCCGTTAGCATGCAGCGAAAGCAGCTCCGCCTCGTTTCTTTTCTCATTAACCTTATTATCTAGCAGGAAGAAGAAGTAGTAGTCTCCATGGTGTTTGTAAGAACGTAAGAAGAGCCTGCAGGATCAGGCCAATGGCCTATCTAATCCAGCACTCTGTTCTCACAGAAGAAAAATCAAAAGTGCAGGATAAGGAATGTGAGAGTAACGCTGGTAATTTTGCTTAGCACATTGACACCCGCTGTCTTGTGGGACATCTTCGGGAGAAGAAAAGGCTAAGGAGTAAATAAAATTATTATTATTAATAATAATAACAATAATTTTATTATTTATACCCCGCCCATCTAGATGGCTGCCCCAGCCACTCTGGGCAACTTCCAACACATAAAAAACCATAATAAACATTAAGCTTAAAAACTTCCCTTCAGATGTCTTCTAAAGTCAGATAGTTGTGTATTTCCTTGACATCTGATAGGAGGGCATTCCACAGGGAGGGTGCCACTGCCAAGAAGGCCCTCTGCCTGGTTCCCTGGAACTTCACTTCTCTAAGTGAGGGAACCACCAGAAGGCCCTTGAGCTGGACCTCAGTGTCCAGGCTGAAACCCTATAAAAATCCGGTGTAAGATGGTTGGATGGTGCCTTTGTATGTCTCCTTCTGGCAACACTTGCAGCCAAGCTGGTGCCAAACATATTGCTCTGCTTTCTCTTGGCCCACATCAGTGAGGCCAAGAGGGGGTCATGTTGCCTGGGGAGCCCAGGACCTCCATACACACTGCCCAGGCTTGTGCCCTAGAGAAGAGGCATACTCCATTCTCTCCTGAGACATCTGGATGCCAACAGCAGCAGCAGCAGCAACATTGACACCAGAACTTAGCCAACACCTGGCACTCTCAGGCAGCTGCCAGGGAACTATCAGAAAACAACACATGCACACCACCTACCGCTGTAGCGCTGGATCCACCCACACATTGCGAACATGCAAAAAAAAAAAACATTTTCAAATATGTCTATACTGCCACACTGAAAAGAAATATCAAGTGGTGAACAACAGAAATCAACAGTAAATTTGTTTTGTAAAACAAACACAAAATACATCACAAGTCAGTAGTGCTGTGTCATTACCGTGCAGCAAAACTTGCATGTAGATAACCACAGGTCATGATCCTCTGCGCATGTAAATTGTTGCATGTACAAATGATGCACTTGCTTATGGAAAGTCAGGAACTGTTGGTCTGCCTGTGGCTACCATCTCTACAAGAGGGCTCTCTATGTTCTATTAGCTCTGCCATAAGCGTTAATAAATCCCCAAGGTTGTTAACCTGTCCTAAAAGCCAAGGGTGACTGGCAACATATATTTCCAAGCTGTGAAATCAACCCTCTAGAGTTGACTAGAGACTATATTAACCAAAAGGAGTTCACACACAGCTCTAAATTATGCCTGTTCAGTGAATTCAAGAGAACAGCACTGCAAGGAGAGATCCTAGGCCCCAAAAAGTGAGCATGAGCCACAGCTGTGGAAGTTAAGCTGGAGTTAAGCTGCACAAGATAAAAACCTGTTGAGCAAAGAGAATGCTGTTTCATCTAAGCCTGGGAAAGGGAAAACAAGCCTTTTAAAATAGTGTTCTGCACCAGGCAGGCAGGTCTCGTGACTAAGCTAAGAAGGCTTAGGATGCAGCCTAAGTCCCAAAGCTGTTTATCCCAGTGGACCAGGCCATAGGATCGCCACCTAATTTAGGGAGAAGTCCTGTACACATTAATTAATTTAGGGACGCGGGTGGCGCTGTGGGTTAAACCACAGAGCCTAGGGCTTGCCGATCAGAAGGTCGGCGGTTCGAATCCTTGCGACGGGTGAGCTCCCATTGCTTGGTCCCTGCTCCTGCCAACCTAGCAGTTCAAAAGCACGTCAAAGTGCAAGTAGATAAATAGGTACCGCTCCGGCGGGAAGGTAAATGTTGTTTCCGTGTGCTGCTCTGGTTTGCCAGAAGCGGCTTAGTCATGCTGGCCACATGACCCGGAAGCTGTACACTGGCTCCCTCAGCCAATAATGCAAGATGAGCACTGCAACCCCAGAGTTGGTCACGACTGGAACTAATGGTCAGGGGTCCCTTTACCTTACCTGTACACAAGAAGTTGGGATAAAGCAAGGTAGCAAAAGTTAAGTCAGTGTAAAGTAGCATCCGGTCCAAGGAATGACAGCTTAAGATGATGGAGTATGCAGAATGATCAGGTTTAACTAGCAGAATAAGAGAACAAGAAGACAAAGTTCATAAAGAGGAATGGAAAATGTTTGTGTAGTATTCAGAAAATAATTGCAAACAAGTGAAAACAGTAGCAGCATTAGTGTAAATTCAACAGTATAAATTACACCCACTCACACATGAAAACAAAATTCACCACAGCCAATCACAAACAAACAAACACGCCCTAGGCCTAGGCCACCCCAACCTCTCTGACCACCAAGAGAAACACAAGCGAAAAGTAAAGAGAACCCGCACAAGTGACGCTGACACAAAACCCCACACATACACTAAGTAGAATACAGTGGTACCTCAGGTTACAAACGCTTCAGGTTACAGACTCCGCTAACCTGGAAGTAGTACCTCAGGTTAAGAACTTTACCTCAGGATGAGAACAGACATCATGCAGCGGCAGGGGGGGGCACTAGCTAAAGTGGTACCTCAGGTTAAGAACGGTTTCAGGTTAAGAACAGACCTCCGGAACGAATTAAGCTCTTAACCCGAGGTACCACTGTAGAAACATTGCCACCTGACCCCACCCCTACTCACCATGCCCCCTCCACCTCTTTCCCGCTTTTCTTCCTAATGTAACACTAATGTCTCAACAAATGAAACTGATCTGTAGAAAATGTAACTAGGAAAAAAAGAGACATTGTATATACTTTGTAAACCAAGAAATCTTTAATAAAAATATATTTTTAAAAAACAGTATAAATTAAGTGGAGGTAATATGAAAAGGGGGAGGGATTAGAATATGCAACAATAGTGGGAAACTAAAAGGACCATGGAAAGAGGAGGGGAAGTCAATGATTGATTATTGATTTATTGGTTATTGTATAAAGGTTGGGAAAAATGAAACAGATTTTTTAAAAAAACTCCGATCCAAACCCCATTCAGGAGCAGGTGTGAGAGTCATTCCTGTTGTTCTGCCTACTTCTGCCTCTGGCATTCCCCTCCCTATTTATTATTATATTATTATTAATATTATTATTATATTGAAAGAATAAAGGCAAAATGAGACTTCCCAGATTTACAAAAGCTGCCCTATATTGGCCAGCTGGCATAGTTCAGAGGCAGGAGGTGTGATCCTGGAATATAACCCCTGTGTAAATTGAGGCTCACTGTACTACTAAGCGTCATGGATTCCCAAAGGATCCTGGAAACTGTAGTTTGTTAAGGGTGCGTCAGAGACCATACTGAGGATTACAGCTTTGATGAGGAATGGTGGAACTCCCCCTCTTCCTGCTCCTGACCAGGATCCTGAAGCTGCCCGGGAACAGTGGAGCAGTATAGATTAAGAGAATTGGTTTTGCAGAGGGCATAGTTCAGAAAACAACAGCTGGGCAGAGCTGAGTGGGGAACAGCTAGGAGAAGCAGAACAAGAAGAGAGAGAGATAACCGACTCCCCTTCTCTAGAACAGCGTTTCCCAACCGGTGTGCCACGGCACACTAGTGTGCCGCGAGACACCAGCTGATGTGCCGCGAAAAAGGGACCTGCAGCCCAGGGCTGCACAGGACCGTGGCGGCGGCGCTGCTGGAGCCCGTCGGTGAAGCGGAAGCCAGGGCGGCGCTGCTCCCTTGGCGGCTGCAGCAGCAGCAGCAGCAGCAGCAGCAGCAGCAGCAGCAGCAGCAGCAGCAACAGCCTCGCGCGAGAATCCCGACTGGAAGCCTCGTGCGCGCCGCACTACAGCTGATCCCAGAGGTAACTCTGGGTCAGGAGACCCGGCACAGCCGGGTGGGGGAGGAGCGGTGTGCCGCGAGATTTTTTCATTGATTCAAGTGTGCCGTTGCCTAGATTAGGTTGGGAAACACTGCTCTAGAAAGTGTCCAGCCTCTCTCTCCAAGG